>CAXAJV010000008.1:13907381-14507381 GCA_963969225.1 Xylocopa violacea | reverse complement strand
TCTCGGTTGGGACATCATATACATCTACAGCGTTATATATCCTAACCTAAGGCAGGCTAACTTCTCGGATGCAGTATTTTACGTCATTCCTGGCGTATCGGCCCCTACTTCACGGTGGGAACATTATACACGTCTATAACGTAACATAACCTAACCTAACCCATCTAGCCCCTCGCTGGTAATGTTTTACAGAATCCCGTTCCTGTCGTCCCGTACATGTCGGTTGGGATATTATATACGTCTACAGCGATATATATCCTAACGTAAGGCAGGCTACAATATCGGATGTAGTACTTTACAACATTCCTGGCGTATCTGCCCGTACTTCTCGGTGGGAACATTATACACGTCTATAACGTAACATAACCTAACCCAACCCATCTAGCCCCTCGCTGGTAATGTTTTACAGAATCCCGTTCCTGTCTCCCGTTCGTCTCGGTTGGGACATTATAAACGTCTACAGCGATATATATCCTAACGTAAGGCAGGCTAACATCTCGGATGTAGTACTTTACGACATTCCTGGCGTATCGGCCCCTACTTCTCGGTGGGAACATTATATAGGTCTATAACGTAACATAATCTAACTTAACCCATCTAGCCCCTCGCTGGTAATATTTCACAGAATCCCGTTCGCGTCGTCCCGTACGTCGCGGTTGGGATATTATATACGTCTATAGCGTTATATATCGTAACCTAAGGCAGGCTAACTTCTCGGATGCAGTATTTTACGTCATTCCTGGCGTATCGGCCCCTACTTCACGGTGGGAACATTATACACGTCTATAACGTAACATAACCTAACCTAACCCATCTAGCCCCTCGCTAGTAATATTTCACAGAATCCCGTTCGCGTCGTCCCGTACGTCTCCGTTGGGACATTATATACGTCTACAGCGATATATATCCTAACGTAAGGCAGGCTACAATATCGGATGTAGTACTTTACAACATTCCTGGCGTATCTGCCCGTACTTCTCGGTGGGAACATTATATAGGTCTATAACGTAACATAACCTAACCGAAACCATCTAACCCCTCGCTGGTAATATTTCACAGAATCCCGTTCGCGTCGTCCCGTACGTCGCGGTTGGGATATTATATACGTCTATAGCGTTATATATCGTAACCTAAAGCAGGCTATCATCTCGGATGCAGTATTTTACGCCATTCCTGGCGTATCGGCCCCTACTTCTCGGTGGGAACATTATATACGTCTATTACGTGTCAGAATATAACCAAACCCATCTAGCCCCTCGCTGGTATTGTTTTACAGAATCCCGTTCCTGTTGTCCCGTTCGTCTCGGTTGGGACATTATAAACGTCTACAGCGATATATATCCTAACGTAAGGCAGGCTAACATCTCGGATGTAGTACTTTACAACATTCCTGGCGTATCGGCCCCTACTTCTCGGTGGGAACATTATATAGGTCTATAACGTAACATAACCTAACCTAACCCATCTAGCCCCTCGCTGGTAATATTTTACAGAATCACGTTCGTGTCGTCCCGTACGTCTCCGTTGGGATATTATATACGTCTATAGCGTTATATATCGTAACCTAAAGCAGGCTATCATCTCGGATGCAGTATTTTACAGCATTCCTGGCGCATCGGCCTCTACTTCTCGGTGGGAACATTATATTCGTCTATAACGTAATATACCCTAACCTTTCACATCTAGCACCTCGCTGGTATTGTTTTACAGAATCCCGTTCGTGACGTCCCGTACGTCTCGGTTGAGATATTATATACGTCTATAGCATTATATATCCTAACATAAGGCAGGCTAACATCTCGGATGCAGTATTTTACGCCATTCCTGGCGTATCGGCCCCTACTTCTCGGTGGGAACATTATATACGTCTATTACGTATCAGAATCTAACCTAACCCATCTAGCCCCTCGCTGGTAATATTTCACAGAATCCCGTTCGCGTCGTCCCGTACGTCGCGGTTGGGATATTATATACGTCTATAGCGTGATATATCGTAACCTAAAGCAGGCTATCATCTCGGATGCAGTATTTTATGTCATTCCTGGCGTATCGGCCCCTACTTCACGGTGGGAACGTTATACACGTCTATAACGTAACATAGCCTAACCTAAACCATCTAAGCCCTCGCTGGTAATGTTTTACAGAATCCCGTTCGTGTCATTCCGTACGTCTCGGTTTTGATATTATATACGTCTATAGCGTTATATATCGTAACCTAAGGCAGGCTATCATCTCGGATGCAGTATTTTATAACATTCCTGGCGCATCGGCCTCTACTTCTCGGTGGGAACATTATAGTCGTCTATAACGTAACATAACCTAACCGAAACCATCTAACCCCTCGCTGATAATGTTTTACAGAATCCCGTTCCTGTCGTCCCGTACGTCTCGGTTGAGATATTATATACGTCTATAGCGTTATATATCCTAACGTAAGGCAGGCTAACATCTCGGATGCAGTATTTTACGCCATTCCTGGCGTATCGGCCACTACTTCTCGGTGGGAACATTATACACGTCTATAACGTAACGCAACCTAACCTAGCCCATCTAGCCCCTCGCTGGTAATATTTTACAGAATCCGGTTCGTGTCGTCCCGTGCGTCTCGGTTGGGACATCATATACATCTACAGCGTTATATATCCTAACCTAAGGCAGGCTAACTTCTCGGATGCAGTATTTTACGTCATTCCTGGCGTATCGGCCCCTACTTCACGGTGGGAACATTATACACGTCTATAACGTAACATAACCTAACCTAACCCATCTAGCCCCTCGCTGGTAATGTTTTACAGAATCCCGTTCCTGTCGTCCCGTACATGTCGGTTGGGATATTATATACGTCTACAGCGATATATATCCTAACGTAAGGCAGGCTACAATATCGGATGTAGTACTTTACAACATTCCTGGCGTATCTGCCCGTACTTCTCGGTGGGAACATTATATAGGTCTATAACGTAACATAACCTAACCTAAACCATCTAACCCCTCGCTGGTAATGTTTTACAGAATCCCGTTCCTGTCGTCCCGTACGTCTCGGTTTGGACATTATATACGTCTACAGCGTTATATATCCTAACCTAATGCAGGCTAACATCTCGGATGCAGTATTTTATGTTATTCCTGGCGTATCGGCCCCTAATTCACGGTGGGAACATTATACACGTCTATAACGTAACATAGCCTAACCTAACCCATCTAGCCCCTCGCTGGTAATGTTTTACAGAATTCCGTTCCTGTCGTCCCGTACGTCTCGGTTGGGACATCATATACATCTACAGCGTTATATGTCCTAACCTAAGGCAGGCTATCATCTCGGATGCAGTGTTTTACAACATCCCTGGCATATCGGCCCCTACTTCTCGGTGGGAACATTATATACGTCTATTACGTGTCAGAATATAACCAAACCCATCTAGCCCCTCGCTGGTATTGTTTTACAGAATCCCGTTCCTGTCGTCCCGTTCGTCTCGGTTGGGACATTATAAACGTCTACAGCGATATATATCCTAACGTAAGGCAGGCTAACATCTCGGATGTAGTACTTTACAACATTCCTGGCGTATCGGCCCCTACTTCTCGGTGGGAACATTATATAGGTCTATAACGTAACATAACCTAACCTAACCCATCTAGCCCCTCGCTGGTAATATTTTACAGAATCACGTTCGTGTCGTCCCGTACGTCTCCGTTGGGATATTATATACGTCTATAGCGTTATATATCGTAACCTAAAGCAGGCTATCATCTCGGATGCAGTATTTTACAGCATTCCTGGCGCATCGGCCTCTACTTCTCGGTGGGAACATTATATTCGTCTATAACGTAATATACCCTAACCTTTCACATCTAGCACCTCGCTGGTATTGTTTTACAGAATCCCGTTCGTGACGTCCCGTACGTCTCGGTTGAGATATTATATACGTCTATAGCATTATATATCCTAACATAAGGCAGGCTAACATCTCGGATGCAGTATTTTACGCCATTCCTGGCGTATCGGCCCCTACTTCTCGGTGGGAACATTATATACGTCTATTACGTATCAGAATCTAACCTAACCCATCTAGCCCCTCGCTGGTAATATTTCACAGAATCCCGTTCGCGTCGTCCCGTACGTCGCGGTTGGGATATTATATACGTCTATAGCGTGATATATCGTAACCTAAAGCAGGCTATCATCTCGGATGCAGTATTTTACGCCATTCCTGGCGTATCGGCCCCTACTTCTCGGTGGGAACATTATACACGTCTATAACGTAACATAACCTAACCTAACCCATCTAGCCCCTCGCTAGTAATATTCTACAGAATCTCGTTCGTGTCATCCCGTACGTCTCGGTTTTGATATTATATACGTCTATAGCGTTATATATCGTAACCTAAGGCAGGCTATCATCTCGGATGCAGTATTTTATAACATTCCTGGCGCATCGGCCTCTACTTCTCGGTGGGAACATTATAGTCGTCTATAACGTAACATAACCTAACCGAAACCATCTAACCCCTCGCTGATAATGTTTTACAGAATCCCGTTCCTGTCGTCCCGTACGTCTCGGTTGAGATATTATATACGTCTATAGCGTTATATATCCTAACGTAAGGCAGGCTAACATCTCGGATGCAGTATTTTACGCCATTCCTGGCGTATCGGCCACTACTTCTCGGTGGGAACATTATACACGTCTATAACGTAACGCAACCTAACCTAGCCCATCTAGCCCCTCGCTGGTAATATTTTACAGAATCCGGTTCGTGTCGTCCCGTGCGTCTCGGTTGGGACATCATATACATCTACAGCGTTATATATCCTAACCTAAGGCAGGCTAACTTCTCGGATGCAGTATTTTACGTCATTCCTGGCGTATCGGCCCCTACTTCACGGTGGGAACATTATACACGTCTATAACGTAACATAACCTAACCTAACCCATCTAGCCCCTCGCTGGTAATGTTTTACAGAATCCCGTTCCTGTCGTCCCGTACATGTCGGTTGGGATATTATATACGTCTACAGCGATATATATCCTAACGTAAGGCAGGCTACAATATCGGATGTAGTACTTTACAACATTCCTGGCGTATCTGCCCGTACTTCTCGGTGGGAACATTATATAGGTCTATAACGTAACATAACCTAACCTAAACCATCTAACCCCTCGCTGGTAATATTTTACAGAATCCCGTTCCTGTCGTCCCGTACGTCTCGGTTTGGACAT
Source organism: Xylocopa violacea (assembly GCA_963969225.1). Lineage (NCBI taxonomy): Eukaryota > Metazoa > Arthropoda > Insecta > Hymenoptera > Apidae > Xylocopa > Xylocopa violacea. The sequence continues at coordinate 14,502,159 of CAXAJV010000008.1, read as the reverse complement.
TATATACGTCTACAGCGTTATATATCCTAACCTAATGCAGGCTAACATCTCGGATGCAGTATTTTATGTCATTCCTGGCGTATCGGCCCCTAATTCACGGTGGGAACATTATACACGTCTATAACGTAACATAGCCTAACCTAACCCATCTAGCCCCTCGCTGGTAATGTTTTACAGAATTCCGTTCCTGTCGTCCCGTACGTCTCGGTTGGGACATCATATACATCTACAGCGTTATATATCCTAACCTAAGGCAGGCTATCATCTCGGATGCAGTGTTTTACAACATCCCTGGCATATCGGCCCCTACTTCTCGGTGGGAACATTATATACGTCTATTACGTGTCAGAATATAACCAAACCCATCTAGCCCCTCGCTGGTATTGTTTTACAGAATCCCGTTCCTGTCGTCCCGTTCGTCTCGGTTGGGACATTATAAACGTCTACAGCGATATATATCCTAACGTAAGGCAGGCTAACATCTCGGATGTAGTACTTTACAACATTCCTGGCGTATCGGCCCCTACTTCTCGGTGGGAACATTATATAGGTCTATAACGTAACATAACCTAACCTAACCCATCTAGCCCCTCGCTGGTAATATTTTACAGAATCACGTTCGTGTCGTCCCGTACGTCTCCGTTGGGATATTATATACGTCTATAGCGTTATATATCGTAACCTAAAGCAGGCTATCATCTCGGATGCAGTATTTTACAGCATTCCTGGCGCATCGGCCTCTACTTCTCGGTGGGAACATTATATTCGTCTATAACGTAATATACCCTAACCTTTCACATCTAGCACCTCGCTGGTATTGTTTTACAGAATCCCGTTCGTGACGTCCCGTACGTCTCGGTTGAGATATTATATACGTCTATAGCATTATATATCCTAACATAAGGCAGGCTAACATCTCGGATGCAGTATTTTACGCCATTCCTGGCGTATCGGCCCCTACTTCTCGGTGGGAACATTATATACGTCTATTACGTATCAGAATCTAACCTAACCCATCTAGCCCCTCGCTGGTAATATTTCACAGAATCCCGTTCGCGTCGTCCCGTACGTCGCGGTTGGGATATTATATACGTCTATAGCGTGATATATCGTAACCTAAAGCAGGCTATCATCTCGGATGCAGTATTTTACGCCATTCCTGGCGTATCGGCCCCTACTTCTCGGTGGGAACATTATACACGTCTATAACGTAACATAACCTAACCTAACCCATCTAGCCCCTCGCTAGTAATATTCTACAGAATCTCGTTCGTGTCATCCCGTACGTCTCGGAACGTAAGGCAGGCTACAATATCGGATGTAGTACTTTACAACATTCCTGGCGTATCTGCCCGTACTTCTCGGTGGGAACATTATATAGGTCTATAACGTAACATAACCTAACCTAAACCATCTAACCCCTCGCTGGTAATGTTTTACAGAATCCCGTTCCTGTCGTCCCGTACGTCTCGGTTTGGACATTATATACGTCTACAGCGTTATATATCCTAACCTAATGCAGGCTAACATCTCGGATGCAGTATTTTATGTCATTCCTGGCGTATCGGCCCCTAATTCACGGTGGGAACATTATACACGTCTATAACGTAACATAGCCTAACCTAACCCATCTAGCCCCTCGCTGGTAATGTTTTACAGAATTCCGTTCCTGTCGTCCCGTACGTCTCGGTTGGGACATCATATACATCTACAGCGTTATATATCCTAACCTAAGGCAGGCTATCATCTCGGATGCAGTGTTTTACAACATCCCTGGCATATCGGCCCCTACTTCTCGGTGGGAACATTATATACGTCTATTACGTGTCAGAATATAACCAAACCCATCTAGCCCCTCGCTGGTATTGTTTTACAGAATCCCGTTCCTGTCGTCCCGTTCGTCTCGGTTGGGACATTATAAACGTCTACAGCGATATATATCCTAACGTAAGGCAGGCTAACATCTCGGATGTAGTACTTTACAACATTCCTGGCGTATCGGCCCCTACTTCTCGGTGGGAACATTATATAGGTCTATAACGTAACATAACCTAACCTAACCCATCTAGCCCCTCGCTGGTAATATTTTACAGAATCACGTTCGTGTCGTCCCGTACGTCTCCGTTGGGATATTATATACGTCTATAGCGTTATATATCGTAACCTAAAGCAGGCTATCATCTCGGATGCAGTATTTTACAGCATTCCTGGCGCATCGGCCTCTACTTCTCGGTGGGAACATTATATTCGTCTATAACGTAATATACCCTAACCTTTCACATCTAGCACCTCGCTGGTATTGTTTTACAGAATCCCGTTCGTGACGTCCCGTACGTCTCGGTTGAGATATTATATACGTCTATAGCATTATATATCCTAACATAAGGCAGGCTAACATCTCGGATGCAGTATTTTACGCCATTCCTGGCGTATCGGCCCCTACTTCTCGGTGGGAACATTATATACGTCTATTACGTATCAGAATCTAACCTAACCCATCTAGCCCCTCGCTGGTAATATTTCACAGAATCCCGTTCGCGTCGTCCCGTACGTCGCGGTTGGGATATTATATACGTCTATAGCGTGATATATCGTAACCTAAAGCAGGCTATCATCTCGGATGCAGTATTTTACGCCATTCCTGGCGTATCGGCCCCTACTTCTCGGTGGGAACATTATACACGTCTATAACGTAACATAACCTAACCTAACCCATCTAGCCCCTCGCTAGTAATATTCTACAGAATCTCGTTCGTGTCATCCCGTACGTCTCGGTTTTGATATTATATACGTCTATAGCGTTATATATCGTAACCTAAGGCAGGCTATCATCTCGGATGCAGTATTTTATAACATTCCTGGCGCATCGGCCTCTACTTCTCGGTGGGAACATTATAGTCGTCTATAACGTAACATAACCTAACCGAAACCATCTAACCCCTCGCTGATAATGTTTTACAGAATCCCGTTCCTGTCGTCCCGTACGTCTCGGTTGAGATATTATATACGTCTATAGCGTTATATATCCTAACGTAAGGCAGGCTAACATCTCGGATGCAGTATTTTACGCCATTCCTGGCGTATCGGCCACTACTTCTCGGTGGGAACATTATACACGTCTATAACGTAACGCAACCTAACCTAGCCCATCTAGCCCCTCGCTGGTAATATTTTACAGAATCCGGTTCGTGTCGTCCCGTGCGTCTCGGTTGGGACATCATATACATCTACAGCGTTATATATCCTAACCTAAGGCAGGCTAACTTCTCGGATGCAGTATTTTACGTCATTCCTGGCGTATCGGCCCCTACTTCACGGTGGGAACATTATACACGTCTATAACGTAACATAACCTAACCTAACCCATCTAGCCCCTCGCTGGTAATGTTTTACAGAATCCCGTTCCTGTCGTCCCGTACATGTCGGTTGGGATATTATATACGTCTACAGCGATATATATCCTAACGTAAGGCAGGCTACAATATCGGATGTAGTACTTTACAACATTCCTGGCGTATCTGCCCGTACTTCTCGGTGGGAACATTATATAGGTCTATAACGTAACATAACCTAACCTAAACCATCTAACCCCTCGCTGGTAATGTTTTACAGAATCCCGTTCCTGTCGTCCCGTACGTCTCGGTTTGGACATTATATACGTCTACAGCGTTATATATCCTAACCTAATGCAGGCTAACATCTCGGATGCAGTATTTTATGTCATTCCTGGCGTATCGGCCCCTAATTCACGGTGGGAACATTATACACGTCTATAACGTAACATAGCCTAACCTAACCCATCTAGCCCCTCGCTGGTAATGTTTTACAGAATTCCGTTCCTGTCGTCCCGTACGTCTCGGTTGGGACATCATATACATCTACAGCGTTATATATCCTAACCTAAGGCAGGCTATCATCTCGGATGCAGTGTTTTACAACATCCCTGGCATATCGGCCCCTACTTCTCGGTGGGAACATTATATACGTCTATTACGTGTCAGAATATAACCAAACCCATCTAGCCCCTCGCTGGTATTGTTTTACAGAATCCCGTTCCTGTCGTCCCGTTCGTCTCGGTTGGGACATTATAAACGTCTACAGCGATATATATCCTAACGTAAGGCAGGCTAACATCTCGGATGTAGTACTTTACAACATTCCTGGCGTATCGGCCCCTACTTCTCGGTGGGAACATTATATAGGTCTATAACGTAACATAACCTAACCTAACCCATCTAGCCCCTCGCTGGTAATATTTTACAGAATCACGTTCGTGTCGTCCCGTACGTCTCCGTTGGGATATTATATACGTCTATAGCGTTATATATCGTAACCTAAAGCAGGCTATCATCTCGGATGCAGTATTTTACAGCATTCCTGGCGCATCGGCCTCTACTTCTCGGTGGGAACATTATATTCGTCTATAACGTAATATACCCTAACCTTTCACATCTAGCACCTCGCTGGTATTGTTTTACAGAATCCCGTTCGTGACGTCCCGTACGTCTCGGTTGAGATATTATATACGTCTATAGCATTATATATCCTAACATAAGGCAGGCTAACATCTCGGATGCAGTATTTTACGCCATTCCTGGCGTATCGGCCCCTACTTCTCGGTGGGAACATTATATACGTCTATTACGTATCAGAATCTAACCTAACCCATCTAGCCCCTCGCTGGTAATATTTCACAGAATCCCGTTCGCGTCGTCCCGTACGTCGCGGTTGGGATATTATATACGTCTATAGCGTGATATATCGTAACCTAAAGCAGGCTATCATCTCGGATGCAGTATTTTACGCCATTCCTGGCGTATCGGCCCCTACTTCTCGGTGGGAACATTATACACGTCTATAACGTAACATAACCTAACCTAGCCCATCTAGCCCCTCGCTGGTAATATTTTACAGAATCCCGTTCGTCTCGTCCCGTACGTCTCGGTTTGGACATTATATACGTCTACAGCGTTATATATCCTAACCTAAGGCAGGCTAACATCTCGGATGCAGTATTTTACGTCATTCCTGGCGTATCGGCCCCCACTTCATGTTGGGAACATTATACACGTCTATAACGTAACATAACCTAACCTAACCCATCTAGCCCCTCGCTAGTAATATTCTACAGAATCTCGTTCGTGTCATCCCGTACGTCTCGGTTTTGATATTATATACGTCTATAGCGTTATATATCGTAACCTAAGGCAGGCTATCATCTCGGATGCAGTATTTTATAACATTCCTGGCGCATCGGCCTCTATTTCTAGGTGGGAACATTATACACGTCTATAACGTAACGCAACCTAACCTAGCCCATCTAGCCCCTCGCTGGTAATATTTTACAGAATCCGGTTCGTGTCGTCCCGTACGTATCGGTTGGGACATTATAAACGTCTACAGCGATATATATCTAAACGTAAGGCAGGCTAACACCTCGGATGTAGTACTTTACAACATTCCTGGCGTATCGGCCCCTACTTCACGGTGGGAACATTATACACGTCTATAACGTAACATAATCTAACTTAACCCATCTAGCCCCTCGCTGGTAATATTTCACAGAATCCCGTTCGCGTCGTCCCGTACGTCGCGGTTGGGATATTATATACGTCTATAGCGTTATATATCGTAACCTAAAGCAGGCTATCATCTCGGATGCAGTATTTTACGCCATTCCTGGCGTATCGGCCCCTACTTCTCGGTGGGAACATTATACACGTCTATAACGTAACATAACCTAACCTAACCCATCTAGCCCCTCGCTGGTAATGTTTTACAGAATCCCGTTCCTGTCTCCCGTTCGTCTCGGTTGGGACATTATAAACGTCTACAGCGATATATATCCTAACGTAAGGCAGGCTAACATCTCGGATGTAGTACTTTACGACATTCCTGGCGTATCGGCCCCTACTTCTCGGTGGGAACATTATATAGGTCTATAACGTAACATAATCTAACTTAACCCATCTAGCCCCTCGCTGGTAATATTTCACAGAATCCCGTTCGCGTCGTCCCGTACGTCGCGGTTGGGATATTATATACGTCTATAGCGTTATATATCGTAACCAAAGGCAGGCTAACTTCTCGGATGCAGTATTTTACGTCATTCCTGGCGTATCGGCCCCTACTTCACGGTGGGAACATTATACACGTCTATAACGTAACATAACCTAACCTAACCCATCTAGCCCCTCGCTAGTAATATTTCACAGAATCCCGTTCGCGTCGTCCCGTACGTCTCCGTTGGGACATTATATACGTCTACAGCGATATATATCCTAACGTAAGGCAGGCTACAATATCGGATGTAGTACTTTACAACATTCCTGGCGTATCTGCCCGTACTTCTCGGTGGGAACATTATATAGGTCTATAACGTAACATAACCTAACCGAAACCATCTAACCCCTCGCTGGTAATATTTCACAGAATCCCGTTCGCGTCGTCCCGTACGTCGCGGTTGGGATATTATATACGTCTATAGCGTTATATATCGTAACCTAAAGCAGGCTATCATCTCGGATGCAGTATTTTACGCCATTCCTGGCGTATCGGCCCCTACTTCTCGGTGGGAACATTATACACGTCTATAACGTAACATAACCTAACCTAACCCATCTAGCCCCTCGCTAGTAATATTTTACAGAATCCCGTTCGTGTCATCCCGTACGTCTCGGTTTTGATATTATATACGTCTATAGCGTTATATATCGTAACCTAAGGCAGGCTATCATCTCGGATGCAGTATTTTATAACATTCCTGGCACATCGGCCTCTACTTCTCGGTGGGAACATTATAGTCGTCTATAACGTAACATAACCTAACCGAAACCATCTAACCCCTCGCTGGTAATGTTTCACAGAATCCCGTTCGCGTCGTCCCGTACGTCGCGGTTGGGATATTATATACGTCTATAGCGTCATATATCGTAACCTAAAGCAGGCTATCATCTCGGATGCAGTATTTTACGCCATTCCTGGCGTATCGGCCTCTACTTCTCGGTGGGAACATTATAGTCGTCTATAACGTAACATAACCTAACCGAAACCATCTAACCCCTCGCTGGTAATGTTTCACAGAATCCCGTTCGCGTCGTCCCGTACGTCGCGGTTGGGATATTATATACGTCTATAGCGTTATATATCGTAACCTAAAGCAGGCTATCATCTCGGATGCAGTATTTTACGCCATTCCTGGCGTATCGGCCCCTACTTCTCGGTGGGAACATTATACACGTCTATAACGTAACATAACCTAACCTAGCCCATCTAGCCCCTCGCTGGTAATATTTTACAGAATCCCGTTCGTCTCGTCCCGTACGTCTCGGTTTTGATATTATATACGTCTATAGCGTTATATATCGTAACCAAAGGCAGGCCATCATCTCGGATGCAGTATTTTATAACATTCCTGGCGCATCGGCCTCTACTTTTCGGTGGGAACGTTATAGTCGTCTATAACGTAACATAACCTAACCTAACCAATCTAGCCCCTCGCTGGTAATATTTCACAGAATCCCGTTCGCGTCGTCCCGTACGTCTCAGTTGGGACATTATATACGTCTACAGCGTTATATATCATAACCTAAGGCAGGCTAATATCTCGGATGCAGTATTTTACGCCATTCCTGGCGTATCGGCCCCTACTTCTCGGTGGGAACATTATACACGTCTGTAACGTATCACAACCTAACCTAACACACCTAGCCACTCGCTGGTAATGTTTTATAGAATCCCGTTCGTGTCGTCCCGTACGTCTCGGTTGAGATATTATATACGTCTACAGCGATATATATCCTAACGTAAGGCAGGCTACAATATCGGATGTAGTACTTTACAACATTCCTGGCGTATCTGCCCGTACTTCTCGGTGGGAACATTATATAGGTCTATAACGTAACATAATCTAACTTAACCCATCTAGCCCCTCGCTGGTAATATTTCACAGAATCCCGTTCGCGTCGTACCGTACGTCGCGGTTGGGACATTATATACGTCTACAGCGTTATATATCATAACCTAAGGCAGGCTAACATCTCGGATGCAGTATTTTACGCCATTCCTGGCGTATCGGACCCTACTTCTCGGTGGGAACATTATACACGTCTATAACGTAATATACCCTAACCTTACACATCTAGCACCTCGCTGGTATTGTTTTACAGAATCCCGTTCGTGTCGTCCCGTACGTCTCGGTTGAGATATTATATACGTCTATAGCGTTATATATCCTAACATAAGGCAGGCTAACATCTCGGATGCAGTATTTTACGCCATTCCTGGCGTATCGGCCTCTACTTCTCGGTGGGAACATTATAGTCGTCTATAACGTAACATAACCTAACCGAAACCATCTAACCCCTCGCTGGTAATGTTTCACAGAATCCCGTTCGCGTCGTCCCGTACGTCGCGGTTGGGATATTATATACGTCTATAGCGTTATATATCGTAACCTAAAGCAGGCTATCATCTCGGATGCAGTATTTTACGCCATTCCTGGCGTATCGGCCTCTACTTCTCGGTGGGAACATTATAGTCGTCTATAACGTAACATAACCTAACCGAAACCATCTAACCCCTCGCTGGTAATGTTTCACAGAATCCCGTTCGCGTCGTCCCGTACGTCGCGGTTGGGATATTATATACGTCTATAGCGTTATATATCGTAACCTAAAGCAGGCTATCATCTCGGATGCAGTATTTTACGCCATTCCTGGCGTATCGGCCCCTACTTCTCGGTGGGAACATTATACACGTCTATAACGTAACATAACCTTACCTAGCCCATCTAGCCCCTCGCTGGTAATATTTTACAGAATCCCGTTCGTCTCGTCCCGTACGTGTCGGTTTTGATATTATATACGTCTATAGCGTTATATATCGTAACCAAAGGCAGGCCATCATCTCGGATGCAGTATTTTATAACATTCCTGGCGCATCGGCCTCTACTTTTCGGTGGGAACGTTATAGTCGTCTATAACGTAACATAACCTAACCTAAACCATCTAACCCCTCGCTGGTAATGTTTTACAGAATCCCGTTCCTGTCGTCCCGTACGTCTCGGTTTGGACATTATATACGTCTACAGCGTTATATATCCTAACCTAAGGCAGGCTAACGTCTCGGATGCAGTATTTTACGTCATTCCTGTCGCATCGGCCCCCACTTCACGTTGGGAACATTATACACGTCTATAACGTAACATAACCTAACCTAACCCATCTAGCCCCTCGCTAGTAATATTTTACAGAATCCCGTTCCTGTCGTCCCGTAAGTCTCGGTTTGGACATTATATACGTCTACAGCGTTATATATCCTAACCTAAGGCAGGCTAACATCTCGGATGCAGTATTTTATGTCATTCCTGGCGTATCGGCCCCTACTTCACGGTGGGAACATTATACACGTCTATAACGTAACATAGCCTAACCTAACCCATCTAGCCCCTCGCTGGTAATGTTTTACAGAATCCCGTTCGTGTCGTCCCGTACGTCTCGGTTGAGATATTATATACGTCTATAGCGTTATATATCCTAACATAAGGCAGGCTAACATCTCGGATGCAGTATTTTACGCCATTCCTGGCGTATCGGCCTCTACTTCTCGGTGGGAACATTATATACGTCTATTACGTATCAGAATCTAACCTAACCCATCTAGCCCCTCGCTGGTAATATTTCACAGAATCCCGTTCGCGTCGTCCCGTACGTCTCGGTTGGGACATTATATACGTCTACAGCGATTTATATCCTAACGTAAGGCAGGCTACAATATCGGATGTAGTACTTTACAACATTCCTGGCGTATCTGCCCGTACTTCTCGGTGGGAACATTATATAGGTCTATAACGTAACATAACCTAACCTAAACCATCTAACCCCTCGCTGGTAATGTTTTACAGAATCCCGTTCCTGTCGTCCCGTACGTCTCGGTTTGGACATTATATACGTCTACAGCGTTATATATCCTAACCTAAGGCAGGCTAACATCTCGGATGCAGTATTTTATGTCATTCCTGGCGTATCGGCCCCTACTTCACGGTGGGTACATTATACACGTCTATAACGTAACATAGCCCAACCTAACCCATCTAGCCTCTCGCTGGTAATGTTTTACAGAATCCCGTTCCTGTCGTCCCGTACATGTCGGTTGGGATATTATATACGTCTACAGCGATATATATCCTAACGTAAGGCAGGCTACAATATCGGATGTAGTACTTTACAACATTCCTGGCGTATCTGCCCGTACTTCTCGGTGGGAACATTATTTAGGTCTATAACGTAACATAACCTAACCTAAACCATCTAACCCCTCGCTGGTAATGTTTTACAGAATCCCGTTCCTGTCGTCCCGTAAGTCTCGGTTTGGACATTATATACGTCTACAGCGTTATATATCCTGACCTAAGGCAGGCTAACATCTCGGATGCAGTATTTTATGTCATTCCTGGCGTATCGGCCCCTACTTCACGGTGGGAACATTATACACGTCTATAACGTAACATAGCCTAACCTAACCCATCTAGCCCCTCGCTGGTAATGTTTTACAGAATCCCGTTCGTGTCGTCCCGTACGTCTCGGTTGAGATATTATATACGTCTATAGCGTTATATATCCTAACATAAGGCAGGCTAACATCTCGGATGCAGTATTTTACGCCATTCCTGGCGTATCGGCCTCTACTTCTCGGTGGGAACATTATAGTCGTCTATAACGTAACATAACCTAACCGAAACCATCTAACCCCTCGCTGGTAATGTTTCACAGAATCCCGTTCGCGTCGTCCCGTACGTCGCGGTTGGGATATTATATACGTCTATAGCGTTATATATCGTAACCTAAAGCAGGCTATCATCTCGGATGCAGTATTTTACGCCATTCCTGGCGTATCGGCCTCTACTTCTCGGTGGGAACATTATAGTCGTCTATAACGTAACATAACCTAACCGAAACCATCTAACCCCTCGCTGGTAATGTTTCACAGAATCCCGTTCGCGTCGTCCCGTACGTCGCGGTTGGGATATTATATACGTCTATAGCGTTATATATCGTAACCTAAAGCAGGCTATCATCTCGGATGCAGTATTTTACGCCATTCCTGGCGTATCGGCCCCTACTTCTCGGTGGGAACATTATACACGTCTATAACGTAACATAACCTTACCTAGCCCATCTAGCCCCTCGCTGGTAATATTTTACAGAATCCCGTTCGTCTCGTCCCGTACGTGTCGGTTTTGATATTATATACGTCTATAGCGTTATATATCGTAACCAAAGGCAGGCCATCATCTCGGATGCAGTATTTTATAACATTCCTGGCGCATCGGCCTCTACTTTTCGGTGGGAACGTTATAGTCGTCTATAACGTAAAATAACCTAACCTAAACCATCTAACCCCTCGCTGGTAATGTTTTACAGAATCCCGTTCCTGTCGTCCCGTACGTCTCGGTTTGGACATTATATACGTCTACAGCGTTATATATCCTAACCTAAGGCAGGCTAACGTCTCGGATGCAGTATTTTACGTCATTCCTGTCGCATCGGCCCCCACTTCACGTTGGGAACATTATACACGTCTATAACGTAACATAACCTAACCTAACCCATCTAGCCCCTCGCTAGTAATATTTTACAGAATCCCGTTCCTGTCGTCCCGTAAGTCTCGGTTTGGACATTATATACGTCTACAGCGTTATATATCCTAACCTAAGGCAGGCTAACATCTCGGATGCAGTATTTTATGTCATTCCTGGCGTATCGGCCCCTACTTCACGGTGGGAACATTATACACGTCTATAACGTAACATAGCCTAACCTAACCCATCTAGCCCCTCGCTGGTAATGTTTTACAGAATCCCGTTCGTGTCGTCCCGTACGTCTCGGTTGAGATATTATATACGTCTATAGCGTTATATATCCTAACATAAGGCAGGCTAACATCTCGGATGCAGTATTTTACGCCATTCCTGGCGTATCGGCCTCTACTTCTCGGTGGGAACATTATATACGTCTATTACGTATCAGAATCTAACCTAACCCATCTAGCCCCTCGCTGGTAATATTTCACAGAATCCCGTTCGCGTCGTCCCGTACGTCTCGGTTGGGACATTATATACGTCTACAGCGATTTATATCCTAACGTAAGGCAGGCTACAATATCGGATGTAGTACTTTACAACATTCCTGGCGTATCTGCCCGTACTTCTCGGTGGGAACATTATATAGGTCTATAACGTAACATAACCTAACCTAAACCATCTAACCCCTCGCTGGTAATGTTTTACAGAATCCCGTTCCTGTCGTCCCGTACGTCTCGGTTTGGACATTATATACGTCTACAGCGTTATATATCCTAACCTAAGGCAGGCTAACATCTCGGATGCAGTATTTTATGTCATTCCTGGCGTATCGGCCCCTACTTCACGGTGGGTACATTATACACGTCTATAACGTAACATAGCCCAACCTAACCCATCTAGCCTCTCGCTGGTAATGTTTTACAGAATCCCGTTCCTGTCGTCCCGTACATGTCGGTTGGGATATTATATACGTCTACAGCGATATATATCCTAACGTAAGGCAGGCTACAATATCGGATGTAGTACTTTACAACATTCCTGGCGTATCTGCCCGTACTTCTCGGTGGGAACATTATTTAGGTCTATAACGTAACATAACCTAACCTAAACCATCTAACCCCTCGCTGGTAATGTTTTACAGAATCCCGTTCCTGTCGTCCCGTAAGTCTCGGTTTGGACATTATATACGTCTACAGCGTTATATATCCTGACCTAAGGCAGGCTAACATCTCGGATGCAGTATTTTATGTCATTCCTGGCGTATCGGCCCCTACTTCACGGTGGGAACATTATACACGTCTATAACGTAACATAGCCTAACCTAACCCATCTAGCCCCTCGCTGGTAATGTTTTACAGAATCCCGTTCGTGTCGTCCCGTACGTCTCGGTTGAGATATTATATACGTCTATAGCGTTATATATCCTAACATAAGGCAGGCTAACATCTCGGATGCAGTATTTTACGCCATTCCTGGCGTATCGGCCTCTACTTCTCGGTGGGAACATTATATACGTCTATTACGTATCAGAATCTAACCTAACCCATCTAGCCCCTCGCTGGTAATATTTCACAGAATCCCGTTCGCGTCGTCCCGTACGTCTCGGTTGGGACATTATATACGTCTACAGCGATATATATCCTAACGTAAGGCAGGCTACAATATCGGATGTAGTACTTTACAACATTCCTGGCGTATCTGCCCGTACTTCTCGGTGGGAACATTATATAGGTCTATAACGTAACATAACCTAACCTAAACCATCTAACCCCTCGCTGGTAGTGTTTTACAGAATCCCGTTCCTGTCGTCCCGTACATGTCGGTTGGGATATTATATACGTCTACAGCGATATATATCCTAACGTAAGGCAGGCTACAATATCGGATGTAGTACTTTACAACATTCCTGGCGTATCTGCCCGTACTTCTCGGTGGGAACATTATTTAGGTCTATAACGTAACATAACCTAACCTAAACCATCTAACCCCTCGCTGGTAATGTTTTACAGAATCCCGTTCCTGTCGTCCCGTAAGTCTCGGTTTGGACATTATATACGTCTACAGCGTTATATATCCTAACCTAAGGCAGGCTAACATCTCGGATGCAGTATTTTATGTCATTCCTGGCGTATCGGCCCCTACTTCACGGTGGGAACATTATACACGTCTATAACGTAACATAGCCTAACCTAACCCATCTAGCCCCTCGCTGGTAATGTTTTACAGAATCCCGTTCGTGTCGTCCCGTACGTCTCGGTTGGGACATTATATACGTCTACAGCGTTATATATCCTAACCTAAGGCAGGCTAACATCTCGGATGCAGTATTTTACGCCATTCCTGGCGTATCGGCCCCTACTTCTCGGTGGGAACATTATACACGTCTATAACGTAACATAACCTAACCTAACCCATCTAGCCCCTCGCTGGTAATGTTTTACAGAATCCCGTTCCTGTCGTCCCGTTCGTCTCGGTTGGGACATTATAAACGTCTACAGCGATATATATCCTAACGTAAGGCAGGCTAACATCTCGGATGTAGTACTTTACGACATTCCTGGCGTATCGGCCCCTACTTCTCGGTGGGAACATTATATAGGTCTATAACGTAACATAATCTAACTTAACCCATCTAGCCCCTCGCTGGTAATATTTCATAGAATCCCGTTCGCGTCGTCCCGTACGTCGCGGTTGGGACATTATATACGTCTACAGCGTTATATATCATAACCTAAGGCAGGCTAACATCTCGGATGCAGTATTTTACGCCATTCCTGGCGTATCGGACCCTACTTCTCGGTGGGAACATTATACACGTCTATAACGTAACATACCCTAACCTAACCCATCTAGCCCCTCGCTGTTAATATTTTACATAATCACGTTCGTGTCGTCCCGTACGTCTCCGTTGGGATATTATATACGTCTATAGCGTTATATATCGTAACCAAAGGCAGGCCATCATCTCGGATGCAGTATTTTATAACATTCCTGGCGCATCAGCCTCTACTTTTCGGTGGGAACGTTATAGTCGTCTATAACGTAACATAACCTAACCTAAACCATCTAACCCCTCGCTGGTAATGTTTTACAGAATCCCGTTCCTGTCGTCCCGTAAGTCTCGGTTTGGACATTATATACGTCTACAGCGTTATATATCCTAACGTAAGGCAGGCTAACATCTCGGATGTAGTACTTTACGACACTCCTGGCGTATCTGCCCCTACTTCTCGGTGGGAACATTATATAGGTCTATAACGTAACATAATCTAACTTAACCCATCTAGCCCCTCGCTGGTAATATTTCATAGAATCCCGTTCGCGTCGTCCCGTACGTCGCGGTTGGGACATTATATACGTCTACAGCGTTATATATCATAACCTAAGGCAGGCTAACATCTCGGATGCAGTATTTTACGCCATTCCTGGCGTATCGGACCCTACTTCTCGGTGGGAACATTATACACGTCTATAACGTAACATACCCTAACCTAACCCATCTAGCCCCTCGCTGGTAATATTTTACAGAATCACGTTCGTGTCGTCCCGTACGTCTCCGTTGGGATATTATATACGTCTATAGCGTTATATATCGTAACCAAAGGCAGGCCATCATCTCGGATGCAGTATTTTATAACATTCCTGGCGCATCGGCCTCTACTTTTCGGTGGGAACGTTATAGTCGTCTATAACGTAACATAACCTAACCTAAACCATCTAACCCCTCGCTGGTAATGTTTTACAGAATCCCGTTCGTGTCGTCCCGTACGTCTCGGTTTTGATATTATATACGTCTATAGCGTTATATATCGTACCCTAAGGCAGGCTATCATCTCGGATGCAGTATTTTATAACATTCATGGCGCATCGGCCTCTACTTTTCGGTGGGAACGTTATAGTCGTCTATAACGTAACATAACCTAACCTAAACCATCTAACCCTTCGCTGGTAATGTTTTACAGAATCCCGTTCCTGTCGTCCCGTACGTCTCGGTAGGTACATTATATACGTCTACAGCGTTATATATCCTAACCTAAGGCAGGCTAACATCTCGGATGCAGTATTTTATGTCATTCCTGGCGTATCGGCCCCTACTTCACGCTGGGAACATTATACACGTCTATAACGTAACATAGCCTAACCTAACCCATCTAGCCCCTCGCTGGTAATGTTTTACAGAATCCCGTTCGTGTCGTCCCGTACGTCTCGGTTGGGACATTATATACGTCTACAGCGATATATATCCTAACGTAAGGCAGGCTAACATCTCGGATGTAGTACTTTACAACATTCCTGGCGTATCGGCCCCTAATTCTCGGTGGGAACATTATATATGTCTATAACGTAACATAATCTAACTTAACCCATCTAGCCCCTCGCTGGTAATATTTCACTGAATCCCGTTCGCGTCGTCCCGTACGTCGCGGTTGGGATATTATATACGTCTATAGCGTTATATATCGTAACCTAAAGCAGGCTGTCATCTCGGATGCTGTATGTAACAACATTCCTGGCGCATCGGCCTCTACTTCTCGGTGGGAACATTATATTCGTCTATAACGTAATATACCCTAACCTTACACATCTAGCACCTCGCTGGTATTGTTTTACAGAATCCAGTTCGTGACGTCCCGTACGTCTCGGTTGAGATATTATATGCGTCTATAGCGTTATATATCCTAACGTAAGGCAGGCTAACATCTCGGATGCAGTATTTTACGCCATTCCTGGCGTATCGGCCACTACTTCTCGGTGGGAACATTATACACGTCTATAACGTAACGCAACCTAACATAGCCCATCTAGCCCCTCGCTGGTAATATTTTACAGAATCCGGTTCGTGTCGTCCCGTACGTATCGGTTGGGACATTATAAACGTCTACAGCGATATATATCTAAACGTAAGGCAGGCTAACATCTCGGATGCAGTATTTTACGCCATTCCTGGCGTATCGGACCCTACTTCTCGGTGGGAACATTATACACGTCTATAACGTAACATACCCTAACCTAACCCATCTAGCCCCTCGCTGGTAATATTTTACAGAATCACGTTCGTGTCGTCCCGTACGTCTCCGTTGGGATATTATATACGTCTATAGCGTTATATATCGTAACCAAAGGCAGGCCATCATCTCGGATGCAGTATTTTATAACATTCCTGGCGCATCGGCCTCTACTTTTCGGTGGGAACGTTATAGTCGTCTATAACGTAACATAACCTAACCTAAACCATCTAACCCCTCGCTGGTAATGTTTTACAGAATCCCGTTCCTGTCGTCCCGTAAGTCTCGGTTTGGACATTATATACGTCTACAGCGTTATATATCCTAACCCAAGGCAGGCTAACATCTCGGATGCAGTATTTTATGTCATTCCTGGCGTATCGGCCCCTACTTCACGGTGGGAACATTATACACGTCTATAACGTAACATAGCCTAACCTAACCCATCTAGCCCCTCGCTGGTAATGTTTTACAGAATCCCGTTCGTGTCGTCCCGTACGTCTCGGTTGAGATAATATATACGTCTATAGCGTTATATATCCTAACATAAGGCAGGCTAACATCTCGGATGCAGTATTTTACGCCATTCCTGGCGTATCGGCCTCTACTTCTCGGTGGGAACATTATATACGTCTATTACGTATCAGAATCTAACCTAACCCATCTAGCCCCTCGCTGGTAATATTTCACAGAATCCCGTTCGCGTCGTCCCGTACGTCTCGGTTGGGACATTATATACGTCTACAGCGATATATATCCTAACGTAAGGCAGGCTACAATATCGGATGTAGTACTTTACAACATTCCTGGCGTATCTGCCCGTACTTCTCGGTGGGAACATTATATAGGTCTATAACGTAACATAACCTAACCTAAACCATCTAACCCCTCGCTGGTAGTGTTTTACAGAATCCCGTTCCTGTCGTCCCGTACATGTCGGTTGGGATATTATATACGTCTACAGCGATATATATCCTAACGTAAGGCAGGCTAACATCTCGGATGTAGTACTTTACAACATTCCTGGCGTATCGGCCCCTAATTCTCGGTGGGAACATTATATATGTCTATAACGTAACATAATCTAACTTAACCCATCTAGCCCCTCGCTGGTAATATTTCACTGAATCCCGTTCGCGTCGTCCCGTACGTCGCGGTTGGGATATTATATACGTCTATAGCGTTATATATCGTAACCTAAAGCAGGCTGTCATCTCGGATGCTGTATGTTACAACATTCCTGGCGCATCGGCCTCTACTTTTCGGTGGGAACGTTATAGTCGTCTATAACGTAACATAACCTAACCTAAACCATCTAACCCCTCGCTGGTAATGTTTTACAGAATCCCGTTCCTGTCGTCGCGTAGGTCTCGGTTTGGACATTATATACGTCTACAGCGTTATATATCCTAACCTAAGGCAGGCTAACATCTCGGATGCAGTATTTTACGTCATTCCTGTCGTATCGGCCCCCACTTCACGTTGGGAACATTATACACGTCTATAACGTAACATAACCTAACCTAACCCATCTAGCCCCTCGCTGGTAATATTTTACAGAATCCCGTTCGTGTCGTCCCGTACGTCTCGGTTTTGATATTATATACGTCTATAGCGTTATATATCGTACCCTAAGGCAGGCTATCATCTCGGATGCAGTATTTTATAACATTCATGGCGCATCGGCCTCTACTTTTCGGTGGGAACGTTATAGTCGTCTATAACGTAACATAACCTAACCTAAACCATCTAACCCTTCGTTGGTAATGTTTTACAGAATCCCGTTCCTGTCGTCCCGTACGTCTCGGTAGGTACATTATATACGTCTACAGCGTTATATATCCTAACCTAAGGCAGGCTAACATCTCGGATGCAGTATTTTATGTCATTCCTGGCGTATCGGCCCCTACTTCACGCTGGGAACATTATAGACGTCTATAACGTAACATAGCCTAACCTAACCCATCTAGCCCCTCGCTGGTAATGTTTTACAGAATCCCGTTCGTGTCGTCCCGTACGTCTCGGTTGGGACATTATATACGTCTACAGCGATATATATCCTAACGTAAGGCAGGCTAACATCTCGGATGTAGTACTTTACAACATTCCTGGCGTATCGGCCCCTAATTCTCGGTGGGAACATTATATATGTCTATAACGTAACATAATCTAACTTAACCCATCTAGCCCCTCGCTGGTAATATTTCACTGAATCCCGTTCGCGTCGTCCCGTACGTCGCGGTTGGGATATTATATACGTCTATAGCGTTATATATCGTAACCTAAAGCAGGCTGTCATCTCGGATGCTGTATGTTACAACATTCCTGGCGCATCGGCCTCTACTTCTCGGTGGGAACATTATATTCGTCTATAACGTAATATACCCTAACCTTACACATCTAGCACCTCGCTGGTAATGTTTTACAGAATCCAGTTCGTGACGTCCCGTACGTCTCGGTTGAGATATTATATGCGTCTATAGCGTTATATATCCTAACGTAAGGCAGGCTAACATCTCGGATGCAGTATTTTACGCCATTCCTGGCGTATCGGCCACTACTTCTCGGTGGGAACATTATACACGTCTATAACGTAACGCAACCTAACATAGCCCATCTAGCCCCTCGCTGGTAATATTTTACAGAATCCGGTTCGTGTCGTCCCGTACGTATCGGTTGGGACATTATAAACGTCTACAGCGATATATATCTAAACGTAAGGCAGGCTAACATCTCGGATGTAGTACTTTACAACATTCCTGGCGTATCGGCCCCTACTTCACGGTGGGAACATTATACACGTCTATAACGTAACATAATCTAACTTAACCCATCTAGCCCCTCGCTGGTAATGTTTTACAGAATCCCGTTCCTGTCGTCCCGTACGTCTCGGTTGGGACATCATATACGTCTACAGCGTTATATATCCTAACCTAAGGCAGGCTAACTTCTCGGATGCAGTATTTTATAACATTCCTGGCGCATCGGCCTCTACTTTTCGGTGGGTACGTTATAGTCGTCTATAACGTAACATAACCTAACCTAAACCATCTAACCCCTCGCTGGTAATGTTTTACAGAATCCCGTTCCTGTCGTCCCGTACGTCTCGGTAGGTACATTATATACGTCTACAGCGTTATATATCCTAACCTAAGGCAGGCTAACATCTCGGATGCAGTATTTTATGTCATTCCAGGCGTATCGGCCCCTACTTCACGGTGGGAACATTATACACGTCTATAACGTAACATAGCCTAACCTAACCCATCTAGCCCCTCGCTGGTAATATTTCACAGAATCCCGCTCGCGTCGTCCCGTACGTCTCGGCTGGGATATTATATACGTCTATAGCGTTATATATCCTAACCTAAGACAGGCTAACATCTCGGATGCAGTATTTTACGTCATTCCTGGCGTATCGGCCCCCACTTCACGTTGGGAACATTATACACGTCTATAACGTAACATAACCTAACCTAACCCATCTAGCCCCTCGCTAGTAATATTTTACAGAATCCCGTTCGTGTCATCCCGTACGTCTCGGTTTTGATATTATATACGTCTATAGCGTTATATATCGCAACCTAAGGCAGGCTATCATCTCGGATGCAGTATTTTATAACATTCCTGGCGCATCGGCCTCTACATCTCGGTGGGAACATTATAGTCGTCTATAACGTAACATAACCTAACCTAAACTATCTAACCCCTCGCTGGTAATGTTTTACAGAATTCCGTTCCTGTCGTCCCGTACGTCTCGGTTGGGACATCATATACGTCTACAGCGTTATATATCCTAACCTAAGGCAGGCTAACTTCTCGGATGCAGTATTTTACGTCATTCCTGGCGTATCGGCCCCCACTTCACGTTGTGGACATTATACACGTCTATAACGTAACATAACCTAACCTAACCCATCTAGCCCCTCGCTAGTAATATTCTACAGAATCCCGTTCGTGTCATCCCGTACGTCTCGGTTTTGATATTATATACGTCTATAGCGTTATATATCGTAACCTAAGGCAGGCTATCATCTCGGATGCAGTATTTTATAACATTCCTGGCGCATCGGCCTCTACTTCTCGGTGGGAACATTATAGTCGTCTATAACGTAACATAACCTAACCGAAACCATCTAACCCCTCGCTGGTAATGTTTTACAGAATCCCGTTCCTGTCGTCCCGTACGTCTCGGTTGGGACATTATATACGTCTACAGCGTTATATATCCTAACCTAAGGCAGGCTAACTTCTCGGATGCAGTATTTTACGCCATTCCTGGCGTATCGGACCCTACTTCTCGGTGGGAACATTATACACGTCTATAACGTAACATAACCTAACCTAGCCCATCTAGCCCCTCGCTGGTAATATTTTACAGAATCCCGTTCGTGTCGTCCCGTACGTCTCGGTTTTGATATTATATACGTCTATAGCGTTATATATCCTAACCTAAGGCAGGCTAACTTCTCGGATGCAGTATTTTATAACATTCCTGGCGCATCGGCCTCTACATCTCGGTGGGAACGTTATAGTCGTCTATAACGTAACATAACCTAACCTAAACCATCTAACCCCTCGCTGGTAATGTTTTACAGAATCCCGTTCCTGTCGTCCCGTACGTCTCGGTAGGTACATTATATACGTCTACAGCGTTATATATCCTAACGTAAGGCAGGCTAACATCTCGGATGTAGTACTTTACAACATTCCTGGCGTATCGGCCCCTACTTCACGGTGGGAACATTATATACGTCTGTAACGTATCACAACATAACCTAACACACCTAGCCACTCGCTGGCAATGTTTTACAGAATCCCGTTCGTGTCGTCCCGTACGTCTCGGTTGGGACATTATATACGTCTACAGCGTTATATATCCTAACCTAAGGCAGGCTAACATCTCGGATGCAGTATTTTACGCCATTCCTCGCGTATCGGCCCCTACTTCTCGGTGGGAACATTATACACGTCTATAACGTAACATAACCTAACCTAACCCATCTAGCCCCTCGCTGGTAATGTTTTACAGAATCCCGTTCCTGTCGTCCCGTTCGTATCGGTTGGGACATTATAAACGTCTACAGCGATATATATCCTAACGTAAGGCAGGCTAACATCTCGGATGTAGTACTTTACGACATTCCTGGCGTATCGGCCCCTACTTCTCGGTGGGAACATTATATAGGTCTATAACGTAACATAATCTAACTTAACCCATCTAGCGCCTCGCTGGTAATGTTTTACAGAATCCCGTTCCTGTCGTCCCGTACATGTCGGTTGGGATATTATATACGTCTACAGCGGTATATATCCTAACGTAAGGCAGGCTACAATATCGGATGTAGTACTTTACAACATTCCTGGCGTATCTGCCCGTACTTCTCGGTGGGAACATTATATAGGTCTATAACGTAACATAACCTAACCTAAACCATCTAACCCCTCGCTGGTAATGTTTTACAGAATCCCGTTCCTGTCGTCCCGTACGTCTCGGTTTGGACATTATATACGTCTACAGCGTTATATATCCTAACCTAAGGCAGGCTAACATCTCGGATGCAGTATTTTATGTCATTCCTGGCGTATCGGCCCCTACTTCACGGTGGGAACGTTATACACGTCTATAACGTAACATAGCCTAACCTAAACCATCTAAGCCCTCGCTGGTAATGTTTTACAGAATCCCGTTCGTGTCATTCCGTACGTCTCGGTTTTGATATTATATACGTCTATAGCGTTATATATCGTAACCTAAGGCAGGCTATCATCTCGGATGCAGTATTTTATAACATTCCTGGCGCATCGGCCTCTACTTCTCGGTGGGAACATTATAGTCGTCTATAACGTAACATAACCTAACCGAAACCATCTAACCCCTCGCTGGTAATGTTTTACAGAATCCCGTTCCTGTCTTCCCGTACGTCTCGGTTGGGACATCATATACGTCTACAGCGTTATATATCCTAACCTAAGGCAGGCTAACTTCTCGGATGCAGTATTTTATAACATTCCTGGCGCATCGGCCTCTACTTTTCGGTGGGAACGTTATAGTCGTCTATAACGTAACATAACCTAACCTAAACCATCTAACCCCTCGCTGGTAATGTTTTACAGAATCCCGTTCCTGTCGTCCCGTTCGTCTCGGTAGGTACATTATATACGTCTACAGCGTTATATATCCTAACGTAAGGCAGGCTAACATCTCGGATGTAGTACTTTACAACATTCCTGGCGTATCGGCCCCTACTTCACGGTGGGAACATTATATACGTCTGTAACGTATCACAACATAACCTAACCCATCTAGCCCCTCGCTGGTAATATTTCACAGAATCCCGTTCGCTTCGTCCCGTACGTCTCGGTTGGGACATTATATACGCCTACAGCGTTATATATCATAACCTAAGGCAGGCTAACATCTCGGATGCAGTATTTTACGTCATTCCTGGCGTATCGGCCCCCACTTCACGTTGTGGACATTATACACGTCTATAACGTAACATAACCTAACCTAACCCATCTAGCCCCTCGCTAGTAATATTCTACAGAATCCCGTTCGTGTCATCCCGTACGTCTCGGTTTTGATATTATATACGTCTATAGCGTTATATATCGTAACCTAAGGCAGGCTATCATCTCGGATGCAGTATTTTATAACATTCCTGGCGCATCGGCCTCTACTTCTCGGTGGGAACATTATAGTCGTCTATAACGTAACATAACCTAACCGAAACCATCTAACCCCTCGCTGGTAATGTTTCACAGAATCCCGTTCGCGTCGTCCCGTACGTCGCGGTTGGGATATTATATACGTCTATAGCGTTATATATCGTAACCTAAAGCAGGCTATCATCTCGGATGCAGTATTTTACGCCATTCCTGGCGTATCGGCCCCTACTTCTCGGTGGGAACATTATACACGTCTATAACGTAACATAACCTAACCTAGCCCATCTAGCCCCTCGCTGGTAATATTTTACAGAATCCCGTTCGTCTCGTCCCGTACGTCTCGGTTTTGATATTATATACGTCTATAGCGTTATATATCGTAACCAAAGGCAGGCCATCATCTCGGATGCAGTATTTTATAACATTCCTGGCGCATCGGCCTCTACTTTTCGGTGGGAACATTATATACGTCTATTACGTATCAGAATATAACCTAACCCATCTAGCCCCTCGCTGGTAATGTTTTACAGAATCCCGTTCCTGTCGTCCCGTTCGTCTCGGTTGGGACATTATAAACGTCTACAGCGATATATATCCTAACCTAAGGCAGGCTATCATCTCGGATGCAGTATTTTATAACATTCCGGGCGCATCGGCCTCTACTTCTCGGTGGGAACATTATAGTCGTCTATAACGTAACATAACCTAACCGAAACCATCTAACCCCTCGCTGGTAATGTTTTACAGAATCCCGTTCCTGTCGTCCCGTACGTCTCGGTTGGGACATTATATACGTCTACAGCGTTATATATCCTAACCTAAGGCAGGCTAACATCTCGGATGCAGTATTTTACGTCATTCCTGTCGTATCGGCCCCCACTTCACGTTGGGAACATTATACACGTCTATAACGTAACATAACCTAACCTAACCCATCTAGCCCCTCGCTGGTAATATTTTACAGAATCCCGTTCGTGTCGTCCCGTACGTCTCGGTTTTGATATTATATACGTCTATAGCGTTATATATCGTACCCTAAGGCAGGCTATCATCTCGGATGCAGTATTTTATAACATTCATGGCGCATCGGCCTCTACTTTTCGGTGGGAACGTTATAGTCGTCTATAACGTAACATAACCTAACCTAAACCATCTAACCCTTCGTTGGTAATGTTTTACAGAATCCCGTTCCTGTCGTCCCGTACGTCTCGGTAGGTACATTATATACGTCTACAGCGTTATATATCCTAACCTAAGGCAGGCTAACATCTCGGATGCAGTATTTTATGTCATTCCTGGCGTATCGGCCCCTACTTCACGCTGGGAACATTATACACGTCTATAACGTAACATAGCCTAACCTAACCCATCTAGCCCCTCGCTGGTAATGTTTTACAGAATCCCGTTCGTGTCGTCCCGTACGTCTCGGTTGGGACATTATATACGTCTACAGCGATATATATCCTAACGTAAGGCAGGCTAACATCTCGGATGTAGTACTTTACAACATTCCTGGCGTATCGGCCCCTAATTCTCGGTGGGAACATTATATATGTCTATAACGTAACATAATCTAACTTAACCCATCTAGCCCCTCGCTGGTAATATTTCACTGAATCCCGTTCGCGTCGTCCCGTACGTCGCGGTTGGGATATTATATACGTCTATAGCGTTATATATCGTAACCTAAAGCAGGCTGTCATCTCGGATGCTGTATGTTACAACATTCCTGGCGCATCGGCCTCTACTTCTCGGTGGGAACATTATATTCGTCTATAACGTAATATACCCTAACCTTACACATCTAGCACCTCGCTGGTAATGTTTTACAGAATCCAGTTCGTGACGTCCCGTACGTCTCGGTTGAGATATTATATGCGTCTATAGCGTTATATATCCTAACGTAAGGCAGGCTAACATCTCGGATGCAGTATTTTACGCCATTCCTGGCGTATCGGCCACTACTTCTCGGTGGGAACATTATACACGTCTATAACGTAACGCAACCTAACATAGCCCATCTAGCCCCTCGCTGGTAATATTTTACAGAATCCGGTTCGTGTCGTCCCGTACGTATCGGTTGGGACATTATAAACGTCTACAGCGATATATATCTAAACGTAAGGCAGGCTAACATCTCGGATGTAGTACTTTACAACATTCCTGGCGTATCGGCCCCTACTTCACGGTGGGAACATTATACACGTCTATAACGTAACATAATCTAACTTAACCCATCTAGACCCTCGCTGGTAATGTTTTACAGAATCCCGTTCCTGTCGTCCCGTACGTCTCGGTTGGGACATCATATACGTCTACAGCGTTATATATCCTAACCTAAGGCAGGCTAACTTCTCGGATGCAGTATTTTATAACATTCCTGGCGCATCGGCCTCTACTTTTCGGTGGGTACGTTATAGTCGTCTATAACGTAACATAACCTAACCTAAACCATCTAACCCCTCGCTGGTAATGTTTTACAGAATCCCGTTCCTGTCGTCCCGTACGTCTCGGTAGGTACATTATATACGTCTACAGCGTTATATATCCTAACCTAAGGCAGGCTAACATCTCGGATGCAGTATTTTATGTCATTCCTGGCGTATCGGCCCCTACTTCACGGTGGGAACATTATACACGTCTATAACGTAACATAGCCTAACCTAACCCATCTAGCCTCTCGCTGGTAATATTTCACAGAATCCCGCTCGCGTCGTCCCGTACGTCTCGGCTGGGATATTATATACGTCTATAGCGTTATATATCCTAACCTAAGACAGGCTAACATCTCGGATGCAGTATTTTACGTCATTCCTGGCGTATCGGCCCCCACTTCACGTTGGGAACATTATACACGTCTATAACGTAACATAACCTAACCTAACCCATCTAGCCCCTCGCTAGTAATATTTTACAGAATCCCGTTCGTGTCATCCCGTACGTCTCGGTTTTGATATTATATACGTCTATAGCGTTATATATCGCAACCTAAGGCAGGCTATCATCTCGGATGCAGTATTTTATAACATTCCTGGCGCATCGGCCTCTACATCTCGGTGGGAACATTATAGTCGTCTATAACGTAACATAACCTAACCTAAACTATCTAACCCCTCGCTGGTAATGTTTTACAGAATTCCGTTCCTGTCGTCCCGTACGTCTCGGTTGGGACATCATATACGTCTACAGCGTTATATATCCTAACCTAAGGCAGGCTAACTTCTCGGATGCAGTATTTTACGTCATTCCTGGCGTATGGGCCCCCACTTCACGTTGTGGACATTATACACGTCTATAACGTAACATAACCTAACCTAACCCATCTAGACCCTCGCTAGTAATATTCTACAGAATCCCGTTCGTGTCATCCCGTACGTCTCGGTTTTGATATTATATACGTCTATAGCGTTATATATCGTAACCTAAGGCAGGCTATCATCTCGGATGCAGTATTTTATAACATTCCTGGCGCATCGGCCTCTACTTCTCGGTGGGAACATTATAGTCGTCTATAACGTAACATAACCTAACCGAAACCATCCAACCCCTCGCTGGTAATGTTTTACAGAATCCCGTTCCTGTCGTCCCGTACGTCTCGGTTGGGACATTATATACGTCTACAGCGTTATATATCCTAACCTAAGGCAGGCTAACTTCTCGGATGCAGTATTTTACGCCATTCCTGGCGTATCGGACCCTACTTCTCGGTGGGAACATTATGCACGTCTATAACGTAACATAACCTAACCTAGCCCATCTAGCCCCTCGCTGGTAATATTTTACAGAATCCCGTTCGTGTCGTCCCGTACGTCTCGGTTTTGATATTATATACGTCTATAGCGTTATATATCCTAACCTAAGGCAGGCTAACTTCTCGGATGCAGTATTTTATAACATTCCTGGCGCATCGGCCTCTACATCTCGGTGGGAACGTTATAGTCGTCTATAACGTAACATAACCTAACCTAAACCATCTAACCCCTCGCTGGTAATGTTTTACAGAATCCCGTTCCTGTCGTCCCGTACGTCTCGGTAGGTACATTATATACGTCTACAGCGTTATATATCCTAACGTAAGGCAGGCTAACATCTCGGATGTAGTACTTTACAACATTCCTGGCGTATCGGCCCCTACTTCACGGTGGGAACATTATATACGTCTGTAACGTATCACAACATAACCTAACACACCTAGCCACTCGCTGGCAATGTTTTACAGAATCCCGTTCGTGTCGTCCCGTACGTCTCGGTTGGGACATTATATACGTCTACAGCGTTATATATCCTAACCTAAGGCAGGCTAACATCTCGGATGCAGTATTTTACGCCATTCCTCGCGTATCGGCCCCTACTTCTCGGTGGGAACATTATACACGTCTATAACGTAACATAACCTAACCTAACCCATCTAGCCCCTCGCTGGTAATGTTTTACAGAATCCCGTTCCTGTCGTCCCGTTCGTATCGGTTGGGACATTATAAACGTCTACAGCGATATATATCCTAACGTAAGGCAGGCTAACATCTCGGATGTAGTACTTTACGACTTTCCTGGCGTATCGGCCCCTACTTCTCGGTGGGAACATTATATGGGTCTATAACGTAACATAATCTAACTTAACCCATCTAGCGCCTCGCTGGTAATGTTTTACAGAATCCCGTTCCTGTCGTCCCGTACATGTCGGTTGGGATATTATATACGTCTACAGCGGTATATATCCTAACGTAAGGCAGGCTACAATATCGGATGTAGTACTTTACAACATTCCTGGCGTATCTGCCCGTACTTCTCGGTGGGAACATTATATAGGTCTATAACGTAACATAACCTAACCTAAACCATCTAACCCCTCGCTGGTAATGTTTTACAGAATCCCGTTCCTGTCGTCCCGTACGTCTCGGTTTGGACATTATATACGTCTACAGCGTTATATATCCTAACCTAAGGCAGGCTAACATCTCGGATGCAGTATTTTATGTCATTCCTGGCGTATCGGCCCCTACTTCACGGTGGGAACGTTATACACGTCTATAACGTAACATAGCCTAACCTAAACCATCTAACCCCTCGCTGGTAATGTTTTACAGAATCCCGTTCGTGTCATTCCGTACGTCTCGGTTTTGATATTATATACGTCTACAGCGTTATATATCCTAACCTAAGGCAGGCTAACTTCTCGGATGCAGTATTTTATAACATTCCTAGCGCATCGGCCTCTACTTTTCGGTGGGAACGTTATAGTCGTCTATAACGTAACATAACCTAACCTAAACCATCTAACCCCTCGCTGGTAATGTTTTACAGAATCCCGTTCCTGTCGTCCCGTTCGTCTCGGTAGGTACATTA
Source organism: Xylocopa violacea (assembly GCA_963969225.1). Lineage (NCBI taxonomy): Eukaryota > Metazoa > Arthropoda > Insecta > Hymenoptera > Apidae > Xylocopa > Xylocopa violacea. The sequence goes on along the minus strand of CAXAJV010000008.1, from coordinate 14,473,551 downwards.
TATACGTCTACAGCGTTATATATCCTAACGTAAGGCAGGCTAACATCTCGGATGTAGTACTTTACAACATTCCTGGCGTATCGGCCCCTACTTCACGGTGGGAACATTATATACGTCTGTAACGTATCACAACATAACCTAACCCATCTAGCCCCTCGCTGGTAATATTTCACAGAATCCCGTTCGCTTCGTCCCGTACGTCTCGGTTGGGACATTATATACGCCTACAGCGTTATATATCATAACCTAAGGCAGGCTAACATCTCGGATGCAGTATTTTACGTCATTCCTGGCGTATCGGCCCCCACTTCACGTTGTGGACATTATACACGTCTATAACGTAATATAACCGAACCTAACCCATCTAGCCCCTCGCTAGTAATATTCTACAGAATCCCGTTCGTGTCATCCCGTACGTCTCGGTTTTGATATTATATACGTCTATAGCGTTATATATCGTAACCTAAGGCAGGCTATCATCTCGGATGCAGTATTTTATAACATTCCTGGCGCATCGGCCTCTACTTCTCGGTGGGAACATTATAGTCGTCTATAACGTAACATAACCTAACCGAAACCATCTAACCCCTCGCTGGTAATGTTTCACAGAATCCCGTTCGCGTCGTCCCGTACGTCGCGGTTTGGATATTATATACGTCTATAGCGTTATATATCGTAACCTAAAGCAGGCTTTCATCTCGGATGCAGTATTTTACGCCATTCCTGGCGTATCGGCCCCTACTTCTCGGTGGGAACACTATACACGTCTATAACGTAACATAACCTAACCTAGCCCATCTAGCCCCTCGCTGGTAATATTTTACAGAATCCCGTTCGTCTCGTCCCGTACGTCTCGGTTTTGATATTATATACGACTATAGCGTTATATATCGTAACCAAAGGCAGGCCATCATCTCGGATGCAGTATTTTACGCCATTCCTGGCGCATCGGCCTCTACTTTTCGGTGGGAACATTATATACGTCTATTACGTATCAGAATATAACCTAACCCATCTAGCCCCTCGCTGGTAATGTTTTACAGAATCCCGTTCCTGTCGTCCCGTTTGTCTCGGTTGGGACATTATAAACGTCTACAGCGATATATATCCTAACCTAAGGCAGGCTATCATCTCGGATGCAGTATTTTATAACATTCCTGGCGCATCGGCCTCTACTTCTCGGTGGGAACATTATAGTCGTCTATAACGTAACATAACCTAACCGAAACCATCTAACCCCTCGCTGGTAATGTTTTACAGAATCCCGTTCCTGTCGTCCCGTACGTCTCGGTTGGGACATTATATACGTCTACAGCGTTATATATCCTAACCTAAGGCAGGCTAACTTCTCGGATGCAGTATTTTACGCCATTCCTGGCGTATCGGACCCTACTTCTCGGTGGGAACATTATACACGTCTATAACGTAACATAACCTAACCTAACCCATCTAGCCCCTCGCTAGTAATATTTTACAGAATCCCGTTCGTGTCATCCCGTACGTCTCGGTTTTGATATTATATACGTCTATAGCGTTATATATCGTAACCTAAGGCAGGCTATCATCTCGGATGCAGTATTTTATAACATTCCTGGCGCATCGGCCTCTACTTCTCGGTGGGAACATTATAGTCGTCTATAACGTAACATAACCTAACCTAAACTATCTAACTCCTCGCTGGTAATGTTTTACAGAATTCCGTTCCTGTCGTCCCGTACGTCTCGGTTGGGACATCATATACGTCTACAGCGTTATATATCCTAACCTAAGGCAGGCTAACTTCTCGGATGCAGTATTTTACGTCATTCCTGGCGTATCGGCCCCTACTTCACGGTGGGAACATTATACACGTCTATAACGTAACATAACCTAACCTAACCCATCTAGCCTCTCGCTGGTAATGTTTTACAGAATCCCGTTCCTGTCGTCCCGTACATGTCGGTTGGGATATTATATACGTCTACAGCGATATATATCCTAACGTAAGGCAGGCTACAATATCGGATGTAGTACTTTACAACATTCCTGGCGTATCTGCCCGTACTTCTCGGTGGGAACATTATTTAGGTCTATAACGTAACATAACCTAACCTAAACCATCTAACCCCTCGCTGGTAATGTTTTACAGAATCCCGTTCCTGTCGTCCCGTAAGTCTCGGTTTGGACATTATATACGTCTACAGCGTTATATATCCTAACCTAAGGCAGGCTAACATCTCGGATGCAGTATTTTATGTCATTCCTGGCGTATCGGCCCCTACTTCACGCTGGGAACATTATACACGTCTATAACGTAACATAGCCTAACCTAACCCATCTAGCCCCTCGCTGGTAATGTTTTACAGAATCCCGTTCGTGTCGTCCCGTACGTCTCGGTTGGGACATTATATACGTCTACAGCGATATATATCCTAACGTAAGGCAGGCTAACATCTCGGATGTAGTACTTTACAACATTCCTGGCGTATCGGCCCCTAATTCTCGGTGGGAACATTATATATGTCTATAACGTAACATAATCTAACTTAACCCATCTAGCCCCTCGCTGGTAATATTTCACTGAATCCCGTTCGCGTCGTCCCGTACGTCGCGGTTGGGATATTATATTCGTCTATAGCGTTATATATCGTAACCTAAAGCAGGCTGTCATCTCGGATGCTGTATGTTACAACATTCCTGGCGCATCGGCCTCTACTTCTCGGTGGGAACATTATATTCGTCTATAACGTAATATACCCTAACCTTACACATCTAGCACCTCGCTGGTAATGTTTTACAGAATCCAGTTCGTGACGTCCCGTACGTCTCGGTTGAGATATTATATGCGTCTATAGCGTTATATATCCTAACGTAAGGCAGGCTAACATCTCGGATGCAGTATTTTACGCCATTCCTGGCGTATCGGCCACTACTTCTCGGTGGGAACATTATACACGTCTATAACGTAACGCAACCTAACATAGCCCATCTAGCCCCTCGCTGGTAATATTTTACAGAATCCGGTTCGTGTCGTCCCGTACGTATCGGTTGGGACATTATAAACGTCTACAGCGATATATATCTAAACGTAAGGCAGGCTAACATCTCGGATGTAGTACTTTACAACATTCCTGGCGTATCGGCCCCTACTTCACGGTGGGAACATTATACACGTCTATAACGTAACATAATCTAACTTAACCCATCTAGACCCTCGCTGGTAATGTTTTACAGAATCCCGTTCCTGTCGTCCCGTACGTCTCGGTTGGGACATCATATACGTCTACAGCGTTATATATCCTAACCTAAGGCAGGCTAACTTCTCGGATGCAGTATTTTATAACATTCCTGGCGCATCGGCCTCTACTTTTCGGTGGGTACGTTATAGTCGTCTATAACGTAACATAACCTAACCTAAACCATCTAACCCCTCGCTGGTAATGTTTTACAGAATCCCGTTCCTGTCGTCCCGTACGTCTCGGTAGGTACATTATATACGTCTACAGCGTTATATATCCTAACCTAAGGCAGGCTAACATCTCGGATGCAGTATTTTATGTCATTCCTGGCGTATCGGCCCCTACTTCACGGTGGGAACATTATACACGTCTATAACGTAACATAGCCTAACCTAACCCATCTAGCCTCTCGCTGGTAATATTTCACAGAATCCCGCTCGCGTCGTCCCGTACGTCTCGGCTGGGATATTATATACGTCTATAGCGTTATATATCCTAACCTAAGACAGGCTAACATCTCGGATGCAGTATTTTACGTCATTCCTGGCGTATCGGCCCCCACTTCACGTTGGGAACATTATACACGTCTATAACGTAACATAACCTAACCTAACCCATCTAGCCCCTCGCTAGTAATATTTTACAGAATCCCGTTCGTGTCATCCCGTACGTCTCGGTTTTGATATTATATACGTCTATAGCGTTATATATCGCAACCTAAGGCAGGCTATCATCTCGGATGCAGTATTTTATAACATTCCTGGCGCATCGGCCTCTACATCTCGGTGGGAACATTATAGTCGTCTATAACGTAACATAACCTAACCTAAACTATCTAACCCCTCGCTGGTAATGTTTTACAGAATTCCGTTCCTGTCGTCCCGTACGTCTCGGTTGGGACATCATATACGTCTACAGCGTTATATATCCTAACCTAAGGCAGGCTAACTTCTCGGATGCAGTATTTTACGTCATTCCTGGCGTATCGGCCCCCACTTCACGTTGTGGACATTATACACGTCTATAACGTAACATAACCTAACCTAACCCATCTAGACCCTCGCTAGTAATATTCTACAGAATCCCGTTCGTGTCATCCCGTACGTCTCGGTTTTGATATTATATACGTCTATAGCGTTATATATCGTAACCTAAGGCAGGCTATCATCTCGGATGCAGTATTTTATAACATTCCTGGCGCATCGGCCTCTACTTCTCGGTGGGAACATTATAGTCGTCTATAACGTAACATAACCTAACCGAAACCATCCAACCCCTCGCTGGTAATGTTTTACAGAATCCCGTTCCTGTCGTCCCGTACGTCTCGGTTGGGACATTATATACGTCTACAGCGTTATATATCCTAACCTAAGGCAGGCTAACTTCTCGGATGCAGTATTTTACGCCATTCCTGGCGTATCGGACCCTACTTCTCGGTGGGAACATTATACACGTCTATAACGTAACATAACCTAACCTAGCCCATCTAGCCCCTCGCTGGTAATATTTTACAGAATCCCGTTCGTGTCGTCCCGTACGTCTCGGTTTTGATATTATATACGTCTATAGCGTTATATATCCTAACCTAAGGCAGGCTAACTTCTCGGATGCAGTATTTTATAACATTCCTGGCGCATCGGCCTCTACATCTCGGTGGGAACGTTATAGTCGTCTATAACGTAACATAACCTAACCTAAACCATCTAACCCCTCGCTGGTAATGTTTTACAGAATCCCGTTCCTGTCGTCCCGTACGTCTCGGTAGGTACATTATATACGTCTACAGCGTTATATATCCTAACGTAAGGCAGGCTAACATCTCGGATGTAGTACTTTACAACATTCCTGGCGTATCGGCCCCTACTTCACGGTGGGAACATTATATACGTCTGTAACGTATCACAACATAACCTAACACACCTAGCCACTCGCTGGCAATGTTTTACAGAATCCCGTTCGTGTCGTCCCGTACGTCTCGGTTGGGACATTATATACGTCTACAGCGTTATATATCCTAACCTAAGGCAGGCTAACATCTCGGATGCAGTATTTTACGCCATTCCTCGCGTATCTGCCCGTACTTCTCGGTGGGAACATTATACACGTCTATAACGTAACATAACCTAACCTAACCCATCTAGCCCCTCGCTGGTAATGTTTTACAGAATCCCGTTCCTGTCGTCCCGTACGTCTCGGTTTGGACATTATATACGTCTACAGCGTTATATATCCTAACCTAAGGCAGGCTAACATCTCGGATGCAGTATTTTATGTCATTCCTGGCGTATCGGCCCCTACTTCACGGTGGGAACGTTATACACGTCTATAACGTAACATAGCCTAACCTAAACCATCTAACCCCTCGCTGGTAATGTTTTACAGAATCCCGTTCGTGTCATTCCGTACGTCTCGGTTTTGATATTATATACGTCTATAGCGTTATATATCGTAACCTAAGGCAGGCTATCATCTCGGATGCAGTATTTTATAACATTCCTGGCGCATCGGCCTCTACTTCTCGGTGGGAACATTATAGTCGTCTATAACGTAACATAACCTAACCGAAACCATCTAACCCCTCGCTGGTAATGTTTTACAGAATCCCGTTCCTGTCTTCCCGTACGTCTCGGTTGGGACATCATATACGTCTACAGCGTTATATATCCTAACCTAAGGCAGGCTAACTTCTCGGATGCAGTATTTTATAACATTCCTAGCGCATCGGCCTCTACTTTTCGGTGGGAACGTTATAGTCGTCTATAACGTAACATAACCTAACCTAAACCATCTAACCCCTCGCTGGTAATGTTTTACAGAATCCCGTTCCTGTCGTCCCGTTCGTCTCGGTAGGTACATTATATACGTCTACAGCGTTATATATCCTAACGTAAGGCAGGCTAACATCTCGGATGAAGTACTTTACAACATTCCTGGCGTATCGGCCCCTACTTCACGGTGGGAACATTATATACGTCTGTAACGTATCACAACATAACCTAACCCATCTAGCCCCTCGCTGGTAATATTTCACAGAATCCCGTTCGCTTCGTCCCGTACGTCTCGGTTGGGACATTATATACGCCTACAGCGTTATATATCATAACCTAAGGCAGGCTAACATCTCGGATGCAGTATTTTACGTCATTCCTGGCGTATCGGCCCCCACTTCACGTTGTGGACATTATACACGTCTATAACGTAATATAACCGAACCTAACCCATCTAGCCCCTCGCTAGTAATATTCTACAGAATCCCGTTCGTGTCATCCCGTACGTCTCGGTTTTGATATTATATACGTCTATAGCGTTATATATCGTAACCTAAGGCAGGCTATCATCTCGGATGCAGTATTTTATAACATTCCTGGCGCATCGGCCTCTACTTCTCGGTGGGAACATTATAGTCGTCTATAACGTAACATAACCTAACCGAAACCATCTAACCCCTCGCTGGTAATGTTTCACAGAATCCCGTTCGCGTCGTCCCGTACGTCGCGGTTTGGATATTATATACGTCTATAGCGTTATATATCGTAACCTAAAGCAGGCTTTCATCTCGGATGCAGTATTTTACGCCATTCCTGGCGTATCGGCCCCTACTTCTCGGTGGGAACACTATACACGTCTATAACGTAACATAACCTAACCTAGCCCATCTAGCCCCTCGCTGGTAATATTTTACAGAATCCCGTTCGTCTCGTCCCGTACGTCTCGGTTTTGATATTATATACGACTATAGCGTTATATATCGTAACCAAAGGCAGGCCATCATCTCGGATGCAGTATTTTACGCCATTCCTGGCGCATCGGCCTCTACTTTTCGGTGGGAACATTATATACGTCTATTACGTATCAGAATATAACCTAACCCATCTAGCCCCTCGCTGGTAATGTTTTACAGAATCCCGTTCCTGTCGTCCCGTTTGTCTCGGTTGGGACATTATAAACGTCTACAGCGATATATATCCTAACCTAAGGCAGGCTATCATCTCGGATGCAGTATTTTATAACATTCCTGGCGCATCGGCCTCTACTTCTCGGTGGGAACATTATAGTCGTCTATAACGTAACATAACCTAACCGAAACCATCTAACCCCTCGCTGGTAATGTTTTACAGAATCCCGTTCCTGTCGTCCCGTACGTCTCGGTTGGGACATTATATACGTCTACAGCGTTATATATCCTAACCTAAGGCAGGCTAACTTCTCGGATGCAGTATTTTACGCCATTCCTGGCGTATCGGACCCTACTTCTCGGTGGCAACATTATACACGTCTATAACGTAACATAACCTAACCTAACCCATCTAGCCCCTCGCTAGTAATATTTTACAGAATCCCGTTCGTGTCATCCCGTACGTCTCGGTTTTGATATTATATACGTCTATAGCGTTATATATCGTAACCTAAGGCAGGCTATCATCTCGGATGCAGTATTTTATAACATTCCTGGCGCATCGGCCTCTACTTCTCGGTGGGAACATTATAGTCGTCTATAACGTAACATAACCTAACCTAAACTATCTAACTCCTCGCTGGTAATGTTTTACAGAATTCCGTTCCTGTCGTCCCGTACGTCTCGGTTGGGACATCATATACGTCTACAGCGTTATATATCCTAACCTAAGGCAGGCTAACTTCTCGGATGCAGTATTTTACGTCATTCCTGGCGTATCGGCCCCTACTTCACGGTGGGAACATTATACACGTCTATAACGTAACATAACCTAACCTAACCCATCTAGCCTCTCGCTGGTAATGTTTTACAGAATCCCGTTCCTGTCGTCCCGTACATGTCGGTTGGGATATTATATACGTCTACAGCGATATATATCCTAACGTAAGGCAGGCTACAATATGGGATGTAGTACTTTACAACATTCCTGGCGTATCTGCCCGTACTTCTCGGTGGGAACATTATTTAGGTCTATAACGTAACATAACCTAACCTAAACCATCTAACCCCTCGCTGGTAATGTTTTACAGAATCCCGTTCCTGTCGTCCCGTAAGTCTCGGTTTGGACATTATATACGTCTACAGCGTTATATATCCTAACCTAAGGCAGGCTAACATCTCGGATGCAGTATTTTATGTCATTCCTGGCGTATCGGCCCCTACTTCACGCTGGGAACATTATACACGTCTATAACGTAACATAGCCTAACCTAACCCATCTAGCCCCTCGCTGGTAATGTTTTACAGAATCCCGTTCGTGTCGTCCCGTACGTCTCGGTTGGGACATTATATACGTCTACAGCGATATATATCCTAACGTAAGGCAGGCTAACATCTCGGATGTAGTACTTTACAACATTCCTGGCGTATCGGCCCCTAATTCTCGGTGGGAACATTATATATGTCTATAACGTAACATAATCTAACTTAACCCATCTAGCCCCTCGCTGGTAATATTTCACTGAATCCCGTTCGCGTCGTCCCGTACGTCGCGGTTGGGATATTATATACGTCTATAGCGTTATATATCGTAACCTAAAGCAGGCTGTCATCTCGGATGCTGTATGTTACAACATTCCTGGCGCATCGGCCTCTACTTCTCGGTGGGAACATTATATTCGTCTATAACGTAATATACCCTAACCTTACACATCTAGCACCTCGCTGGTAATGTTTTACAGAATCCCGTTCCTGTCGTCCCGTTCGTCTCGGTAGGTACATTATATACGTCTACAGCGTTATATATCCTAACGTAAGGCAGGCTAACATCTCGGATGTAGTACTTTACAACATTCCTGGCGTATCGGCCCCTACTTCACGGTGGGAACATTATATACGTCTGTAACGTATCACAACATAACCTAACCCATCTAGCCCCTCGCTGGTAATATTTCACAGAATCCCGTTCGCTTCGTCCCGTACGTCTCGGTTGGGACATTATATACGCCTACAGCGTTATATATCATAACCTAAGGCAGGCTAACATCTCGGATGCAGTATTTTACGTCATTCCTGGCGTATCGGCCCCCACTTCACGTTGTGGACATTATACACGTCTATAACGTAATATAACCGAACCTAACCCATCTAGCCCCTCGCTAGTAATATTCTACAGAATCCCGTTCGTGTCATCCCGTACGTCTCGGTTTTGATATTATATACGTCTATAGCGTTATATATCGTAACCTAAGGCAGGCTATCATCTCGGATGCAGTATTTTATAACATTCCTGGCGCATCGGCCTCTACTTCTCGGTGGGAACATTATAGTCGTCTATAACGTAACATAACCTAACCGAAACCATCTAACCCCTCGCTGGTAATGTTTCACAGAATCCCGTTCGCGTCGTCCCGTACGTCGCGGTTTGGATATTATACACGTCTATAGCGTTATATATCGTAACCTAAAGCAGGCTATCATCTCGGATGCAGTATTTTACGCCATTCCTGGCGTATCGGCCCCTACTTCTCGGTGGGAACACTATACACGTCTATAACGTAACATAACCTAACCTAGCCCATCTAGCCCCTCGCTGGTAATATTTTACAGAATCCCGTTCGTGTCGTCCCGTACGTCTCGGTTTTGATATTATATACGTCTATAGCGTTATATATCCTAACCTAAGGCAGGCTAACTTCTCGGATGCAGTATTTTATAACATTCCTGGCGCATCGGCCTCTACATCTCGGTGGGAACGTTATAGTCGTCTATAACGTAACATAACCTAACCTAAACCATCTAACCCCTCGCTGGTAATGTTTTACAGAATCCCGTTCCTGTCGTCCCGTACGTCTCGGTAGGTACATTATATACGTCTACAGCGTTATATATCCTAACGTAAGGCAGGCTAACATCTCGGATGTAGTACTTTACAACATTCCTGGCGTATCGGCCCCTACTTCACGGTGGGAACATTATATACGTCTGTAACGTATCACAACATAACCTAACACACCTAGCCACTCGCTGGCAATGTTTTACAGAATCCCGTTCGTGTCGTCCCGTACGTCTCGGTTGGGACATTATACACGTCTACAGCGTTATATATCCTAACCTAAGGCAGGCTAACATCTCGGATGCAGTATTTTACGCCATTCCTCGCGTATCGGCCCCTACTTCTCGGTGGGAACATTATACACGTCTATAACGTAACATAACCTAACCTAACCCATCTAGCCCCTCGCTGGTAATGTTTTACAGAATCCCGTTCCTGTCGTCCCGTTCGTATCGGTTGGGACATTATAAACGTCTACAGCGATATATATCCTAACGTAAGGCAGGCTAACATCTCGGATGTAGTACTTTCCGACTTTCCTGGCGTATCGGCCCCTACTTCTCGGTGGGAACATTATATAGGTCTATAACGTAACATAATCTAACTTAACCCATCTAGCGCCTCGCTGGTAATGTTTTACAGAATCCCGTTCCTGTCGTCCCGTACATGTCGGTTGGGATATTATATACGTCTACAGCGGTATATATCCTAACGTAAGGCAGGCTACAATATCGGATGTAGTACTTTACAACATTCCTGGCGTATCTGCCCGTACTTCTCGGTGGGAACATTATATAGGTCTATAACGTAACATAACCTAACCTAAACCATCTAACCCCTCGCTGGTAATGTTTTACAGAATCCCGTTCCTGTCGTCCCGTACGTCTCGGTTTGGACATTATATACGTCTACAGCGTTATATATCCTAACCTAAGGCAGGCTAACATCTCGGATGCAGTATTTTATGTCATTCCTGGCGTATCGGCCCCTACTTCACGGTGGGAACGTTATACACGTCTATAACGTAACATAGCCTAACCTAAACCATCTAACCCCTCGCTGGTAATGTTTTACAGAATCCCGTTCGTGTCATTCCGTACGTCTCGGTTTTGATATTATATACGTCTATAGCGTTATATATCGTAACCTAAGGCAGGCTATCATCTCGGATGCAGTATTTTATAACATTCCTGGCGCATCGGCCTCTACTTCTCGGTGGGAACATTATAGTCGTCTATAACGTAACATAACCTAACCGAAACCATCTAACCCCTCGCTGGTAATGTTTTACAGAATCCCGTTCCTGTCTTCCCGTACGTCTCGGTTGGGACATCATATACGTCTACAGCGTTATATATCCTAACCTAAGGCAGGCTAACTTCTCGGATGCAGTATTTTATAACATTCCTAGCGCATCGGCCTCTACTTTTCGGTGGGAACGTTATAGTCGTCTATAACGTAACATAACCTAACCTAAACCATCTAACCCCTCGCTGGTAATGTTTTACAGAATCCCGTTCCTGTCGTCCCGTTCGTCTCGGTAGGTACATTATATACGTCTACAGCGTTATATATCCTAACGTAAGGCAGGCTAACATCTCGGATGTAGTACTTTACAACATTCCTGGCGTATCGGCCCCTACTTCACGGTGGGAACATTATATACGTCTGTAACGTATCACAACATAACCTAACCCATCTAGCCCCTCGCTGGTAATATTTCACAGAATCCCGTTCGCTTCGTCCCGTACGTCTCGGTTGGGACATTATATACGCCTACAGCGTTATATATCATAACCTAAGGCAGGCTAACATCTCGGATGCAGTATTTTACGTCATTCCTGGCGTATCGGCCCCCACTTCACGTTGTGGACATTATACACGTCTATAACGTAATATAACCGAACCTAACCCATCTAGCCCCTCGCTAGTAATATTCTACAGAATCCCGTTCGTGTCATCCCGTACGTCTCGGTTTTGATATTATATACGTCTATAGCGTTATATATCGTAACCTAAGGCAGGCTATCATCTCGGATGCAGTATTTTATAACATTCCTGGCGCATCGGCCTCTACTTCTCGGTGGGAACATTATAGTCGTCTATAACGTAACATAACCTAACCGAAACCATCTAACCCCTCGCTGGTAATGTTTCACAGAATCCCGTTCGCGTCGTCCCGTACGTCGCGGTTTGGATATTATATACGTCTATAGCGTTATATATCGTAACCTAATGCAGGCTATCATCTCGGATGCAGTATTTTACGCCATTCCTGGCGTATCGGCCCCTACTTCTCGGTGGGAACACTATACACGTCTATAACGTAACATAACCTAACCTAGCCCATCTAGCCCCTCGCTGGTAATATTTTACAGAATCCCGTTCGTCTCGTCCCGTACGTCTCGGTTTTGATATTATATACGACTATAGCGTTATATATCGTAACCAAAGGCAGGCCATCATCTCGGATGCAGTATTTTACGCCATTCCTGGCGCATCGGCCTCTACTTTTCGGTGGGAACATTATATACGTCTATTACGTATCAGAATATAACCTAACCCATCTAGCCCCTCGCTGGTAATGTTTTACAGAATCCCGTTCCTGTCGTCCCGTTTGTCTCGGTTGGGACATTATAAACGTCTACAGCGATATATATCCTAACCTAAGGCAGGCTATCATCTCGGATGCAGTATTTTATAACATTCCTGGCGCATCGGCCTCTACTTCTCGGTGGGAACATTATAGTCGTCTATAACGTAACATAACCTAACCGAAACCATCTAACCCCTCGCTGGTAATGTTTTACAGAATCCCGTTCCTGTCGTCCCGTACGTCTCGGTTGGGACATTATATACGTCTACAGCGTTATATATCCTAACCTAAGGCAGGCTAACTTCTCGGATGCAGTATTTTACGCCATTCCTGGCGTATCGGACCCTACTTCTCGGTGGGAACATTATACACGTCTATAACGTAACATAACCTAACCTAACCCATCTAGCCCCTCGCTAGTAATATTTTACAGAATCCCGTTCGTGTCATCCCGTACGTCTCGGTTTTGATATTATATACGTCTATAGCGTTATATATCGTAACCTAAGGCAGGCTATCATCTCGGATGCAGTATTTTATAACATTCCTGGCGCATCGGCCTCTACTTCTCGGTGGGAACATTATAGTCGTCTATAACGTAACATAACCTAACCTAAACTATCTAACTCCTCGCTGGTAATGTTTTACAGAATTCCGTTCCTGTCGTCCCGTACGTCTCGGTTGGGACATCATATACGTCTACAGCGTTATATATCCTAACCTAAGGCAGGCTAACTTCTCGGATGCAGTATTTTACGTCATTCCTGGCGTATCGGCCCCTACTTCACGGTGGGAACATTATACACGTCTATAACGTAACATAACCTAACCTAACCCATCTAGCCTCTCGCTGGTAATGTTTTACAGAATCCCGTTCCTGTCGTCCCGTACATGTCGGTTGGGATATTATATACGTCTACAGCGATATATATCCTAACGTAAGGCAGGCTACAATATCGGATGTAGTACTTTACAACATTCCTGGCGTATCTGCCCGTACTTCTCGGTGGGAACATTATTTAGGTCTATAACGTAACATAACCTAACCTAAACCATCTAACCCCTCGCTGGTAATGTTTTACAGAATCCCGTTCCTGTCGTCCCGTAAGTCTCGGTTTGGACATTATATACGTCTACAGCGTTATATATCCTAACCTAAGGCAGGCTAACATCTCGGATGCAGTATTTTATGTCATTCCTGGCGTATCGGCCCCTACTTCACGGTGGGAACATTATACACGTCTATAACGTAACATAGCCTAACCTAACCCATCTAGCCCCTCGCTGGTAATGTTTTACAGAATCCCGTTCGTGTCGTCCCGTACGTCTCGGTTGGGACATTATATACGTCTACAGCGTTATATATCCTAACGTAAGGCAGGCTAACATCTCGGATGTAGTACTTTACAACATTCCTGGCGTATCGGCCCCTACTTCACGGTGGGAACATTATATACGTCTGTAACGTATCACAACATAACCTAACACACCTAGCCACTCGCTGGTAATGTTTTACAGAATCCCGTTCGTGTCGTCCCGTACGTCTCGGTTGGGACATTATATACGTCTACAGCGTTATATATCCTAACCTAAGGCAGGCTATCATCTCGGATGCAGTATTTTACAACATCCCTGGCATATCGGCCCCTACTTCTCGGTGGGAACATTATATACGTCTATTACGTATCAGAATATAACCTAACCCATCTAGCCCCTCGCTGGTAATGTTTTACAGAATCCCGTTCCTGTCGTCCCGTTCGTCTCGGTTGGGACATTATAAACGTCTACAGCGATATATATCCTAACCTAAGGCAGGCTATCATCTCGGATGCAGTATTTTATAACATTCCTGGCGCATCGGCCTCTACTTCTCGGTGGAAACATTATAGTCGTCTATAACGTAACATAACCTAACCGAAACCATCTAACCCCTCGCTGGTAATGTTTTACAGAATCCCGTTCCTGTCGTCCCGTACGTCTCGGTTGGGACATTATATACGTCTACAGCGTTATATATCCTAACCTAAGGCAGGCTAACTTCTCGGATGCAGTATTTTACGCCATTCCTGGCGTATCGGACCCTACTTCTCGGTGGGAACATTATACACGTCTATAACGTAACATAACCTAACCTAGCCCATCTAGCCCCTCGCTGGTAATATTTCACAGAATCCCGCTCGCGTCGTCCCGTACGTCTCGGCTGGGATATTATATACGTCTATAGCGTTATATATCCTAACCTAAGACAGGCTATCATCTCGGATGAAGTATTTTACAACATCCCTGGCATATCGGCCCCTACTTCTCGGTGGGAACATTATATACGTCTATTACGTATCAGAATATAACCTAACCCATCTAGCCCCTCGCTGGTAATGTTTTACAGAATCCCGTTCCTGTCGTCCCGTTCGTCTCGGTTGGGACATTATAAACGTCTACAGCTATATATATCCTAACGTAAGGCAGGCTAACATCTCGGATGCATTATTTTATAACATTCCTGGCGCATCGGCCTCTACTTTTCGGTGGGAACGTTATAGTCGTCTATAACGTAACATAACCTAACCTAAACCATCTAACCCCTCGCTGGTAATGTTTTACAGAATCACGTTCCTGTCGTCCCGTACGTCTCGGTTTGGACATTATATACGTCTACAGCGTTATATATCCTAACCTAAGGCAGGCTAACATCTCGGATGCAGTATTTTACGTCATTCCTGGCGTATCGGCCCCCACTTCACGTTGGGAACATTATACACGTCTATAACGTAACATAACCTAACCTAACCCATCTAGCCCCTCGCTAGTAATATTTTACAGAATCCCGTTCGTGTCATCCCGTACGTCTCGGTTTTGATATTATATACGTCTATAGCGTTATATATCGCAACCTAAGGCAGGCTATCATCTCGGATGCAGTATTTTATAACATTCCTGGCGCATCGGCCTCTACATCTCGGTGGGAACATTATAGTCGTCTATAACGTAACATAACCTAACCGAAACCATCTAACCCCTCGCTGGTAATGTTTTACAGAATCCCGTTCCTGTCGTCCCGTACGTCTCGGTTGGGACATTATATACGTCTACAGCGTTATATATCCTAACCTAAGGCAGGCCAACTTCTCGGATGCAGTATTTTACGCCATTCCTGGCGTATCGGACCCTACTTCTCGGTGGGAACATTATACACGTCTATAACGTAACATAACCTAACCTAGCCCATCTAGCCCCTCGCTGGTAATATTTTACAGAATCCCGTTCGTGTCGTCCCGTACGTCTCGGTTTTGATATTATATACGTCTATAGCGTTATATATCCTAACCTAAGGCAGGCTAACTTCTCGGATGCAGTATTTTATAACATTCCTGGCGCATCGGCCTCTACTTTTCGGTGGGAACGTTATAGTCGTCTATAACGTAACATAACCTAACCTAAACCATCTAACCCCTCGCTGGTAATGTTTTACAGAATCCCGTTCCTGTCGTCCCGTACGTCTCGGTAGGTACATTATATACGTCTACAGCGTTATATATCCTAACGTAAGGCAGGCTAACATCTCGGATGTAGTACTTTACAACATTCCTGGCGTATCGGCCCCTACTTCACGGTGGGAACATTATATACGTCTGTAACGTATCACAACATAACCTAACACACCTAGCCACTCGCTGGCAAAGTTTTACAGAATCCCGTTCGTGTCGTCCCGTACGTCTCGGTTGGGACATTATATACGTCTACAGCGTTATATATCCTAACCTAAGGCAGGCTAACATCTCGGATGCAGTATTTTACGCCATTCCTCGCGTATCGGCCCCTACTTCTCGGTGGGAACATTATACACGTCTATAACGTAACATAACCTAACCTAACCCATCTAGCCCCTCGCTGGTAATGTTTTACAGAATCCCGTTCCTGTCGTCCCGTTCGTCTCGGTTGGGACATTATAAACGTCTACAGCGATATATATCCTAACGTAAGGCAGGCTAACATCTCGGATGTAGTACTTTACGACATTCCTGGCGTATCGGCCCCTACTTCTCGGTGGGAACATTATATAGGTCTATAACGTAACATAATCTAACTTAACCCATTGAGCCCCTCGCTGGTAATATTTCACAGAATCCCGTTCGCGTCGTCCCGTACGTCGCGGTTGGGACATTATATACGTCTACAGCGTTATATATCATAACCTAAGGCAGGCTAACATCTCGGATGCAGTATTTTACGCCATTCCTGGCGTATCGGACCCTACTTCTCGGTGGGAACATTATACACGTCTATAACGTAACATACCCTAACCTAACCCATTTAGACCCTCGCTGGTAATATTTTACAGAATCACGTTCGTGTCGTCCCGTACGTCTCCGTTGGGATATTATATACGTCTATAGCGTTATATATCGTAACCTAAAGCAGGCTATCATCTCGGATGCAGTATTTTACAGCATTCCTGGCGCATCGGCCTCTACTTCTCGGTGGGAACATTATATACGTCTATTACGTATCAGAATCTAACCTAACCCATCTAGCCCCTCGCTGGTAATATTTCACAGAATCCCGTTCGCTTCGTCCCGTACGTCTCGGTTGGGACATTATATACGTCTACAGCGTTATATATCATAACCTAAGGCAGGCTAACATCTCGGATGCAGTATTTTACGTCATTCCTGGCGTATCGGCCCCCACTTCACGTTGTGGACATTATACACGTCTATAACGTAATATAACCGAACCTAACCCATCTAGCCCCTCGCTAGTAATATTCTACAGAATCCCGTTCGTGTCATCCCGTACGTCTCGGTTTTGATATTATATACGTCTATAGCGTTATATATCGTAACCTAAGGCAGGCTATCATCTCGGATGCAGTATTTTATAACATTCCTGGCGCATCGGCCTCTACTTCTCGGTGGGAACATTATAGTCGTCTATAACGTAACATAACCTAACCGAAACCATCTAACCCCTCGCTGGTAATGTTTTACAGAATCCCGTTCGTGTCGTCCCGTACGTCTCGGTTGGGACATTATATACGTCTACAGCGTTATATATCCTAACCTAAGGCAGGCTAACATCTCGGATGCAGTATTTTATGTCATTCCTGGCGTATCGGCCCCTACTTCACGGTGGGAACATTATACACGCCTATAACGTAACATAACCTAACCTAACCCATCTAGCCCCTCGCTGGTAATGTTTTACAGAATCCCGGTCCTGTCGTCCCGTACGTCTCGGTAGGTACATTATATACGTCTACAGCGTTATATATCCTAACCTAAGGCAGGCTAACATCTCGGATGCAGTATTTTACGTCATTCCTGGCGTATCGGCCCCCACTTCACGTTGGGAACATTATACACGTCTATAAAGTAACATAACCTAACCTAACCCATCTAGCCCCTCGCTAGTAATATTTTACAGAATCCCGTTCGTGTCATCCCGTACGTCTCGGTTTTGATATTATATACGTCTATAGCGTTATATATCGTAACCTAAGGCAGGCTATCATCTCGGATGCAGTATTTTATAACATTCCTGGCGCATCGGCCTCTACTTCTCGGTGGGAACATTATAGTCGTCTATAACGTAACATAACCTAACCTAAACTATCTAACTCCTCGCTGGTAATGTTTTACAGAATTCCGTTCCTGTCGTCCCGTACGTCTCGGTTGGGACATCATATACGTCTACAGCGTTATATATCCTAACCTAAGGCAGGCTAACTTCTCGGATGCAGTATTTTACGTCATTCCTGGCGTATCGGCCCCTACTTCACGGTGGGAACATTATACACGTCTATAACGTAACATAACCTAACCTAACCCATCTAGCCTCTCGCTGGTAATGTTTTACAGAATCCCGTTCCTGTCGTCCCGTACATGTCGGTTGGGATATTATATACGTCTACAGCGATATATATCCTAACGTAAGGCAGGCTACAATATCGGATGTAGTACTTTACAACATTCCTGGCGTATCTGCCCGTACATCTCGGTGGGAACATTATTTAGGTCTATAACGTAACATAACCTAACCTAAACCATCTAACCCCTCGCTGGTAATGTTTTACAGAATCCCGTTCCTGTCGTCCCGTAAGTCTCGGTTTGGACATTATATACGTCTACAGCGTTATATATCCTAACCTAAGGCAGGCTAACATCTCGGATGCAGTATTTTATGTCATTCCTGGCGTATCGGCCCCTACTTCACGGTGGGAACATTATACACGTCTATAACGTAACATAGCCTAACCTAACCCATCTAGCCCCTCGCTGGTAATGTTTTACAGAATCCCGTTCGTGTCGTCCCGTACGTCTCGGTTGGGACATTATATACGTCTACAGCGTTATATATCCTAACGTAAGGCAGGCTAACATCTCGGATGTAGTACTTTACAACATTCCTGGCGTATCGGCCCCTACTTCACGGTGGGAACATTATATACGTCTGTAACGTATCACAACATAACCTAACACACCTAGCCACTCGCTGGTAATGTTTTACAGAATCCCGTTCCTGTCGTCCCGTTCGTCTCGGTTGGGACATTATAAACGTCTACAGCGATATATATCCTAACCTAAGGCAGGCTATCATCTCGGATGCAGTATTTTATAACATTCCTGGCGCATCGGCCTCTACTTTTCGGTGGGAACGTTATAGTCGTCTATAACGTAACATAACCTAACCTAAACCATCTAACCCCTCGCTGGTAATGTTTTACAGAATCACGTTCCTGTCGTCCCGTACGTCTCGGTTTGGACATTATATACGTCTACAGCGTTATATATCCTAACCTAAGGCAGGCTAACATCTCGGATGCAGTATTTTACGTCATTCCTGGCGTATCGGCCCCCACTTCAGGTTGGGAACATTATACACGTCTATAACGTAACATAACCTAACCTAACCCATCTAGCCCCTCGCTAGTAATATTTTACAGAATCCCGTTCGTGTCATCCCGTACGTCTCGGTTTTGATATTATATACGTCTATAGCGTTATATATCGCAACCTAAGGCAGGCTATCATCTCGGATGCAGTATTTTATAACATTCCTGGCGCATCGGCCTCTACATCTCGGTGGGAACATTATAGTCGTCTATAACATAACATAACCTAACCTAAACTATCTAACCCCTCGCTGGTAATGTTTTACAGAATTCCGTTCCTGTCGTCCCGTACGTCTCGGTTGGGACATCATATACGTCTACAGCGTTATATATCATAACCTAAGGCAGGCTAACTTCTCGGATGCAGTATTTTACGTCATTCCTGGCGTATCGGCCCCTACTTCACGGTGGGAACATTATACACGTCTATAACGTAACATAACCTAACCTAACCCATCTAGCCTCTCGCTGGTAATGTTTTACAGAATCCCGTTCCTGTCGTCCCGTACATGTCGGTTGGGATATTATATACGTCTACAGCGATATATATCCTAACGTAAGGCAGGCTACAATATCGGATGTAGTACTTTACAACATTCCTGGCGTATCTGCCCGTACTTCTCGGTGGGAACATTATTTAGGTCTATAACGTAACATAACCTAACCTAAACCATCTAACCCCTCGCTGGTAATGTTTTACAGAATCCCGTTCCTGTCGTCCCGTACGTCTCGGTTGGGACATTATATACGTCTACAGCGTTATATATCCTAACCTAAGGCAGGCTAACTTCTCGGATGCAGTATTTTACGCCATTCCTGGCGTATCGGACCCTACTTCTCGGTGGGAACATTATACACGTCTATAACGTAACATAACCTAACCTAGCCCATCTAGCCCCTCGCTGGTAATATTTTACAGAATCCCGTTCGTGTCGTCCCGTACGTCTCGGTTTTGATATTATATACGTCTATAGCGTTATATATCGTAACCTAAGGCAGGCTATCATCTCGGATGCAGTATTTTATAACATTCATGGCGCATCGGCCTCTACTTTTCGGTGGGAACGTTATAGTCGTCTATAACGTAACATAACCTAACCGAAACCATCTAACCCCTCGCTGGTAATGTTTTACAGAATCCCGTTCCTGTCGTCCCGTACGTCTCGGTTGGGACATCATATACGTCTACAGCGTTATATATCCTAACCTAAGGCAGGCTAACTTCTCGGATGCAGTATTTTATAACATTTCTGGCGCATCGGCCTCTACTTTTCGGTGGGAACGTTATAGTCGTCTATAACGTAACATAACCTAACCTAAACCATCTAACCCCTCGCTGGTAATGTTTTACAGAATCCCGTTCCTGTCGTCCCGTACGTCTCGGTAGGTAAATTATATACGTCTACAGCGTTATATATCCTAACCTAAGACAGGCTAACATCTCGGATGCAGTATTTTATGTCATTCCTGGCGTATCGGCCCCTACTTCACGGTGGGAACATTATACACGTCTATAACGTAACATAGCCTAACCTAACCCATCTAGCCCCTCGCTGGTAATATTTCACAGAATCCCGCTCGCGTCGTCCCGTACGTCTCGGCTGGGATATTATATACGTCTATAGCGTTATATATCCTAACCTAAGACAGGCTATCATCTCGGATGAAGTATTTTACAACATCCCTGGCATATCGGCCCCTACTTCTCGGTGGGAACATTATATACGTCTATTACGTATCAGAATATAACCTAACCCATCTAGCCCCTCGCTGGTAATGTTTTACAGAATCCCGTTCCTGTCGTCCCGTTCGTCTCGGTTGGGACATTATAAACGTCTACAGCTATATATATCCTAACGTAAGGCAGGCTAACATCTCGGATGTAGTACTTTACAACATTCCTGGCGTATCGGCCCCTACTTCTCGGTGGGAACATTATATATGTCTATAACGTAACATAATCTAACTTAACCCATCTAGCACCTCGCTGGTAATATTTCACTGAATCCCGTTCGCGTCGTCCCCTACGTCGCGGTTGGGATATTATATACGTCTATAGCGTTATATATCGTAACCTAAAGCAGGCTATCATCTCGGATGCTGTATTTTACAACATTCCTGGCGCATCGGCCTCTACTTCTCGGTGGGAACATTATATTCGTCTATAACGTAATATACCATAACCTTACACATCTAGCACCTCGCTGGTATTGTTTTACAGAATCCCGTTCGTGACGTCCCGTACGTCTCGGTTGAGATATTATATGCGTCTATAGCGTTATATATCCTAACGTAAGGCAGGCTAACATCTCGGATGCAGTATTTTACGCCATTCCTGGCGTATCGGCCCCTACTTCTCGGTGGGAACATTATACACGTCTATAACGTAACATAACCTAACCTAGCCCATCTAGCCCCTCGCTGGTAATATTTTACAGAATCCCGTTCGTCTCGTCCCGTACGTCTCGGTTTTGATATTATATACGTCTATAGCGTTATATATCGTAACCAAAGGCAGGCTATCATCTCGGATGCAGTATTTTATAACATTCCTGGCGCATCGGCCTCTACTTTTCGGTGGGAACGTTATAGTCGTCTATAACGTAACATAACATAACCTAAACCATCTAACACCTCGCTGGTAATGTTTTACAGAATCACGTTCCTGTCGTCTCCTACGTCTCGGTTTGGACATTATATACGTCTACAGCGTTATATATCCTAACCTAAGGCAGGCTAACATCTCGGATGCAGTATTTTACGTCATTCCTAGCGTATCGGCCCCCACTTCACGTTGGGAACATTATACACGTCTATAACGTAACATAACCTAACCTAACCCATCTAGCCCCTCGCTAGTAATATTTTACAGAATCCCGTTCGTGTCATCCCGTACGTCTCGGTTTTGATATTATATACGTCTATAGCGTTATATATCGTAACCTAAGGCAGGCTATCATCTCGGATGCAGTATTTTATAACATTCCTGGCGCATCGGCCTCTACATCTCGGTGGGAACATTATAGTCGTCTATAACGTAACATAACCTAACCTAAACTATCTAACCCCTCGCTGGTAATGTTTTACAGAATCCCGGTCCTGTCGTCCCGTACGTCTCG
Organism: Xylocopa violacea; assembly: GCA_963969225.1. Classification (NCBI taxonomy): domain Eukaryota; kingdom Metazoa; phylum Arthropoda; class Insecta; order Hymenoptera; family Apidae; genus Xylocopa; species Xylocopa violacea. The sequence goes on along the minus strand of CAXAJV010000008.1, from coordinate 14,450,995 downwards.
GTAGGTACATTATATACGTCTACAGCGTTATATATCCTAACCTAAGGCAGGCTAACATCTCGGATGCAGTATTTTCCGTCATTCCTGGCGTATCGGCCCCCACTTCACGTTGGGAACATTATACACGTCTATAAAGTAACATAACCTAACCTAACCCATCTAGCCCCTCGCTAGTAATATTTTACAGAATCCCGTTCGTGTCATCCCGTACGTCTCGGTTTTGATATTATATACGTCTATAGCGTTATATATCGTAACCTAAGGCAGGCTATCATCTCGGATGCAGTATTTTATAACATTCCTGGCGCATCGGCCCCTACTTCACGGTGGCAACATTATACACGTCTATAACGCAACATAACCTAACCTAACCCATCTAGCCCCTCGCTGGTAATGTTTTACAGAATCCCGTTCGTGTCGTCCCGTACGTCTCGGTTGGGACATTATATACGTCTACAGCGTTATATATCCTAACCTAAGGCAGGCTAACATCTCGGATGCAGTATTTTATGTCATTCCTGGCGTATCGGCCCCTACTTCACGGTGGGAACATTATACACGTCTATAACGTAACATAGCTTAACCTAACCCATCTAGCCCCTCGCTGGTAATGTTTTACAGAATCCCGTTCCTGTCGTCCCGTTCGTCTCGGTTGGGACATTATAAACGTCTACAGCGATATATATCCTAACGTAAGGCAGGCTAACATCTCGGATGTAGTACTTTACAACATTCCTGGCGTATCGGCCCCTACTTCTCGGTGGGAACATTATATAGGTCTATAACGTAACATAATCTAACTTAACCCATCTAGCCCCTCGCTGGTAATATTTCACAGAATCCCGTTCGCGTCGTCCCGTACGTCGCGGTTGGGATATTATATACGTCTATAGCGTTATATATCGTAACCTAAGGCAGGCTATCATCTCGGATGCAGTATTTTACGCCATTCCTGGCGTATCGGCCCCTACTTCTCGGTGGGAACATTATACACGTCTATAACGTAACATAACCTAACCTAGCCCATCTAGCCCCTCGCTGGTAATATTTTACAGAATCCCGTTCGTCTCGTCCCGTACGTCTCGGTTTTGATATTATATACGTCTATAGCGTTATATATCGTAACCAAAGGCAGGCTATCATCTCGGATGCAGTATTTTATAACATTCCTGGCGCATCGGCCTCTACTTTTCGGTGGGAACGTTATAGTCGTCTATAACGTAACATAACCTAACCTAAACCATCTAGCCCCTCGCTGGTAATATTTCACAGAATCCCGTTCGCGTCGTCCCGTACGTCGCGGTTGGGATATTATATACGTCTATAGCGTTATATATCGTAACCTAAGGCAGGCTATCATCTCGGATGTAGTACTTTACAACATTCCTGGCGTATCGGCCCCTACTTCACGGTGGGAACATTATACACGCCTATAACGTAACATAACCCAACCTAACCCATCTAGCCCCTCGCTGGTAATGTTTTACAGAATCCCGTTCCTGTCGTCCCGTACGTCTCGGTAGGTACATTATATACGTCTACAGCGTTATATATCCTAACCTAAGGCAGGCTAACATCTCGGATGCAGTATTTTACGTCATTCCTGGCGTATCGGCCCCCACTTCACGTTGGGGACATTATACACGTCTATAACGTAACATAACCTAACCTAACCCATCTAGCCCCTCGCTAGTAATATTTTACAGAATCCCGTTCGTGTCATCCCGTACGTCTCGGTTTTGATATTATATACGTCTATAGCGTTATATATCGTAACCTAAGGCAGGCTATCATCTCGGATGCAGTATTTTATAACATTCCTAGCGCATCAGCCCCTACTTCACGGTGGGAACATTATACACGTCTATAACGTAACATAACCTAAACTAACCCATCTAGCCCCTCGCTGGTAATGTTTTACAGAATCCCGTTCGTGTCGTCCCGTACGTCTCGGTTGGGACATTATATACGTCTACAGCGTTATATATCCTAACCTAAGGCAGGCTAACATCTCGGATGCAGTATTTTATGTCATTCCTGGCGTATCGGCCCCTACTTCACGGTGGGAACATTATACACGCCTATAACGTAACATAACCTAACCTAACCCATCTAGCCCCTCGCTGGTAATGTTTTACAGAATCCCGGTCCTGTCGTCCCGTACGTCTCGGTAGGTACATTATATACGTCTACAGCGTTATATATCCTAACCTAAGGCAGGCTAACATCTCGGATGCAGTATTTTATGTCATTCCTGGCGTATCGGCCCCCACTTCACGTTGGGAACATTATACACGTCTATAAAGTAACATAACCTAACCTAACCCATCTAGCCCCTCGCTAGTAATATTTTACAGAATCCCGTTCGTGTCATTCCGTACGTCTCGGTTTTGATATTATATACGTCTATAGCGTTATATATCGTAACCTAAGGCAGGCTATCATCTCGGATGCAGTATTTTATAACATTCCTGGCGCATCGGCCCCTACTTCACGGTGGGAACATTATACACGTCTATAACGTAACATAACCTAACCTAACCCATCTAGCCCCTCGCTGGTAATGTTTTACAGAATCCCGTTCGTGTCGTCCCGTACGTCTCGGTTGGGACATTATATACGTCTACAGCGTTATATATCCTAACCTAAGGCAGGCTAACATCTCGGATGCAGTATTTTATGTCATTCCTGGCGTATCGGCCCCTACTTCACGGTGGGAACATTATACACGTCTATAACGTAACATAGCTTAACCTAACCCATCTAGCCCCTCGCTGGTAATGTTTTACAGAATCCCGTTCCTGTCGTCCCGTTCGTCTCGGTTGGGACATTATAAACGTCTACAGCGATATATATCCTAACGTAAGGCAGGCTAACATCTCGGATGTAGTACTTTACAACATTCCTGGCGTATCGGCCCCTACTTCTCGGTGGGAACATTATACACGTCTATAACGTAACATAACCTAACCTAACCCATCTAGCCCCTCGCTGGTAATATTTCACAGAATCCCGTTCGCGTCGTCCCGTACGTCGCGGTTGGGATATTATATACGTCTATAGCGTTATATATCGTAACCTAAGGCAGGCTAACTTCTCGGATGCAGTATTTTACGTCATTCCTGGCGTATCGGCCCCTACTTCACGGTGGGAACATTATACACGCCTATAACGTAACATAACCCAACCTAACCCATCTAGCCCCTCGCTGGTAATGTTTTACAGAATCCCGTTCCTGTCGTCCCGTACGTCTCGGTAGGTACATTATATACGTCTACAGCGTTATATATCCTAACCTAAGGCAGGCTAACATCTCGGATGCAGTATTTTACGTCATTCCTGGCGTATCGGCCCCCACTTCACGTTGGGAACATTATACACGTCTATAACGTAACATAACCTAACCTAACCCATCTAGCCCCTCGCTAGTAATATTTTACAGAATCCCGTTCGTGTCATCCCGTACGTCTCGGTTTTGATATTATATACGTCTATAGCGTTATATATCGTAACCTAAGGCAGGCTATCATCTCGGATGCAGTATTTTATAACATTCCTGGCGCATCGGCCCCTACTTCACGGTGGGAACATTATACACGTCTATAACGTAACATAACCTAACCTAACCCATCTAGCCCCTCGCTGGTAATGTTTTACAGAATCCCGTTCCTGTCGTCCCGTACGTCTCGGTAGGTACATTATATACGTCTACAGCGTTATATATCCTAACCTAAGGCAGGCTAACATCTCGGATGCAGTATTTTACGTCATTCCTGGCGTATCGGCCCCCACTTCACGTTGGGAACATTATACACGTCTATAACGTAACATAACCTAACCTAACCCATCTAGCCCCTCGCTAGTAATATTTTACAGAATCCCGTTCGTGTCATCCCGTACGTCTCGGTTTTGATATTATATACGTCTATAGCGTTATATATCGTAACCTAAGGCAGGCTATCATCTCGGATGCAGTATTTTATAACATTCCTGGCGCATCGGCCCCTACTTCACGGTGGGAACATTATACACGTCTATAACGTAACATAACCTAACCTAACCCATCTAGCCCCTCGCTGGTAATGTTTTACAGAATCCCGTTCGTGTCGTCCCGTACGTCTCGGTTGGGACATTATATACGTCTACAGCGTTATATATCCTAACCTAAGGCAGGCTAACATCTCGGATGCAGTATTTTATGTCATTCCTGGCGTATCGGCCCCTACTTCACGGTGGGAACATTATACACGCCTATAACGTAACATAACCTAACCTAACCCATCTAGCCCCTCGCTGGTAATGATTTACAGAATCCCGGTCCTGTCGTCCCGTACGTCTCGGTAGGTACATTATATACGTCTACAGCGTTATATATCCTAACCTAAGGCAGGCTAACATCTCGGATGCAGTATTTTACGTCATTCCTGGCGTATCGGCCCCCACTTCACGTTGGGAACATTATACACGTCTATAAAGTAACATAACCTAACCTAACCCATCTAGCCCCTCGCTAGTAATATTTTACAGAATCCCGTTCGTGTCATCCCGTACGTCTCGGTTTTGATATTATATACGTCTATAGCGTTATATATCGTAACCTAAGGCAGGCTATCATCTCGGATGCAGTATTTTATAACATTCCTGGCGCATCGGCCCCTACTTCACGGTGGGAACATTATACACGTCTATAACGTAACATAACCTAACCTAACCCATCTAGCCCCTCGCTGGTAATGTTTTACAGAATCCCGTTCGTGTCGTCCCGTACGTCTCGGTTGGGACATTATATACGTCTACAGCGTTATATATCCTAACCTAAGGCAGGCTAACATCTCGGATGCAGTATTTTATGTCATTCCTGGCGTATCGGCCCCTACTTCACGGTGTGAACATTATACACGTCTATAACGTAACATAGCTTAACCTAACCCATCTAGCCCCTCGCTGGTAATGTTTTACAGAATCCCGTTCCTGTCGTCCCGTTCGTCTCGGTTGGGACATTATAAACGTCTACAGCGATATATATCCTAACGTAAGGCAGGCTAACATCTCGGATGTAGTACCTTACAACATTCCTGGCGTATCGGCCCCTACTTCTCGGTGGGAACATTATATAGGTCTATAACGTAACATAATCTAACTTAACCCATCTAGCCCCTCGCTGGTAATATTTCACAGAATCCCGTTCGCGTCGTCCCGTACGTCGCGGTTGGGATATTATATACGTCTATAGCGTTATATATCGTAACCTACGGCAGGCTAACTTCTCGGATGCAGTATTTTACGTCATTCCTGGCGTATCGGCCCCTACTTCACGGTGGGAACATTATACACGCCTATAACGTAACATAACCCAACCTAACCCATCTAGCCCCTCGCTGGTAATGTTTTACAGAATCCCGTTCGTGTCGTCCCGTACGTCTCGGTTGGGACATTATATACGTCTACAGCGTTATATATCCTAACCTAAGGCAGGCTAACATCTCGGATGCAGTATTTTATGTCATTCCTGGCGTATCGGCCCCTACTTCACGGTGGGAACATTATACACGCCTATAAAGTAACATAACCTAACCTAACCCATCTAGCCCCTCGCTGGTAATGTTTTACAGAATCCCGGTCCTGTCGTCCCGTACGTCTCGGTAGGTACATTATATACGTCTACAGCGTTATATATCCTAACCTAAGGCAGGCTAACATCTCGGATGCAGTATTTTACGTCATTCCTGGCGTATCGGCCCCCAATTCACGTTGGGAACATTATACACGTCTATAAAGTAACATAACCTAACCTAACCCATCTAGCCCCTCGCTAGTAATATTTTACAGAATCCCGTTCGTGTCATCCCGTACGTCTCGGTTTTGATATTATATACGTCTATAGCGTTATATATCGTAACCTAAGGCAGGCTATCATCTCGGATGCAGTATTTTATAACATTCCTGGCGCATCGGCCCCTACTTCACGGTGGCAACATTATACACGTCTATAACGTAACATAACCTAACCTAACCCATCTAGCCCCTCGCTGGTAATGTTTTACAGAATCCCGTTCGTGTCGTCCCGTACGTCTCGGTTGGGACATTATATACGTCTACAGCGTTATATATCCTAACCTAAGGCAGGCTAACATCTCGGATGCAGTATTTTATGTCATTCCTGGCGTATCGGCCCCTACTTCACGGTGGGAACATTATACACGTCTATAACGTAACATAGCTTAACCTAACCCATCTAGCCCCTCGCTGGTAATGTTTTACAGAATCCCGTTCCTGTCGTCCCGTTCGTCTCGGTTGGGACATTATAAACGTCTACAGCGATATATATCCTAACGTAAGGCAGGCTAACATCTCGGATGTAGTACTTTACAACATTCCTGGCGTATCGGCCCCTACTTCTCGGTGGGAACATTATATAGGTCTATAACGTAACATAATCTAACTTAACCCATCTAGCCCCTCGCTGGTAATATTTCACAGAATCCCGTTCGCGTCGTCCCGTACGTCGCGGTTGGGATATTATATACGTCTATAGCGTTATATATCGTAACCTAAGGCAGGCTATCATATCGGATGCAGTATTTTACGCCATTCCTGGCGTATCGGCCCCTACTTCTCGGTGGGAACATTATACACGTCTATAACGTAACATAACCTAACCTAGCCCATCTAGCCCCTCGCTGGTAATATTTTACAGAATCCCGTTCGTCTCGTCCCGTACGTCTCGGTTTTGATATTATATACGTCAATAGCGTTATATATCGTAACCAAAGGCAGGCTATCATCTCGGATGCAGTATTTTATAACATTCCTGGCGCATCGGCCTCTACTTTTCGGTGGGAACGTTATAGTCGTCTATAACGTAACATAACATAACCTAAACCATCTAACCCCTCGCTGGTAATGTTTTACAGAATCACGTTCCTGTCGTCTCCTACGTCTCGGTTTGGACATTATATACGTCTACAGCGTTATATATCCTAACCTAAGGCAGGCTAACATCTCGGATGCAGTATTTTACGTCATTCCTAGCGTATCGGCCCCCACTTCACGTTGGGAACATTATACACGTCTATAACGTAACATAACCTAACCTAACCCATCTAGCCCCTCGCTAGTAATATTTTACAGAATCCCGTTCGTGTCATCCCGTACGTCTCGGTTTTGATATTATATACGTCTATAGCGTTATATATCGTAACCTAAGGCAGGCTATCATCTCGGATGCAGTATTTTACAACATTCCTGGCATATCGGCCCCTACTTCTCGGTGGGAACATTATATACGTCTATTACGTATCAGAATCTAACCTAACCCATCTAGCCCCTCGCTGGTAATGTTTTACAGAATCCCGTTCCTGTCGTCCCGTTCGTCTCGGTTGGGACATTATAAACGTCTACAGCGTTATATATCCTAACCTAAGGCAGGCTAACTTCTCGGATGCAGTATTTTACGTCATTCCTGGCGTATCGGTCCCTACTTCACGTTGGGAACATTATACACGTCTATAACGTAACATAACCTAACCTAACCCATCTAGCCCCTCGCTGGTAATGTTTTACAGAATCCCGTTCCTGTCGTCCCGTACATGTCGGTTGGGATATTATATACGTCTACAGCGATATATATCCTAACGTAAGGCAGGCTACAATATCGGATGTAGTACTTTACAACATTCCTGGCGTATCTGCCCGTACTTCTCGGTAGGAACATTATATAGGTCTATAACGTAACATAACCTAACCTAAACCATCTAACCCCTCGCTGGTAATGTTTTACACAATCCCGTTCCTGTCGTCCCGTACGTCTCGGTTTGGACATTATATACGTCTACAGCGTTATATATCCTAACCTAAGGCAGGCTAACATCTCGGATGCAGTATTTTATGTCATTCCTGGCGTATCGGCCCCTACTTCACGGTGGGAACATTATACACGTCTATAACGTAACATAGCCTAACCTAACCCATCTAGTCCCTCGCTGGTAATGTTTTACAGAATCCCGTTCGTGTCGTCCCGTACGTCTCGGTTGGGACATTATATACGTCTATAGCGTTATATATCCTAACCTAAGGCAGGCTATCATCTCGGATGCAGTATTTTACAACATTCCTGGCATATCGGCCCCTACTTCTCGGTGGGAACATTATATACGTCTATTACGTATCAGAATCTAACCTAACCCATCTAGCCCCTCGCTGGTAATGTTTTACAGAATCCCGTTCCTGTCGTCCCGTTCGTCTCGGTTGGGACATTATAAACGTCTACAGCGATATATATCCTAACGTAAGGCAGGCTAACTTCTCGGATGTAGTACTTTACAACATTCCTGGCGTATCGGCCCCTACTTCTCGGTGGGAACATTATACACGTCTATAACGTAACATAGCTTAACCTAACCCATCTAGCCCCTCGCTGGTAATGTTTTACAGAATCCCGTTCCTGTCGTCCCGTTCGTCTCGGTTGGGACATTATAAACGTCTACAGCGATATATATCCTAACGTAAGGCAGGCTAACATCTCGGATGTAGTACTTTACAACATTCCTGGCGTATCGGCCCCTACTTCTCGGTGGGAACATTATATAGGTCTATAACGTAACATAATCTAACTTAACCCATCTAGCCCCTCGCTGGTAATATTTCACAGAATCCCGTTCGCGTCGTCCCGCACGTCGCGGTTGGGATATTATATACGTCTATAGCGTTATATATCCTAACCTAAGGCAGGCTATCATCTCGGATGCAGTATTTTACAACATCCCTGGCATATCGGCCCCTACTTCTCGGTGGGAACATTATATACGTCTATTACGTATCAGAATATAACCTAACCCATCTAGCCCCTCGCTGGTAATGTTTTACAGAATCCCGTTCCTGTCGTCCCGTTCGTCTCGGTTGGGACATTATAAACGTCTACAGCGATATATATCCTAACGTAAGGCAGGCTAACATCTCGGATGTAGTACTTTACGACATTCCTGGCGTATCGGCCCCTACTTCTCGGTGGGAACATTATATAGGTCTATAACGTAACATAGCCTAACCTAACCCATCTAGTCCCTCGCTGGTAATGTTTTACAGAATCCCGTTCGTGTCGTCCCGTACGTCTCGGTTGGGACATTATATACGTCTATAGCGTTATATATCCTAACCTAAGGCAGGCTATCATCTCGGATGCAGTATTTTACAACATTCCTGGCATATCGGCCCCTACTTCTCGGTGGGAACATTATATACGTCTATTACGTATCAGAATCTAACCTAACCCATCTAGCCCCTCGCTGGTAATGTTTTACAGAATCCCGTTCCTGTCGTCCCGTTCGTCTCGGTTGGGACATTATAAACGTCTACAGCGATATATATCCTAACGTAAGGCAGGCTAACATCTCGGATGTAGTACTTTACAACATAACTGGCGTATCGGCCCCTACTTCTCGGTGGGAACATTATATAGGTCTATAACGTAACATAATCTAACTTAACCCATCTAGCCCCTCCCTGGTAATATTTCACAGAATCCCGTTCGCGTCGTCCCGTACGTCGCGGTTGGGATATTATATACGTCTATAGCGTTATATATCGTAACCTAAGGCAGGCTATCATCTCGGATGCAGTATTTTATAACATTCCTGGCGTATCGGCCCCTACTTCACGGTGGGAACATTATACACGTCTATAACGTAACATAACCTAACCTAACCCATCTAGCCCCTCGCTGGTAATGTTTTACAGAATCCCGTTCGTGTCGTCCCGTACGTCTCGGTTGGGACATTATATACGTCTACAGCGTTATATATCCTAACCTAAGGCAGGCTAACATCTCGGATGCAGTATTTTATGTCATTCCTGGCGTATCGGACCCTACTTCACGGTGGGAACATTATACACGCCTATAACGTAACATAACCTAACCTAACCCATCTAGCCCCTCGCTGGTAATGTTTTACAGAATCCCGGTCCTGTCGTCCCGTACGTCTCGGTAGGTACATTATATACGTCTACAGCGTTATATATCCTAACCTAAGGCAGGCTAACATCTCGGATGCAGTATTTTATGTCATTCCTGGCGTATCGGCCCCCACTTCACGTTGGGAACATTATACACGTCTATAAAGTAACATAACCTAACCTAACCCATCTAGCCCCTCGCTAGTAATATTTTACAGAATCCCGTTCGTGTCATTCCGTACGTCTCGGTTTTGATATTATATACGTCTATAGCGTTATATATCGTAACCTAAGGCAGGCTATCATCTCGGATGCAGTATTTTATAACATTCCTGGCGCATCGGCCCCTACTTCACGGTGGGAACATTATACACGTCTATAACGTAACATAACCTAACCTAACCCATCTAGCCCCTCGCTGGTAATGTTTTACAGAATCCCGTTCCTGTCGTCCCGTACGTCTCGGTAGGTACATTATATACGTCTACAGCGTTATATATCCTAACCTAAGGCAGGCTAACATCTCGGATGCAGTATTTTACGTCATTCCTGGCGTATCGGCCCCCACTTCACGTTGGGAACATTATACACGTCTATAACGTAACATAACCTAACCTAACCCATCTAGCCCCTCGCTAGTAATATTTTACAGAATCCCGTTCGTGTCATCCCGTACGTCTCGGTTTTGATATTATATACGTCTATAGCGTTATATATCGTAACCTAAGGCAGGCTATCATCTCGGATGCAGTATTTTATAACATTCCTGGCGCATCGGCCCCTACTTCACGGTGGGAACATTATACACGTCTATAACGTAACATAACCTAACCTAACCCATCTAGCCCCTCGCTGGTAATGTTTTACAGAATCCCGTTCGTGTCGTCCCGTACGTCTCGGTTGGGACATTATATACGTCTACAGCGTTATATATCCTAACCTAAGGCAGGCTAACATCTCGGATGCAGTATTTTATGTCATTCCTGGCGTATCGGCCCCTACTTCACGGTGGGAACATTATACACGCCTATAACGTAACATAACCTAACCTAACCCATCTAGCCCCTCGCTGGTAATGATTTACAGAATCCCGGTCCTGTCGTCCCGTACGTCTCGGTAGGTACATTATATACGTCTACAGCGTTATATATCCTAACCTAAGGCAGGCTAACATCTCGGATGCAGTATTTTACGTCATTCCTGGCGTATCGGCCCCCACTTCACGTTGGGAACATTATACACGTCTATAAAGTAACATAACCTAACCTAACCCATCTAGCCCCTCGCTAGTAATATTTTACAGAATCCCGTTCGTGTCATCCCGTACGTCTCGGTTTTGATATTATATACGTCTATAGCGTTATATATCGTAACCTAAGGCAGGCTATCATCTCGGATGCAGTATTTTATAACATTCCTGGCGCATCGGCCCCTACTTCACGGTGGGAACATTATACACGTCTATAACGTAACATAACCTAACCTAACCCATCTAGCCCCTCGCTGGTAATGTTTTACAGAATCCCGTTCGTGTCGTCCCGTACGTCTCGGTTGGGACATTATATACGTCTACAGCGTTATATATCCTAACCTAAGGCAGGCTAACATCTCGGATGCAGTATTTTATGTCATTCCTGGCGTATCGGCCCCTACTTCACGGTGTGAACATTATACACGTCTATAACGTAACATAGCTTAACCTAACCCATCTAGCCCCTCGCTGGTAATGTTTTACAGAATCCCGTTCCTGTCGTCCCGTTCGTCTCGGTTGGGACATTATAAACGTCTACAGCGATATATATCCTAACGTAAGGCAGGCTAACATCTCGGATGTAGTACCTTACAACATTCCTGGCGTATCGGCCCCTACTTCTCGGTGGGAACATTATATAGGTCTATAACGTAACATAATCTAACTTAACCCATCTAGCCCCTCGCTGGTAATATTTCACAGAATCCCGTTCGCGTCGTCCCGTACGTCGCGGTTGGGATATTATATACGTCTATAGCGTTATATATCGTAACCTACGGCAGGCTAACTTCTCGGATGCAGTATTTTACGTCATTCCTGGCGTATCGGCCCCTACTTCACGGTGGGAACATTATACACGCCTATAACGTAACATAACCCAACCTAACCCATCTAGCCCCTCGCTGGTAATGTTTTACAGAATCCCGTTCGTGTCGTCCCGTACGTCTCGGTTGGGACATTATATACGTCTACAGCGTTATATATCCTAACCTAAGGCAGGCTAACATCTCGGATGCAGTATTTTATGTCATTCCTGGCGTATCGGCCCCTACTTCACGGTGGGAACATTATACACGCCTATAAAGTAACATAACCTAACCTAACCCATCTAGCCCCTCGCTGGTAATGTTTTACAGAATCCCGGTCCTGTCGTCCCGTACGTCTCGGTAGGTACATTATATACGTCTACAGCGTTATATATCCTAACCTAAGGCAGGCTAACATCTCGGATGCAGTATTTTACGTCATTCCTGGCGTATCGGCCCCCAATTCACGTTGGGAACATTATACACGTCTATAAAGTAACATAACCTAACCTAACCCATCTAGCCCCTCGCTAGTAATATTTTACAGAATCCCGTTCGTGTCATCCCGTACGTCTCGGTTTTGATATTATATACGTCTATAGCGTTATATATCGTAACCTAAGGCAGGCTATCATCTCGGATGCAGTATTTTATAACATTCCTGGCGCATCGGCCCCTACTTCACGGTGGCAACATTATACACGTCTATAACGTAACATAACCTAACCTAACCCATCTAGCCCCTCGCTGGTAATGTTTTACAGAATCCCGTTCGTGTCGTCCCGTACGTCTCGGTTGGGACATTATATACGTCTACAGCGTTATATATCCTAACCTAAGGCAGGCTAACATCTCGGATGCAGTATTTTATGTCATTCCTGGCGTATCGGCCCCTACTTCACGGTGGGAACATTATACACGTCTATAACGTAACATAGCTTAACCTAACCCATCTAGCCCCTCGCTGGTAATGTTTTACAGAATCCCGTTCCTGTCGTCCCGTTCGTCTCGGTTGGGACATTATAAACGTCTACAGCGATATATATCCTAACGTAAGGCAGGCTAACATCTCGGATGTAGTACTTTACAACATTCCTGGCGTATCGGCCCCTACTTCTCGGTGGGAACATTATATAGGTCTATAACGTAACATAATCTAACTTAACCCATCTAGCCCCTCGCTGGTAATATTTCACAGAATCCCGTTCGCGTCGTCCCGTACGTCGCGGTTGGGATATTATATACGTCTATAGCGTTATATATCGTAACCTAAGGCAGGCTATCATATCGGATGCAGTATTTTACGCCATTCCTGGCGTATCGGCCCCTACTTCTCGGTGGGAACATTATACACGTCTATAACGTAACATAACCTAACCTAGCCCATCTAGCCCCTCGCTGGTAATATTTTACAGAATCCCGTTCGTCTCGTCCCGTACGTCTCGGTTTTGATATTATATACGTCTATAGCGTTATATATCGTAACCAAAGGCAGGCTATCATCTCGGATGCAGTACTTTATAACATTCCTGGCGCATCGGCCTCTACTTTTCGGTGGGAACGTTATAGTCGTCTATAACGTAACATAACATAACCTAAACCATCTAACCCCTCGCTGGTAATGTTTTACAGAATCACGTTCCTGTCGTCTCCTACGTCTCGGTTTGGACATTATATACGTCTACAGCGTTATATTACCTAACCTAAGGCAGGCTAACATCTCGGATGCAGTATTTTACGTCATTCCTAGCGTATCGGCCCCCACTTCACGTTGGGAACATTATACACGTCTATAACGTAACATAACCTAACCTAACCCATCTAGCCCCTCGCTAGTAATATTTTACAGAATCCCGTTCGTGTCATCCCGTACGTCTCGGTTTTGATATTATATACGTCTATAGCGTTATATATCGTAACCTAAGGCAGGCTATCATCTCGGATGCAGTATTTTATAACATTCCTGGCGCATCGGACTCTACATCTCGGTGGGAACATTATAGTCGTCTATAACGTAACATAACCTAACCTAAACTATCTAACCCCTCGCTGGTAATGTTTTACAGAATTCCGTTCCTGTCGTCCCGTACGTCTCGGTTGGGACATCATATACGTCTACAGCGTTATATATCCTAACCTAAGGCAGGCTAACTTCTCGGATGCAGTATTTTACGTCATTCCTGGCGTATCGGTCCCTACTTCACGTTGGGAACATTATACACGTCTATAACGTAACATAACCTAACCTAACCCATCTAGCCCCTCGCTGGTAATGTTTTACAGAATCCCGTTCCTGTCGTCCCGTACATGTCGGTTGGGATATTATATACGTCTACAGCGATATATATCCTAACGTAAGGCAGGCTACAATATCGGATGTAGTACTTTACAACATTCCTGGCGTATCTGCCCGTACTTCTCGGTAGGAACATTATATAGGTCTATAACGTAACATAACCTAACCTAAACCATCTAACCCCTCGCTGGTAATGTTTTACAGAATCCCGTTCCTGTCGTCCCGTACGTCTCGGTTTGGACATTATATACGTCTACAGCGTTATATATCCTAACCTAAGGCAGGCTAACATCTCGGATGCAGTATTTTATGTCATTCCTGGCGTATCGGCCCCTACTTCACGGTGGGAACATTATACACGTCTATAACGTAACATAGCCTAACCTAACCCATCTAGTCCCTCGCTGGTAATGTTTTACAGAATCCCGTTCGTGTCGTCCCGTACGTCTCGGTTGGGACATTATATACGTCTATAGCGTTATATATCCTAACCTAAGGCAGGCTATCATCTCGGATGCAGTATTTTACAACATTCCTGGCATATCGGCCCCTACTTCTCGGTGGGAACATTATATACGTCTATTACGTATCAGAATCTAACCTAACCCATCTAGCCCCTCGCTGGTAATGTTTTACAGAATCCCGTTCCTGTCGTCCCGTTCGTCTCGGTTGGGACATTATAAACGTCTACAGCGATATATATCCTAACGTAAGGCAGGCTAACATCTCGGATGTAGTACTTTACAACATTCCTGGCGTATCGGCCCCTACTTCTCGGTGGGAACATTATATAGGTCTATAACGTAACATAATCTAACTTAACCCATCTAGCCCCTCCCTGGTAATATTTCACAGAATCCCGTTCGCGTCGTCCCGTACGTCGCGGTTGGGATATTATATACGTCTATAGCGTTATATATCGTAACCTAAGGCAGGCTATCATCTCGGATGCAGTATTTTATAACATTCCTGGCGTATCGGCCCCTACTTCACGGTGGGAACATTATACACGTCTATAACGTAACATAACCTAACCTAACCCATCTAGCCCCTCGCTGGTAATGTTTTACAGAATCCCGTTCGTGTCGTCCCGTACGTCTCGGTTGGGACATTATATACGTCTACAGCGTTATATATCCTAACCTAAGGCAGGCTAACATCTCGGATGCAGTATTTTATGTCATTCCTGGCGTATCGGACCCTACTTCACGGTGGGAACATTATACACGCCTATAACGTAACATAACCTAACCTAACCCATCTAGCCCCTCGCTGGTAATGTTTTACAGAATCCCGGTCCTGTCGTCCCGTACGTCTCGGTAGGTACATTATATACGTCTACAGCGTTATATATCCTAACCTAAGGCAGGCTAACATATCGGATGCAGTATTTTACGTCATTCCTGGCGTATCGGCCCCCACTTCACGTTGGGAACATTATACACGTCTATAAAGTAACATAACCTAACCTAACCCATCTAGCCCCTCGCTAGTAATATTTTACAGAATCCCGTTCGTGTCATTCCGTACGTCTCGGTTTTGATATTATATACGTCTATAGCGTTATATATCGTAACCTAAGGCAGGCTATCATCTCGGATGCAGTATTTTATAACATTCCTGGCGCATCGGCCCCTACTTCACGGTGGCAACATTATACACGTCTATAACGTAACATAACCTAACCTAACCCATCTAGCCCCTCGCTGGTAATGTTTTACAGAATCCCGTTCGTGTCGTCCCGTACGTCTCGGTTGGGACATTATATACGTCTACAGCGTTATATATCCTAACCTAAGGCAGGCTAACATCTCGGATGCAGTATTTTATGTCATTCCTGGCGTATCGGCCCCTACTTCACGGTGGGAACATTATACGCGTCTATAACGTAACATAGCTTAACCTAACCCATCTAGCCCCTCGCTGGTAATGTTTTACAGAATCCCGTTGCTGTCGTCCCGTTCGTCTCGGTTGGGACATTATAAACGTCTACAGCGATATATATCCTAACGTAAGGCAGGCTAACATCTCGGATGTAGTACTTTACAACATTCCTGGCGTATCGGCCCCTACTTCTCGGTGGGAACATTATATAGGTCTATAACGTAACATAATCTAACTTAACCCATCTAGCCCCTCGCTGGTAATATTTCACAGAATCCCGTTCGCGTCGTCCCGTACGTCGCGGTTGGGATATTATATACGTCTATAGCGTTATATATCGTAACCTAAGGCAGGCTATCATCTCGGATGCAGTATTTTACGCCATTCCTGGCGTATCGGCCCCTACTTCTCGGTGGGAACATTATACACGTCTATAACGTAACATAACCTAACCTAGCCCATCTAGCCCCTCGCTGGTAATATTTTACAGAATCCCGTTCGTCTCGTCCCGTACGTCTCGGTTTTGATATTATATACGTCTATAGCGTTATATATCGCAACCAAAGGCAGGCTATCATCTCGGATGCAGTATTTTATAACATTCCTGGCGCATCGGCCTCTACTTTTCGGTGGGAACGTTATAGTCGTCTATAACGTAACATAACCTAACCTAAACCATCTAACCCCTCGCTGGTAATGTCTTACAGAATCCCGTTCCTGTCGTCCCGCACGTCTCGGTAGGTAAATTATATACGTCTACAGCGTTATATATCCTAACCTAAGGCAGGCTAACATCTCGGATGCAGTATTTTATGTCATTCCTGGCGTATCGGCCCCTACTTCACGGTGGGAACATTATACACGTCTATAACGTAACATAGCCTAACCTAACCCATCTAGCCCCTCGCTGGTAATATTTCACAGAATCCCGCTCGCGTCGTCCCGTACGTCTCGGCTGGGATATTATATACGTCTATAGCGTTATATATCCTAACCTAAGACAGGCTATCATCTCGGATGAAGTATTTTACAACATCCCTGGCATATCGGCCCCTACTTCTCGGTGGGAACATTATATACGTCTATTACGTATCAGAATATAACCTAACCCATCTAGCCCCTCGCTGGTAATGTTTTACAGAATCCCGTTCCTGTCGTCCCGTTCGTCTCGGTTGGGACATTATAAACGTCTACAGCTATATATATCCTAACGTAAGGCAGGCTAACATCTCGGATGTAGTACATTACAACATTCCTGGCGTATCGGCCCCTACTTCTCGGTGGGAACATTATATATGTCTATAACGTAACATAATCTAACTTAACCCATCTAGCCCCTCGCTGGTAATATTTCACTGAATCCCGTTCGCGTCGTCCCGTACGTCGCGGTTGGGATATTATATACGTCTATAGCGTTATATATCGTAACCTAAAGCAGGCTATCATCTCGGATGCTGTATTTTACAACATTCCTGGCGCATCGGCCTCTACTTCTCGGTGGGAACATTATATTCGTCTATAACGTAATATACCCTAACCTTACACATCTAGCACCTCGCTGGTATTGTTTTACAGAATCCCGTTCGTGACGTCCCGTACGTCTCGGTTGAGATATTATATGCGTCTATAGCGTTATATATCCTAACGTAAGGCAGGCTAACATCTCGGATGCAGTATTTTACGCCATTCCTGGCGCATCGGCCCCTACTTCTCGGTGGGAACATTATACACGTCTATAACGTAACATAACCTAACCTAGCCCATCTAGCCCCTCGCTGGTAATATTTTACAGAATCCCGTTCGTCTCGTCCCGTACGTCTCGGTTTTGATATTATATACGTCTATAGCGTTATATATCGTAACCAAAGGCAGGCTATCATCTCGGATGCAGTATTTTATAACATTCCTGGCGCATCGGCCTCTACTTTTCGGTGGGATCGTTATAGTCGTCTATAACGTAACATAACATAACCTAAACCATCTAACCCCTCGCTGGTAATGTTTTACAGAATCACGTTCCTGTCGTCTCCTACGTCTCGGTTTGGACATTATATACGTCTACAGCGTTATATATCCTAACCTAAGGCAGGCTAACATCTCGGATGCAGTATTTTACGTCATTCCTAGCGTTTCGGCCCCCACTTCACGTTGGGAACATTATACACGTCTATAACGTAACATAACCTAACCTAACCCATCTAGCCCCTCGCTAGTAATATTTTACAGAATCCCGTTCGTGTCATCCCGTACGTCTCGGTTTTGATATTATATACGTCTATAGCGTTATATATCGTAACCTAAGGCAGGCTATCATCTCGGATGCAGTATTTTATAACATTCCTGGCGCATCGGCCTCTACATCTCGGTGGGAACATTATATTCGTCTATAACGTAACATAACCTAACCTAAACTATCTAACCCCTCGCTGGTAATGTTTTACAGAATTCCGTTCCTGTCGTCCCGTACGTCTCGGTTGGGACATCATATACGTCTACAGCGTTATATATCCTAACCTAAGGCAGGGTAATTTCTCGGATGCAGTATTTTACGTCATTCCTGGCGTATCGGTCCCTACTTCACGTTGGGAACATTATACACGTCTATAACGTAACATAACCTAACCTAACCCATCTAGCCCCTCGCTGGTAATGTTTTACAGAATCCCGTTCCTGTCGTCCCGTACATGTCGGTTGGGATATTATATACGTCTACAGCGATATATATCCTAACGTAAGGCAGGCTACAATATCGGATGTAGTACTTTACAACATTCCTGGCGTATCTGCCCGTACTTCTCGGTAGGAACATTATATAGGTCTATAACGTAACATAACCTAACCTAAACCATCTAACCCCTCGCTGGTAATGTTTTACAGAATCCCGTTCCTGTCGTCCCGTACGTCTCGGTTTGGACATTATATACGTCTACAGCGTTATATATCCTAACCTAAGGCAGGCTAACATCTCGGATGCAGTATTTTATGTCATTCCTGGCGTATCGGCCCCTACTTCACGGTGGGAACATTATACACGTCTATAACGTAACATAGCCTAACCTAACCCATCTAGCCCCTCGCTGGTAATGTTTTACAGAATCCCGTTCGTGTCGTCCCGTACGTCTCGGTTGGGACATTATATACGTCTATAGCGTTATATATCCTAACCTAAGGCAGGCTATCATCTCGGATGCAGTATTTTACAACATTCCTGGCATATCGGCCCCTACTTCTCGGTGGGAACATTATATACGTCTATTACGTATCAGAATCTAACCTAACCCATCTAGCCCCTCGCTGGTAATGTTTTACAGAATCCCGTTCCTGTCGTCCCGTTCGTCTCGGTTGGGACATTATAAACGTCTACAGCGATATATATCCTAACGTAAGGCAGGCTAACATCTCGGATGTAGTACTTTACAACATTCCTGGCGTATCGGCCCCTACTTCTCGGTGGGAACATTATATAGGTCTATAACGTAACATAATCTAACTTAACCCATCTAGCCCCTCGCTGGTAATATTTCACAGAATCCCGTTCGCGTCGTCCCGTACGTCGCGGTTGGGATATTATATACGTCTATAGCGTTATATATCGTAACCTAAGGCAGGCTAACTTCTCGGATGCAGTATTTTACGTCATTCCTGGGGTATCGGCCCCTACTTCACGGTGGGAACATTATACACGTCTATAACGTAACATAGCCTAACCTAACCCATCTAGCCCCTCGCTGGTAATATTTCACAGAATCCCGCTCGCGTCGTCCCGTACGTCTCGGCTGGGATATTATATACGTCTATAGCGTTATATATCCTAACCTAAGGCAGGCTATCTTCTCGGATGCAGTATTTTACAACATTCCTGGCATATCGGCCCCTACTTCTCGGTAGGAACATTATATACGTCTATTACGTATCAGAATCTAACCTAACCCATCTAGCCCCTCGCTGGTAATGTTTTACAGAATCCCGTTCGTGTCGTCCCGTACGTCTCGGTTGGGACATTATATACGTCTACAGCGTTATATATCCTAACCTAAGGCAGGCTAACATCTCGGATGCAGTATTTTACGCCATTCCTCGCGTATCGGCCCCTACTTCTCGGTGGGAACATTATACACGTCTATAACGTAACATAACCTAACCTAACCCATCTAGCCCCTCGCTGGTAATATTTCACAGAATCCCGTTCGCGTCGTCCCGTACGTCTCGGTTGGGATATTATATACGTCTATAGCGTTATATATCCTAACCTAAGGCAGGCTATCATCTCGGATGCAGTATTTTACAACATCCCTGGCATATCGGCCCCTACTTCTCGGTGGGAACATTATATACGTCTATTACGTATCAGAATATAACCTAACCCATCTAGCCCCTCGCTGGTAATGTTTTACAGAATCCCGTTCCTGTCGTCCCGTTCGTCTCGGTTGGGACATTATAAACGTCTACAGCGATATATATCCTAACGTAAGGCAGGCTAACATCTCGGATGTAGTACTTTACGACATTCCTGGCGTATCGGCCCCTACTTTTCGGTGGGAACATTATATAGGTCTATAACGTAACATAATCTAACTTAACCCATCTAGCCCCTCGCTGGTAATATTTCACAGAATCCCGTTCGCGTCGTCCCGTACGTCGCGGTTGGGATATTATATACGTCTATAGCGTTATATATCGTAACCTAAGGCAGGCTAACTTCTCGGATGCAGTATTTTACGTCATTCCTGGCGTATCGGCCCCTACTTCACGGTGGGACCATTATACACGTCTATAACGTAACATAACCTAACCTAACCCATCTAGCCCCTCGCTGGTAATATTTCACAGAATCCCGTTCGCGTCGTCCCGTACGTCGCGGTTGGGATATTATATACGTCTATAGCGTTATATATCGTAACCTAAGGCAGGCTAACTTCTCGGATGCAGTATTTTACGTCATTCCTGGCGTATCGGCCCCTACTTCACGGTGGGAACATTATACACGCCTATAACGTAACATAACCTAACCTAACCCATCTAGCCCCTCGCTGGTAGTGTTTTACAGAATCCCGGTCCTGTCGTCCCGTACGTCTCGGTAGGTACATTATATACGTCTACAGCGTTATATATCCTAACCTAAGGCAGGCTAACATCTCGGATGCAGTATTTTACGTCATTCCTGGCGTATCGGCCCCCACTTCACGTTGGGAACATTATACACGTCTATAAAGTAACATAACCTAACCTAACCCATCTAGCCCCTCGCTAGTAATATTTTACAGAATCCCGTTCGTGTCATCCCGTACGTCTCGGTTTTGATATTATATACGTCTATAGCGTTATATATCGTAACCTAAGGCAGGCTATCATCTCGGATGCAGTATTTTATAACATTCCTGGCGCATCGGCCCCTACTTCACGGTGGGAACATTATACACGTCTATAACGTAACATAAACTAACCTAACCCATCTAGCCCCTCGCTGGTAATGTTTTACAGAATCCCGTTCGTGTCGTCCCGTACGTCTCGGTTGGGACATTATATACGTCTACAGCGTTATATATCCTAACCTAAGGCAGGCTAACATCTCGGATGCAGTATTTTATGTCATTCCTGGCGTATCGGCCCCTACTTCACGGTGGGAACATTATACACGTCTATAACGTAACATAGCTTAACCTAACCCATCTAGCCCCTCGCTGGTAATGTTTTACAGAATCCCGTTCCTGTCGTCCCGTTCGTCTCGGTTGGGACATTATAAACGTCTACAGCGATATATATCCTAACGTAAGGCAGGCTAACATCTCGGATGTAGTACTTTACAACATTCCTGGCGTATCGGCCCCTACTTCTCGGTGGGAACATTATATAGGTCTATAACGTAACATAATCTAACTTAACCCATCTAGCCCCTCGCTGGTAATATTTCACAGAATCCCGTTCGCGTCGTCCCGTACGTCGCGGTTGGGATATTATATACGTCTATAGCGTTATATATCGTAACCTACGGCAGGCTAACTTCTCGGATGCAGTATTTTACGTCATTCCTGGCGTATCGGCCCCTACTTCACGGTGGGAACATTATACACGCCTATAACGTAACATAACCCAACCTAACCCATCTAGCCCCTCGCTGGTAATGTTTTACAGAATCCCGTTCGTGTCGTCCCGTACGTCTCGGTTGGGACATTATATACGTCTACAGCGTTATATATCCTAACCTAAGGCAGGCTAACATCTCGGATGCAGTATTTTACGTCATTCCTGGCGTATCGGCCCCCACTTCACGTTGGGAACATTATACACGTCTATAACGTAACATAACCTAACCTAACCCATCTAGCCCCTCGCTAGTAATATTTTACAGAATCCCGTTCGTGTCATCCCGTACGTCTCGGTTTTGATATTATATACGTCTATAGCGTTATATATCGTAACCTAAGGCAGGCTATCATCTCGGATGCAGTATTTTATAACATTCCTGGCGCATCGGCCCCTACTTCACGGTGGGAACATTATACACGTCTATAACGTAACATAACCTAACCTAACCCATCTAGCCCCTCGCTGGTAATGTTTTACAGAATCCCGTTCGTGTCGTCCCGTACGTCTCGGTTGGGACATTATATACGTCTACAGCGTTATATATCCTAACCTAAGGCAGGCTAACATCTCGGATGCAGTATTTTATGTCATTCCTGGCGTATCGGCCCCTACTTCACGGTGGGAACATTATACACGCCTATAACGTAACATAACCTAACCTAACCCATCTAGCCCCTCGCTGGTAATGTTTTACAGAATCCCGGTCCTGTCGTCCCGTACGTCTCGGTAGGTACATTATATACGTCTACAGCGTTATATATCCTAACCTAAGGCAGGCTAACATCTCGGATGCAGTATTTTACGTCATTCCTGGCGTATCGGCCCCCACTTCACGTTGGGAACATTATACACGTCTATAAAGTAACATAACCTAACCTAACCCATCTAGCCCCTCGCTAGTAATATTTTACAGAATCCCGTTCGTGTCATCCCGTACGTCTCGGTTTTGATATTATATACGTCTATAGCGTTATATATCGTAACCTAAGGCAGGCTATCATCTCGGATGCAGTATTTTATAACATTCCTGGCGCATCGGCCCCTACTTCACGGTGGGAACATTATACACGTCTATAACGTAACATAACCTAACCTAACCCATCTAGCCCCTCGCTGGTAATGTTTTACAGAATCCCGTTCGTGTCGTCCCGTTCGTCTCGGTTGGGACATTATAAACGTCTACAGCGATATATATCCTAACGTAAGGCAGGCTAACATCTCGGATGTAGTACTTTACAACATTCCTGGCGTATCGGCCCCTACTTCTCGGTGGGAACATTATATAGGTCTATTACGTATCAGAATCTAACCTAACCCATCTAGCCCCTCGCTGGTAATGTTTTACAGAATCCCGTTCCTGTCGTCCCGTTCGTCTCGGTTGGGACATTATAAACGTCTACAGCGATATATATCCTAACGTAAGGCAGGCTAACATCTCGGATGTAGTACTTTACAACATTCCTGGCGTATCGGCCCCTACTTCTCGGTGGGAACATTATATAGGTCTATAACGTAACATAATCTAACTTAACCCATCTAGCCCCTCGCTGGTAATATTTCACAGAATCCCGTTCGCGTCGTCCCGTACGTCGCGGTTGGGATATTATATACGTCTATAGCGTTATATATCGTAACCTAAGGCAGGCTAACTTCTCGGATGCAGTATTTTACGTCATTCCTGGGGTATCGGCCCCTACTTCACGGTGGGAACATTATACACGTCTATAACGTAACATAGCCTAACCTAACCCATCTAGCCCCTCGCTGGTAATATTTCACAGAATCCCGCTCGCGTCGTCCCGTACGTCTCGGCTGGGATATTATATACGTCTATAGCGTTATATATCCTAACCTAAGGCAGGCTATCATCTCGGATGCAGTATTTTACAACATTCCTGGCATATCGGCCCCTACTTCTCGGTAGGAACATTATATACGTCTATTACGTATCAGAATCTAACCTAACCCATCTAGCCCCTCGCTGGTAATGTTTTACAGAATCCCGTTCGTGTCGTCCCGTACGTCTCGGTTGGGACATTATATACGTCTACAGCGTTATATATCCTAACCTAAGGCAGGCTAACATCTCGGATGCAGTATTTTACGCCATTCCTCGCGTATCGGCCCCTACTTCTCGGTGGGAACATTATACACGTCTATAACGTAACATAACCTAACCTAACCCATCTAGCCCCTCGCTGGTAATATTTCACAGAATCCCGTTCGCGTCGTCCCGTACGTCTCGGTTGGGATATTATATACGTCTATAGCGTTATATATCCTAACCTAAGGCAGGCTATCATCTCGGATGCAGTATTTTACAACATCCCTGGCATATCGGCCCCTACTTCTCGGTGGGAACATTATATACGTCTATTACGTATCAGAATATAACCTAACCCATCTAGCCCCTCGCTGGTAATGTTTTACAGAATCCCGTTCCTGTCGTCCCGTTCGTCTCGGTTGGGACATTATAAACGTCTACAGCGATATATATCCTAACGTAAGGCAGGCTAACATCTCGGATGTAGTACTTTACGACATTCCTGGCGTATCGGCCCCTACTTTTCGGTGGGAACATTATATAGGTCTATAACGTAACATAATCTAACTTAACCCATCTAGCCCCTCGCTGGTAATATTTCACAGAATCCCGTTCGCGTCGTCCCGTACGTCGCGGTTGGGATATTATATACGTCTATAGCGTTATATATCGTAACCTAAGGCAGGCTAACTTCTCGGATGCAGTATTTTACGTCATTCCTGGCGTATCGGCCCCTACTTCACGGTGGGACCATTATACACGTCTATAACGTAACTTAACCTAACCTAACCCATCTAGCCCCTCGCTGGTAATATTTCACAGAATCCCGTTCGCGTCGTCCCGTACGTCGCGGTTGGGATATTATATACGTCTATAGCGTTATATATCGTAACCTAAGGCAGGCTAACTTCTCGGATGCAGTATTTTACGTCATTCCTGGCGTATCGGCCCCTACTTCACGGTGGGAACATTATACACGCCTATAACGTAACATAACCTAACCTAACCCATCTAGCCCCTCGCTGGTAGTGTTTTACAGAATCCCGGTCCTGTCGTCCCGTACGTCTCGGTAGGTACATTATATACGTCTACAGCGTTATATATCCTAACCTAAGGCAGGCTAACATCTCGGATGCAGTATTTTACGTCATTCCTGGCGTATCGGCCCCCACTTCACGTTGGGAACATTATACACGTCTATAAAGTAACATAACCTAACCTAACCCATCTAGCCCCTCGCTAGTAATATTTTACAGAATCCCGTTCGTGTCATCCCGTACGTCTCGGTTTTGATATTATATACGTCTATAGCGTTATATATCGTAACCTAAGGCAGGCTATCATCTCGGATGCAGTATTTTATAACATTCCTGGCGCATCGGCCCCTACTTCACGGTGGGAACATTATACACGTCTATAACGTAACATAAACTAACCTAACCCATCTAGCCCCTCGCTGGTAATGTTTTACAGAATCCCGTTCGTGTCGTCCCGTACGTCTCGGTTGGGACATTATATACGTCTACAGCGTTATATATCCTAACCTAAGGCAGGCTAACATCTCGGATGCAGTATTTTATGTCATTCCTGGCGTATCGGCCCCTACTTCACGGTGGGAACATTATACACGTCTATAACGTAACATAGCTTAACCTAACCCATCTAGCCCCTCGCTGGTAATGTTTTACAGAATCCCGTTCCTGTCGTCCCGTTCGTCTCGGTTGGGACATTATAAACGTCTACAGCGATATATATCCTAACGTAAGGCAGGCTAACATCTCGGATGTAGTACTTTACAACATTCCTGGCGTATCGGCCCCTACTTCTCGGTGGGAACATTATATAGGTCTATAACGTAACATAATCTAACTTAACCCATCTAGCCCCTCGCTGGTAATATTTCACAGAATCCCGTTCGCGTCGTCCCGTACGTCGCGGTTGGGATATTATATACGTCTATAGCGTTATATATCGTAACCTACGGCAGGCTAACTTCTCGGATGCAGTATTTTACGTCATTCCTGGCGTATCGGCCCCTACTTCACGGTGGGAACATTATACACGCCTATAACGTAACATAACCCAACCTAACCCATCTAGCCCCTCGCTGGTAATGTTTTACAGAATCCCGTTCGTGTCGTCCCGTACGTCTCGGTTGGGACATTATATACGTCTACAGCGTTATATATCCTAACCTAAGGCAGGCTAACATCTCGGATGCAGTATTTTACGTCATTCCTGGCGTATCGGCCCCCACTTCACGTTGGGAACATTATACACGTCTATAACGTAACATAACCTAACCTAACCCATCTAGCCCCTCGCTAGTAATATTTTACAGAATCCCGTTCGTGTCATCCCGTACGTCTCGGTTTTGATATTATATACGTCTATAGCGTTATATATCGTAACCTAAGGCAGGCTATCATCTCGGATGCAGTATTTTATAACATTCCTGGCGCATCGGCCCCTACTTCACGGTGGGAACATTATACACGTCTATAACGTAACATAACCTAACCTAACCCATCTAGCCCCTCGCTGGTAATGTTTTACAGAATCCCGTTCGTGTCGTCCCGTACGTCTCGGTTGGGACATTATATACGTCTACAGCGTTATATATCCTAACCTAAGGCAGGCTAACATCTCGGATGCAGTATTTTATGTCATTCCTGGCGTATCGGCCCCTACTTCACGGTGGGAACATTATACACGCCTATAACGTAACATAACCTAACCTAACCCATCTAGCCCCTCGCTGGTAATGTTTTACAGAATCCCGGTCCTGTCGTCCCGTACGTCTCGGTAGGTACATTATATACGTCTACAGCGTTATATATCCTAACCTAAGGCAGGCTAACATCTCGGATGCAGTATTTTACGTCATTCCTGGCGTATCGGCCCCCACTTCACGTTGGGAACATTATACACGTCTATAAAGTAACATAACCTAACCTAACCCATCTAGCCCCTCGCTAGTAATATTTTACAGAATCCCGTTCGTGTCATCCCGTACGTCTCGGTTTTGATATTATATACGTCTATAGCGTTATATATCGTAACCTAAGGCAGGCTATCATCTCGGATGCAGTATTTTATAACATTCCTGGCGCATCGGCCCCTACTTCACGGTGGGAACATTATACACGTCTATAACGTAACATAACCTAACCTAACCCATCTAGCCCCTCGCTGGTAATGTTTTACAGAATCCCGTTCGTGTCGTCCCGTACGTCTCGGTTGGGACATTATATACGTCTACAGCGTTATATATCCTAACCTAAGGCAGGCTAACATCTCGGATGCAGTATTTTATGTCATTCCTGGCGTATCGGCCCCTACTTCACGGTGGGAACACTATACACGTCTATAACGTAACATAGCTTAACCTAACCCATCTAGCCCCTCGCTGGTAATGTTTTACAGAATCCCGTTCCTGTCGTCCCGTTCGTCTCGGTTGGGACATTATAAACGTCTACAGCGATATATATCCTAACGTAAGGCAGGCTAACATCTCGGATGTAGTACTTTACAACATTCCTGGCGTATCGGCCCCTACTTCTCGGTGGGAACATTATATAGGTCTATAACGTAACATAATCTAACTTAACCCATCTAGCCCCTCGCTGGTAATATTTCACAGAATCCCGTTCGCGTCGTCCCGTACGTCGCGGTTGGGATATTATATACGTCTATAGCGTTATATATCGTAACCTAAGGCAGGCTATCATCTCGGATGCAGTATTTTACGCCATTCCTGGCGTATCGGCCCCTACTTCTCGGTGGGAACATTATACACGTCTATAACGTAACATAACCTAACCTAGCCCATCTAGCCCCTCGCTGGTAATATTTTACAGAATCCCGTTCGTCTCGTCCCGTACGTCTCGGTTTTGATATTATATACGTCTATAGCGTTATATATCGTAACCAAAGGCAGGCTATCATCTCGGATGCAGTATTTTATAACATTCCTGGCGCATCGGCCTTTACTTTTCGGTGGGAACGTTATAGTCGTCTATAACGTAACATAACCTAACCTAAACCATCTAACCCCTCGCTGGTAATGTCTTACAGAATCCCGTTCCTGTCGTCCCGCACGTCTCGGTAGGTAAATTATATACGTCTACAGCGTTATATATCGTAACCTAAGGCAGGCTATCATCTCGGATGCAGTATTTTACGCCATTCCTGGCGTATCGGCCCCTACTTCACGGTGGGAACATTATACACGTCTATAACGTAACATAGCCTAACCTAACCCATCTAGCCCCTCGCTGGTAATATTTCACAGAATCCCGCTCGCGTCGTCCCGTACGTCTCGGCTGGGATATTATATACGTCTATAGCGTTATATATCCTAACCTAAGACAGGCTATCATCTCGGATGAAGTATTTTACAACATCCCTGGCATATCGGCCCCTACTTCTCGGTGGGAACATTATATACGTCTATTACGTATCAGAATATAACCTAACCCATCTAGCCCCTCGCTGGTAATGTTTTACAGAATCCCGTTCCTGTCGTCCCGTTCGTCTCGGTTGGGACATTATAAACGTCTACAGCTATATATATCCTAACGTAAGGCAGGCTAACATCTCGGATGTAGTACATTACAACATTCCTGGCGTATCGGCCCCTACTTCTCGGTGGGAACATTATATATGTCTATAACGTAACATAATCTAACTTAACCCATCTAGCCCCTCGCTGGTAATATTTCACTGAATCCCGTTCGCGTCGTCCCGTACGTCGCGGTTGGGATATTATATACGTCTATAGCGTTATATATCGTAACCTAAAGCAGGCTATCATCTCGGATGCTGTATTTTACAACATTCCTGGCGCATCGGCCTCTACTTCTCGGTGGGAACATTATATTCGTCTATAACGTAATATACCCTAACCTTACACATCTAGCACCTCGCTGGTATTGTTTTACAGAATCCCGTTCGTGACGTCCCGTACGTCTCGGTTGAGATATTATATGCGTCTATAGCGTTATATATCCTAACGTAAGGCAGGCTAACATCTCGGATGCAGTATTTTACGCCATTCCTGGCGCATCGGCCCCTACTTCTCGGTGGGAACATTATACACGTCTATAACGTAACATAACCTAACCTAGCCCATCTAGCCCCTCGCTGGTAATATTTTACAGAATCCCGTTCGTCTCGTCCCGTACGTCTCGGTTTTGATATTATATACGTCTATAGCGTTATATATCGTAACCAAAGGCAGGCTAACATCTCGGATGCAGTATTTTACGTCATTCCTAGCGTATCGGCCCCCACTTCACGTTGGGAACATTATACACGTCTATAACGTAACATAACCTAACCTAACCCATCTAGCCCCTCGCTAGTAATATTTTACAGAATCCCGTTCGTGTCATCCCGTACGTCTCGGTTTTGATATTATATACGTCTATAGCGTTATATATCGTAACCTAAGGCAGGCTATCATCTCGGATGCAGTATTTTATAACATTCCTGGCGCATCGGCCTCTACATCTCGGTGGGAACATTATATTCGTCTATAACGTAACATAACCTAACCTAAACTATCTAACCCCTCGCTGGTAATGTTTTACAGAATTCCGTTCCTGTCGTCCCGTACGTCTCGGTTGGGACATCATATACGTCTACAGCGTTATATATCCTAACCTAAGGCAGGCTAATTTCTCGGATGCAGTATTTTACGTCATTCCTGGCGTATCGGTCCCTACTTCACGTTGGGAACATTATACACGTCTATAACGTAACATAACCTAACCTAACCCATCTAGCCCCTCGCTGGTAATGTTTTACAGAATCCCGTTCCTGTCGTCCCGTACATGTCGGTTGGGATATTATATACGTCTACAGCGATATATATCCTAACGTAAGGCAGGCTACAATATCGGATGTAGTACTTTACAACATTCCTGGCGTATCTGCCCGTACTTCTCGGTAGGAACATTATATAGGTCTATAACGTAACATAACCTAACCTAAACCATCTAACCCCTCGCTGGTAATGTTTTACAGAATCCCGTTCCTGTCGTCCCGTACGTCTCGGTTTGGACATTATATACGTCTACAGCGTTATATATCCTAACCTAAGGCAGGCTAACATCTCGGATGCAGTATTTTATGTCATTCCTGGCGTATCGGCCCCTACTTCACGGTGGGAACATTATACACGTCTATAACGTAACATAGCCTAACCTAACCCATCTAGCCCCTCGCTGGTAATGTTTTACAGAATCCCGTTCGTGTCGTCCCGTACGTCTCGGTTGGGACATTATATACGTCTATAGCGTTATATATCCTAACCTAAGGCAGGCTATCATCTCGGATGCAGTATTTTACAACATTCCTGGCATATCGGCCCCTACTTCTCGGTGGGAACATTATATACGTCTATTACGTATCAGAATCTAACCTAACCCATCTAGCCCCTCGCTGGTAATGTTTTACAGAATCCCGTTCCTGTCGTCCCGTTCGTCTCGGTTGGGACATTATAAACGTCTACAGCGATATATATCCTAACGTAAGGCAGGCTAACATCTCGGATGTAGTACTTTACAACATTCCTGGCGTATCGGCCCCTACTTCTCGGTGGGAACATTATATAGGTCTATAACGTAACATAATCTAACTTAACCCATCTAGCCCCTCGCTGGTAATATTTCACAGAATCCCGTTCGCGTCGTCCCGTACGTCGCGGTTGGGATATTATATACGTCTATAGCGTTATATATCGTAACCTAAGGCAGGCTAACTTCTCGGATGCAGTATTTTACGTCATTCCTGGGGTATCGGCCCCTACTTCACGGTGGGAACATTATACACGTCTATAACGTAACATAGCCTAACCTAACCCATCTAGCCCCTCGCTGGTAATATTTCACAGAATCCCGCTCGCGTCGTCCCGTACGTCTCGGCTGGGATATTATATACGTCTATAGCGTTATATATCCTAACCTAAGGCAGGCTATCATCTCGGATGCAGTATTTTACAACATTCCTGGCATATCGGCCCCTACTTCTCGGTAGGAACATTATATACGTCTATTACGTATCAGAATCTAACCTAACCCATCTAGCCCCTCGCTGGTAATGTTTTACAGAATCCCGTTCGTGTCGTCCCGTACGTCTCGGTTGGGACATTATATACGTCTACAGCGTTATATATCCTAACCTAAGGCAGGCTAACATCTCGGATGCAGTATTTTACGCCATTCCTCGCGTATCGGCCCCTACTTCTCGGTGGGAACATTATACACGTCTATAACGTAACATAACCTAACCTAACCCATCTAGCCCCTCGCTGGTAATATTTCACAGAATCCCGTTCGCGTCGTCCCGTACGTCTCGGTTGGGATATTATATACGTCTATAGCGTTATATATCCTAACCTAAGGCAGGCTATCATCTCGGATGCAGTATTTTACAACATCCCTGGCATATCGGCCCCTACTTCTCGGTGGGAACATTATATACGTCTATTACGTATCAGAATATAACCTAACCCATCTAGCCCCTCGCTGGTAATGTTTTACAGAATCCCGTTCCTGTCGTCCCGTTCGTCTCGGTTGGGACATTATAAACGTCTACAGCGATATATATCCTAACGTAAGGCAGGCTAACATCTCGGATGTAGTACTTTACGACATTCCTGGCGAATCGGCCCCTACTTTTCGGTGGGAACATTATATAGGTCTATAACGTAACATAATCTAACTTAACCCATCTAGCGCCTCGCTGGTAATATTTCACAGAATCCCGTTCGCGTCGTCCCGTACGTCGCGGTTGGGATATTATATACGTCTATAGCGTTATATATCGTAACCTAAGGCAGGCTAACTTCTCGGATGCAGTATTTTACGTCATTCCTGGCGTATCGGCCCCTACTTCACGGTGGGACCATTATACACGTCTATAACGTAACATAACCTAACCTAACCCATCTAGCCCCTCGCTGGTAATATTTCACAGAATCCCGTTCGCGTCGTCCCGTACGTCGCGGTTGGGATATTATATACGTCTATAGCGTTATATATCGTAACCTAAGGCAGGCTAACTTCTCGGATGCAGTATTTTACGTCATTCCTGGCGTATCGGCCCCTACTTCACGGTGGGAACATTATACACGCCTATAACGTAACATAACCTAACCTAACCCATCTAGCCCCTCGCTGGTAGTGTTTTACAGAATCCCGGTCCTGTCGTCCCGTACGTCTCGGTAGGTACATTATATACGTCTACAGCGTTATATATCCTAACCTAAGGCAGGCTAACATCTCGGATGCAGTATTTTACGTCATTCCTGGCGTATCGGCCCCCACTTCACGTTGGGAACATTATACACGTCTATAAAGTAACATAACCTAACCTAACCCATCTAGCCCCTCGCTAGTAATATTTTACAGAATCCCGTTCGTGTCATCCCGTACGTCTCGGTTTTGATATTATATACGTCTATAGCGTTATATATCGTAACCTGAGGCAGGCTATCATCTCGGATGCAGTATTTTATAACATTCCTGGCGCATCGGCCCCTACTTCACGGTGGGAACATTATACACGTCTATAACGTAACATAAACTAACCTAACCCATCTAGCCCCTCGCTGGTAATGTTTTACAGAATCCCGTTCGTGTCGTCCCGTACGTCTCGGTTGGGACATTATATACGTCTACAGCGTTATATATCCTAACCTAAGGCAGGCTAACATCTCGGATGCAGTATTTTATGTCATTCCTGGCGTATCGGCCCCTACTTCACGGTGGGAACATTATACACGTCTATAACGTAACATAGCTTAACCTAACCCATCTAGCCCCTCGCTGGTAATGTTTTACAGAATCCCGTTCCTGTCGTCCCGTTCGTCTCGGTTGGGACATTATAAACGTCTACAGCGATATATATCCTAACGTAAGGCAGGCTAACATCTCGGATGTAGTACTTTACAACATTCCTGGCGTATCGGCCCCTACTTCTCGGTGGGAACATTATATAGGTCTATAACGTAACATAATCTAACTTAACCCATCTAGCCCCTCGCTGGTAATATTTCACAGAATCCCGTTCGCGTCGTCCCGTACGTCGCGGTTGGGATATTATATACGTCTATAGCGTTATATATCGTAACCTACGGCAGGCTAACTTCTCGGATGCAGTATTTTACGTCATTCCTGACGTATCGGCCCCTACTTCACGGTGGGAACATTATACACGCCTATAACGTAACATAACCCAACCTAACCCATCTAGCCCCTCGCTGGTAATGTTTTACAGAATCCCGTTCGTGTCGTCCCGTACGTCTCGGTTGGGACATTATATACGTCTACAGCGTTATATATCCTAACCTAAGGCAGGCTAACATCTCGGATGCAGTATTTTATGTCATTCCTGGCGTATCGGCCCCTACTTCACGGTGGGAACATTATACACGCCTATAACGTAACATAACCTAACCTAACCCATCTAGCCCCTCGCTGGTAATGTTTTACAGAATCCCGGTCCTGTCGTCCCGTACGTCTCGGTAGGTACATTATATACGTCTACAGCGTTATATATCCTAACCTAAGGCAGGCTAACATCTCGGATGCAGTATTTTACGTCATTCCTGGCGTATCGGCCCCCACTTCACGTTGGGAACATTATACACGTCTATAAAGTAACATAACCTAACCTAACCCATCTAGCCCCTCGCTAGTAATATTTTACAGAATCCCGTTCGTGTCATCCCGTACGTCTCGGTTTTGATATTATATACGTCTATAGCGTTATATATCGTAACCTAAGGCAGGCTATCATCTCGGATGCAGTATTTTATAACATTCCTGGCGCATCGGCCCCTACTTCACGGTGGGAACATTATACACGTCTATAACGTAACATAACCCAACCTAACCCATCTAGCCCCTCGCTGGTAATGTTTTACAGAATCCCGTTCCTGTCGTCCCGTACGTCTCGGTAGGTACATTATATACGTCTACAGCGTTATATATCCTAACCTAAGGCAGGCTAACATCTCGGATGCAGTATTTTACGTCATTCCTGGCGTATCGGCCCCCACTTCACGTTGGGAACATTATACACGTCTATAACGTAACATAACCTAACCTAACCCATCTAGCCCCTCGCTAGTAATATTTTACAGAATCCCGTTCGTGTCATCCCGTACGTCTCGGTTTTGATATTATATACGTCTATAGCGTTATATATCGTAACCTAAGGCAGGCTATCATCTCGGATGCAGTATTTTATAACATTCCTGGCGCATCGGCCCCTACTTCACGGTGGGAACATTATACACGTCTATAACGTAACATAACCTAACCTAACCCATCTAGCCCCTCGCTGGTAATGTTTTACAGAATCCCGTTCGTGTCGTCCCGTACGTCTCGGTTGGGACATTATATACGTCTACAGCGTTATATATCCTAACCTAAGGCAAGCTAACATCTCGGATGCAGTATTTTATGTCATTCCTGGCGTATGGGCCCCTACTTCACGGTGGGAACATTATACACGTCTATAACGTAACATAGCTTAACCTAACCCATCTAGCCCCTCGCTGGTAATGTTTTACAGAATCCCGTTCCTGTCGTCCCGTTCGTCTCGGTTGGGACATTATAAACGTCTACAGCGATATATATCCTAACGTAAGGCAGGCTAACATCTCGGATGTAGTACTTTACAACATTCCTGGCGTATCGGCCCCTACTTCTCGGTGGGAACATTATATAGGTCTATAACGTAACATAATCTAACTTAACCCATCTAGCCCCTCGCTGGTAATATTTCACAGAATCCCGTTCGCGTCGTCCCGTACGTCGCGGTTGGGATATTATATACGTCTATAGCGTTATATATCGTAACCTAAGGCAGGCTAACTTCTCGGATGCAGTATTTTACGTCATTCCTGGCGTATCGGCCCCTACTTCACGGTGGGAACATTATACACGTCTATAACGTAACATAGCCTAACCTAACCCATCTAGCCCCTCGCTGGTAATATTTCACAGAATCCCGCTCGCGTCGTCCCGTACGTCTCGGCTGGGATATTATATACGTCTATAGCGTTATATATCCTAATCTAAGGCAGGCTATCATCTCGGATGCAGTATTTTACAACATTCCTGGCATATCGGCCCCTACTTCTCGGTGGGAACATTATATACGCCTATTACGTATCAGAATCTAACCTAACCCATCTAGCCCCTCGCTGGTAATGTTTTACAGAATCCCGTTCGTGTCGTCCCGTACGTCTCGGTTGGGACATTATATACGTCTACAGCGTTATATATCCTAACCTAAGGCAGGCTAACATCTCGGATGCAGTATTTTACGCCATTCCTCGCGTATCGGCCCCTACTTCTCGGTGGGAGCATTATACACGTCTATAACGTAACATAACCTAACCTAACCCATCTAGCCCCTCGCTGGTAATATTTAACAGAATCCCGTTCGCGTCGTCCCGTACGTCTCGGTTGGGATATTATATACGTCTATAGCGTTATATATCCTAACCTAAGGCAGGCTATCATCTCGGATGCAGTATTTTACAACATCCCTGGCATATCGGCCCCTACTTCTCGGTGGGAACATTATATACGTCTATTACGTATCAGAATATAACCTAACCCATCTAGCCCCTCGCTGGTAATGTTTTACAGAATCCCGTTCCGGTCGTCCCGTTCGTCTCGGTTGGGACATTATAAACGTCTACAGCGATATATATCCTAACGTAAGGCAGGCTAACATCTCGGATGTAGTACTTTACGACATTCCTGGCGTATCGGCCCCTACTTCTCGGTGGGAACATTATATAGGTCTATAACGTAACATAATCTAACTTAACCCATCTAGCCCCTCGCTGGTAATATTTCACAGAATCCCGTTCGCGTCGTCCCGTACGTCGCGGTTGGGATATTATATACGTCTATAGCGTTATATATCGTAACCTAAGGCAGGCTAACTTCTCGGATGCAGTATTTTACGTCATTCCTGGCGTATCGGCGCCTACTTCACGGTGGGAACATTATACACGTCTATAACGTAACATAACCTAACCTAACACATCTAGCCCCTCGCTGGTAATATTTCACAGAATCCCGTTCGCGTCGTCCCGTACGTCGCGGTTGGGATATTATATACGTCTATAGCGTTATATATCGTAACCTAAGGCAGGCTAACTTCTCGGATGCAGTATTTTACGTCATTCCTGGCGTATCGGCCCCTACTTCACGGTGGGAACATTATACACGCCTATAACGTAACATAACCTAACCTAACCCATCTAGCCCCTCGCTGGTAATGTTTTACAGAATCCCGGTCCTGTCGTCCCGTACGTCTCGGTAGGTACATTATATACGTCTACAGCGTTATATATCCTAACCTAAGGCAGGCTAACATCTCGGATGCAGTATTTTACGTCATTCCTGGCGTATCGGCCCCCACTTCACGTTGGGAACATTATACACGTCTATAACGTAACATAACCTAACCTAACCCATCTAGCCCCTCGCTGGTAATGTTTTACAGAATCCCGTTCGTGTCGTCCCGTACGTCTCGGTTTTGATATTATATACGTCTATAGCGTTATATATCGTAACCTAAGGCAGGCTATCATCTCGGATGCAGTATTTTATAACATTCCTGGCGCATCGGCCCCTACTTCACGGTGGGAACATTATACACGTCTATAACGTAACATAACCTAACCTAACCCATCTAGCCCCTCGCTGGTAATGTTTTACAGAATCCCGTTCGTGTCGTCCCGTACGTCTCGGTTGGGACATTATATACGTCTACAGCGTTATATATCCTAACCTAAGGCAGGCTATCATCTCGGATGCAGTATTTTACAACATCCCTGGCATATCGGCCCCTACTTCTCGGTGGGAACATTATATACGTCTATTACGTATCAGAATATAACCTAACCCATCTAGCCCCTCGCTGGTAATGTTTTACAGAATCCCGTTCCTGTCGTCCCGTTCGTCTCGGTTGGGACATTATAAACGTCTACAGCGATATATATCCTAACGTAAGGCAGGCTAACATCTCGGATGTAGTACTTTACGACATTCCTGGCGTATCGGCCCCTACTTCTCGGTGGGAACATTATATAGGTCTATAAC
Source organism: Xylocopa violacea (assembly GCA_963969225.1). Lineage (NCBI taxonomy): Eukaryota > Metazoa > Arthropoda > Insecta > Hymenoptera > Apidae > Xylocopa > Xylocopa violacea. Next base: position 14,413,536 of record CAXAJV010000008.1, on the reverse strand, counting down.
GTAACATAATCTAACTTAACCCATCTAGCCCCTCGCTGGTAATATTTCACAGAATCCCGTTCGCGTCGTCCCGTACGTCGCGGTTGGGATATTATATACGTCTATAGCGTTATATATCGTAACCTAAGGCAGGCTAACTTCTCGGATGCAGTATTTTACGTCATTCCTGGCGTATCGGCCCCTACTTCACGGTGGGAACATTATACACGTCTATAACGTAACATAACCTAACCTAACCCATCTAGCCCCTCGCTGGTAATATTTCACAGAATCCCGTTCGCGTCGTCCCGTACGTCGCGGTTGGGATATTATATACGTCTATAGCGTTATATATCGTAACCTAAGGCAGGCTAACTTCTCGGATGCAGTATTTTACGTCATTCCTGGCGTATCGGCCCCTACTTCACGGTGGGAACATTATACACGCCTATAACGTAACATAACCCAACCTAACCCATCTAGCCCCTCGCTGGTAATGTTTTACAGAATCCCGTTCCTGTCGTCCCGTACGTCTCGGTAGGTACATTATATACGTCTACAGCGTTATATATCCTAACCTAAGGCAGGCTAACATCTCGGATGCAGTATTTTACGTCATTCCTGGCGTATCGGCCCCCACTTCACGTTGGGAACATTATACACGTCTATAACGTAACATAACCTAACCTAACCCATCTAGCCCCTCGCTAGTAATATTTTACAGAATCCCGTTCGTGTCATCCCGTACGTCTCGGTTTTGATATTATATACGTCTATAGCGTTATATATCGTAACCTAAGGCAGGCTATCATCTCGGATGCAGTATTTTATAACATTCCTGGCGCATCGGCCCCTACTTCACGGTGGGAACATTATACACGTCTATAACGTAACATAACCTAACCTAACCCATCTAGCCCCTCGCTGGTAATGTTTTACAGAATCCCGTTCGTGTCGTCCCGTACGTCTCGGTTGGGACATTATATACGTCTACAGCGTTATATATCCTAACCTAAGGCAAGCTAACATCTCGGATGCAGTATTTTATGTCATTCCTGGCGTATGGGCCCCTACTTCACGGTGGGAACATTATACACGTCTATAACGTAACATAGCTTAACCTAACCCATCTAGCCCCTCGCTGGTAATGTTTTACAGAATCCCGTTCCTGTCGTCCCGTTCGTCTCGGTTGGGACATTATAAACGTCTACAGCGATATATATCCTAACGTAAGGCAGGCTAACATCTCGGATGTAGTACTTTACAACATTCCTGGCGTATCGGCCCCTACTTCTCGGTGGGAACATTATATAGGTCTATAACGTAACATAATCTAACTTAACCCATCTAGCCCCTCGCTGGTAATATTTCACAGAATCCCGTTCGCGTCGTCCCGTACGTCGCGGTTGGGATATTATATACGTCTATAGCGTTATATATCGTAACCTAAGGCAGGCTAACTTCTCGGATGCAGTATTTTACGTCATTCCTGGCGTATCGGCCCCTACTTCACGGTGGGAACATTATACACGTCTATAACGTAACATAGCCTAACCTAACCCATCTAGCCCCTCGCTGGTAATATTTCACAGAATCCCGCTCGCGTCGTCCCGTACGTCTCGGCTGGGATATTATATACGTCTATAGCGTTATATATCCTAATCTAAGGCAGGCTATCATCTCGGATGCAGTATTTTACAACATTCCTGGCATATCGGCCCCTACTTCTCGGTGGGAACATTATATACGCCTATTACGTATCAGAATCTAACCTAACCCATCTAGCCCCTCGCTGGTAATGTTTTACAGAATCCCGTTCGTGTCGTCCCGTACGTCTCGGTTGGGACATTATATACGTCTACAGCGTTATATATCCTAACCTAAGGCAGGCTAACATCTCGGATGCAGTATTTTACGCCATTCCTCGCGTATCGGCCCCTACTTCTCGGTGGGAGCATTATACACGTCTATAACGTAACATAACCTAACCTAACCCATCTAGCCCCTCGCTGGTAATATTTAACAGAATCCCGTTCGCGTCGTCCCGTACGTCTCGGTTGGGATATTATATACGTCTATAGCGTTATATATCCTAACCTAAGGCAGGCTATCATCTCGGATGCAGTATTTTACAACATCCCTGGCATATCGGCCCCTACTTCTCGGTGGGAACATTATATACGTCTATTACGTATCAGAATATAACCTAACCCATCTAGCCCCTCGCTGGTAATGTTTTACAGAATCCCGTTCCGGTCGTCCCGTTCGTCTCGGTTGGGACATTATAAACGTCTACAGCGATATATATCCTAACGTAAGGCAGGCTAACATCTCGGATGTAGTACTTTACGACATTCCTGGCGTATCGGCCCCTACTTCTCGGTGGGAACATTATATAGGTCTATAACGTAACATAATCTAACTTAACCCATCTAGCCCCTCGCTGGTAATATTTCACAGAATCCCGTTCGCGTCGTCCCGTACGTCGCGGTTGGGATATTATATACGTCTATAGCGTTATATATCGTAACCTAAGGCAGGCTAACTTCTCGGATGCAGTATTTTACGTCATTCCTGGCGTATCGGCGCCTACTTCACGGTGGGAACATTATACACGTCTATAACGTAACATAACCTAACCTAACACATCTAGCCCCTCGCTGGTAATATTTCACAGAATCCCGTTCGCGTCGTCCCGTACGTCGCGGTTGGGATATTATATACGTCTATAGCGTTATATATCGTAACCTAAGGCAGGCTAACTTCTCGGATGCAGTATTTTACGTCATTCCTGGCGTATCGGCCCCTACTTCACGGTGGGAACATTATACACGCCTATAACGTAACATAACCTAACCTAACCCATCTAGCCCCTCGCTGGTAATGTTTTACAGAATCCCGGTCCTGTCGTCCCGTACGTCTCGGTAGGTACATTATATACGTCTACAGCGTTATATATCCTAACCTAAGGCAGGCTAACATCTCGGATGCAGTATTTTACGTCATTCCTGGCGTATCGGCCCCCACTTCACGTTGGGAACATTATACACGTCTATAACGTAACATAACGTAACCTAACCCATCTAGCCCCTCGCTGGTAATGTTTTACAGAATCCCGTTCGTGTCGTCCCGTACGTCTCGGTTTTGATATTATATACGTCTATAGCGTTATATATCGTAACCTAAGGCAGGCTATCATCTCGGATGCAGTATTTTATAACATTCCTGGCGCATCGGCCCCTACTTCACGGTGGGAACATTATACACGTCTATAACGTAACATAACCTAACCTAACCCATCTAGCCCCTCGCTGGTAATGTTTTACAGAATCCCGTTCGTGTCGTCCCGTACGTCTCGGTTGGGACATTATATACGTCTACAGCGTTATATATCCTAACCTAAGGCAGGCTAACATCTCGGATGCAGTATTTTATGTCATTCCTGGCGTATCGGCCCCTACTTCACGGTGGGAACATTATACACGTCTATAACGTAACATAGCTTAACCTAACCCATCTAGCCCCTCGCTGGTAATGTTTTACAGAATCCCGTTCCTGTCGTCCCGTTCGTCTCGGTTGGGACATTATAAACGTCTACAGCGATATATATCCTAACGTAAGGCAGGCTAACATCTCGGATGTAGTACTTTACAACATTCCTGGCGTATCGGCCCCTACTTCTCGGTGGGAACATTATATAGGTCTATAACGTAACACAATCTAACTTAACCCATCTAGCCCCTCGCTGGTAATATTTCACAGAATCCCGTTCGCGTCGTCCCGTACGTCGCGCTTGGGATATTATATACGTCTATAGCGTTATATATCGTAACCTAAGGCAGGCTAACGTCTCGGATGCAGTATTTTACGTCATTCCTGGCGTATCGGCCCCTACTTCACGGTGGGAACATTATATACGCCTATTACGTATCAGAATCTAACCTAACCCATCTAGCCCCTCGCTGGTAATGTTTTACAGAATCCCGTTCGTGTCGTCCCGTACGTCTCGGTTGGGACATTATATACGTCTACAGCGTTATATATCCTAACCTAAGGCAGGCTAACATCTCGGATGCAGTATTTTACGCCATTCCTCGCGTATCGGCCCCTACTTCTCGGTGGGAGCATTATACACGTCTATAACGTAACATAACCTAACCTAACCCATCTAGCCCCTCGCTGGTAATATTTAACAGAATCCCGTTCGCGTCGTCCCGTACGTCTCGGTTGGGATATTATATACGTCTATAGCGTTATATATCCTAACCTAAGGCAGGCTATCATCTCGGATGCAGTATTTTACAACATCCCTGGCATATCGGCCCCTACTTCTCGGTGGGAACATTATATACGTCTATTACGTATCAGAATATAACCTAACCCATCTAGCCCCTCGCTGGTAATGTTTTACAGAATCCCGTTCCGGTCGTCCCGTTCGTCTCGGTTGGGACATTATAAACGTCTACAGCGATATATATCCTAACGTAAGGCAGGCTAACATCTCGGATGTAGTACTTTACGACATTCCTGGCGTATCGGCCCCTACTTCTCGGTGGGAACATTATATAGGTCTATAACGTAACATAATCTAACTTAACCCATCTAGCCCCTCGCTGGTAATATTTCACAGAATCCCGTTCGCGTCGTCCCGTACGTCGCGGTTGGGATATTATATACGTCTATAGCGTTATATATCGTAACCTAAGGCAGGCTAACTTCTCGGATGCAGTATTTTACGTCATTCCTGGCGTATCGGCGCCTACTTCACGGTGGGAACATTATACACGTCTATAACGTAACATAACCTAACCTAACACATCTAGCCCCTCGCTGGTAATATTTCACAGAATCCCGTTCGCGTCGTCCCGTACGTCGCGGTTGGGATATTATATACGTCTATAGCGTTATATATCGTAACCTAAGGCAGGCTAACTTCTCGGATGCAGTATTTTACGTCATTCCTGGCGTATCGGCCCCTACTTCACGGTGGGAACATTATACACGCCTATAACGTAACATAACCTAACCTAACCCATCTAGCCCCTCGCTGGTAATGTTTTACAGAATCCCGGTCCTGTCGTCCCGTACGTCTCGGTAGGTACATTATATACGTCTACAGCGTTATATATCCTAACCTAAGGCAGGCTAACATCTCGGATGCAGTATTTTACGTCATTCCTGGCGTATCGGCCCCCACTTCACGTTGGGAACATTATACACGTCTATAACGTAACATAACGTAACCTAACCCATCTAGCCCCTCGCTGGTAATGTTTTACAGAATCCCGTTCGTGTCGTCCCGTACGTCTCGGTTTTGATATTATATACGTCTATAGCGTTATATATCGTAACCTAAGGCAGGCTATCATCTCGGATGCAGTATTTTATAACATTCCTGGCGCATCGGCCCCTACTTCACGGTGGGAACATTATACACGTCTATAACGTAACATAACCTAACCTAACCCATCTAGCCCCTCGCTGGTAATGTTTTACAGAATCCCGTTCGTGTCGTCCCGTACGTCTCGGTTGGGACATTATATACGTCTACAGCGTTATATATCCTAACCTAAGGCAGGCTAACATCTCGGATGCAGTATTTTATGTCATTCCTGGCGTATCGGCCCCTACTTCACGGTGGGAACATTATACACGTCTATAACGTAACATAGCTTAACCTAACCCATCTAGCCCCTCGCTGGTAATGTTTTACAGAATCCCGTTCCTGTCGTCCCGTTCGTCTCGGTTGGGACATTATAAACGTCTACAGCGATATATATCCTAACGTAAGGCAGGCTAACATCTCGGATGTAGTACTTTACAACATTCCTGGCGTATCGGCCCCTACTTCTCGGTGGGAACATTATATAGGTCTATAACGTAACACAATCTAACTTAACCCATCTAGCCCCTCGCTGGTAATATTTCACAGAATCCCGTTCGCGTCGTCCCGTACGTCGCGCTTGGGATATTATATACGTCTATAGCGTTATATATCGTAACCTAAGGCAGGCTAACGTCTCGGATGCAGTATTTTACGTCATTCCTGGCGTATCGGCCCCTACTTCACGGTGGGAACATTATACACGTATATAACGTAACATAACCTAACCTAACCCATCTAGCCCCTCGCTGGTAATGTTTTACAGAATCCCGTTTCTGTCGTCCCGTACGTCTCGGTAGGTACATTATATACGTCTACAGCGTTATATATCCTAACCTAAGGCAGGCTAACATCTCGGATGCAGTATTTTATAACATTCCTGGCGCATCGGCCCCTACTTCACGGTGGGAACATTATACACGTCTATAACGTAACATAACCTAACCTAACCCATCTAGCCCCTCGCTGGTAATGTTTTACAGAATCCCGTTCGTGTCGTCCCGTACGTCTCGGTTGGGACATTATATACGTCTATAGCGTTATATATCCTAACCTAAGGCAGGCTATCATCTCGGATAAGGTATTTTACAACATTCATGGCGTATCGGCCCCTACTTCTCGGTGCGAACATTATGTAGGTCTATAACATAACATAGCCTAACCTAACCCATCTAGCCCCTCGCTGGTAATGTTTTACAGAATCCCGTTCGTGTCGTCCCGTACGTCTCGGTTGGGACATTATATACGTCTACAGCGATATATATCCTAACGTAAGGCAGGCTAACATCTCGGATGTAGTACTTTACAACATTCCTGGCGTATCGGCCCCTACTTCACGGTGGGAACCTTATATACGTCTGTAACGTATCAGAACATAACCTAACACACCTAGCCACTCGCTGGTAATGTTTTACAGAATCCCGTTCGTGTCGTCCCGGATGTCTCGTTTGGGATATTATATACGTCTATAGCGTTATATATCCTAACCTAAGGCAGGCTATCATCTCGGATGCAGTATTTTACAACATTCCTGGCATATCGGCCCCTACTTCTCGGTGGGAACATTATATACGTCTATTACGTATCAGAATCTAACCTAACCCATCTAGCCCCTCGCTGGTAATGTTTTACAGAATCCCGTTCCTGTCGTCCCGTACGTATCGGTTGGGACATTATAAACGTCTAGAGCGATATATATCTAAACGTAAGGCAGGCTAACATCTCGGATGTAGTACTTTACAACATTCCTGGCGTATCTGCCCCTACTTCTCGGTGGGAACATTATATAGGTCTATAACGTAACATAAACTAACCTAAACCATCTAACCCCTCGCTGGTAATGTTTTACAGAATTCCGTTCCTGTCGTCCCGTACGTCTCGGTTGGGACATCATATACGTCTACAGCGTTATATATCCTAACCTAAGGCAGGCTAACTTCTCGGATGCAGTATTTTACGTCATTCCTGGCGCATCGGCCCCTACTTCACGGTGGGAACATTATACACGTCTATAACGTAACATAACCTAACCTAACCCATCTAGCCCCTCGCTGGTAATATTTCACAGAATCCCGTTCGCGTCGTCCCGTACGTCGCGGTTGGGATATTATATACGTCTATAGCGTTATATATCGTAACCTAAGGCAGGCTAACTTCTCGGATGCAGTATTTTACGTCATTCCTTGCGTATCGGCCCCTACTTCACGGTGGGAACATTATACACGTCTATAACGGAACATAACCTAACCTAACACATCTAGCCCCTCGCTGGTAATGTTTTACAGAATCCCGTTCCTGTCGTCCCGTACGTCTCGGTAGGTACATTATATACGTCTACAGCGTTATATATCCTAACCTAAGGCAGGCTAACATCTCGGATGCAGTATTTTACGTCATTCCTGGCGTATCGGCCCCTACTTCACGGTGGGAACCTTATATACGTCTGTAACGTATCACAACATAACCTAACACACCTAGCCACTCGCTGGTAATGTTTTACAGAATCCCGTTCGTGTCGTCCCGGATGTCTCGGTTTTGATATTATATACGTCTATAGCGTTATATATCGTAACCTAAGGCAGGCTATCATCTCGGATGCAGTATTTTATAACATTCCTGGCGCATCGGCCCCTATTTCACGGTGGGAACATTATACACGTCTATAACGTATCAGAATCTAACCTAACCCATCTAGCCCCTCGCTGGTAATGTTTTACAGAATCCCGTTCCTGTCGTCCCGTTCGTCTCGGTTGGGACATTATAAACGTCTACAGCGATATATATCCTAACGTAAGGCAGGCTAACATCTCGGATGTAGTACTTTACAACATTCCTGGCGTATCGGCCCCTACTTCTCGGTGGGAACATTATATAGGTCTATAACGTAACATAATCTAACTTAACCCATCTAGCCCCTCGCTGGTAATATTTCACAGAATCCCGTTCGCGTCGTCCCGTACGTCGCGGTTGGGATATTATATACGTCTATAGCGTTATATATCGTAACCTAAGGCAGGCTAACTTCTCGGATGCAGTATTTTACGTCATTCCTGGCGTATCGGCCCCTACTTCACGGTGGGAACATTATACACGTCTATAACGTAACATAACCTAACCTAACCCATCTAGCCCCTCGCTGGTAATATTTCACAGAATCCCGTTCGCGTCGTCCCGTACGTCGCGGTTGGGATATTATATACGTCTATAGCGTTATATATCGTAACCTAAGGCAGGCTAACTTCTCGGATGCAGTATTTTACGTCATTCCTGGCGTATCGGCCCCTACTTCACGGTGGGAACATTATACACGTCTATAACGTAACATAACCTAACCTAACCCATCTAGCCCCTCGCTGGTAATATTTCACAGAATCCCGTTCGCGTCGTCCCGTACGTCGCGGTTGGGATATTATATACGTCTATAGCGTTATATATCGTAACCTAAGGCAGGCTAACGTCTCGGATGCAGTATTTTACGTCATTCCTGGCGTATCGGCCCCTACTTCACGGTGGGAACATTATACACGTATATAACGTAACATAACCTAACCTAACCCATCTAGCCCCTCGCTGGTAATGTTTTACAGAATCCCGTTCCTGTCGTCCCGTACGTCTCGGTAGGTACATTATATACGTCTACAGCGTTATATATCCTAACCTAAGGCAGGCTAACATCTCGGATGCAGTATTTTATAACATTCCTGGCGCATCGGCCCCTACTTCACGGTGGGAACATTATACACGTCTATAACGTAACATAATCTAACCTAACCCATCTAGCCCCTCGCTGGTAATGTTTTACAGAATCCCGTTCGTGTCGTCCCGTACGTCTCGGTTGGGACATTATATACGTCTATAGCGTTATATATCCTAACCTAAGGCAGGCTATCATCTCGGATAAGGTATTTTACAACATTCATGGCGTATCGGCCCCTACTTCTCGGTGGGAACATTATGTAGGTCTATAACATAACATAGCCTAACCTAACCCATCTAGCCCCTCGCTGGTAATGTTTTACAGAATCCCGTTCGTGTCGTCCCGTACGTCTCGGTTGGGACATTATATACGTCTACAGCAATATATATCCTAACGTAAGGCAGGCTAACATCTCGGATGTAGTACTTTACAACATTCCTGGCGTATCGGCCCCTACTTCACGGTGGGAACCTTATATACGTCTGTAACGTATCAGAACATAACCTAACACACCTAGCCACTCGCTGGTAATGTTTTACAGAATCCCGTTCGTGTCGTCCCGGATGTCTCGTTTGGGATATTATATACGTCTATAGCGTTATATATCCTAACCTAAGGCAGGCTATCATCTCGGATGCAGTATTTTACAACATTCCTGGCATATCGGCCCCTACTTCTCGGTGGGAACATTATATACGTCTATTACGTATCAGAATCTAACCTAACCCATCTAGCCCCTCGCTGGTAATGTTTTACAGAATCCCGTTCCTGTCGTCCCGTACGTATCGGTTGGGACATTATAAACGTCTAGAGCGATATATATCTAAACGTAAGGCAGGCTAACATCTCGGATGTAGTACTTTACAACATTCCTGGCGTATCTGCCCCTACTTCTCGGTGGGAACATTATATAGGTCTATAACGTAACATAAACTAACCTAAACCATCTAACCCCTCGCTGGTAATGTTTTACAGAATTCCGTTCCTGTCGTCCCGTACGTCTCGGTTGGGACATCATATACGTCTACAGCGTTATATATCCTAACCTAAGGCAGGCTAACTTCTCGGATGCAGTATTTTACGTCATTCCTGGCGTATCGGCCCCTACTTCACTGTGGGAACATTATACACGTCTATAACGTAACATAACCTAACCTAACCCATCTAGCCCCTCGCTGGTAATGTTTTACAGAATCCCGTTCCTGTCGTCCCGTACATGTCGGTTGGGATATTATATACGTCTACAGCGATATATATCCTAACGTAAGGCAGGCTACAATATCGGATGTAGTACTTTACAACATTCCTGGCGTATCTGCCCGTACTTCTCGGTGGGAACATTATATAGGTCCTAACGTAACATAACCTAACCTAAACCATCTAACCCCTCGCTGGTAATGTTTTACAGAATCCCGTTCCTGTCGTCCCGTACGTCTCGGTTTGGACATTATATACGTCTACAGCGTTATATATCCTAACCTAAGGCAGGCTAACATCTCGGATGCAGTATTTTACGTCATTCCTGGCGCATCGGCCCCTACTTCACGGTGGGAACATTATACACGTCTATAACGTAACATAACCTAACCTAACCCATCTAGCCCCTCGCTGGTAATATTTCACAGAATCCCGTTCGCGTCGTCCCGTACGTCGCGGTTGGGATATTATATACGTCTATAGCGTTATATATTGTAACCTAAGGCAGGCTAACGTCTCGGATGCAGTATTTTACGTCATTCCTGGCGTATCGGCCCCTACTTCACGGTGGGAACATTATACACGTATATAACGTAACATAACCTAACCTAACCCATCTAGCCCCTCGCTGGTAATGTTTTACAGAATCCCGTTCCTGTCGTCCCGTACGTCTCGGTAGGTACATTATATACGTCTACAGCGTTATATATCCTAACCTAAGGCAGGCTAACATCTCGGATGCAGTATTTTATAACATTCCTGGCGCATCGGCCCCTACTTCACGGTGGGAACATTATACACGTCTATAACGTAACATAACCTAACCTAACCCATCTAGCCCTTCGCTGGTAATGTTTTACAGAATCCCGTTCGTGTCGTCCCGTACGTCTCGGTTGGGACATTATATACGTCTATAGCGTTATATATCCTAACCTAAGGCAGGCTATCATCTCGGATAAGGTATTTTACAACATTCATGGCGTATCGGCCCCTACTTCTCGGTGGGAACATTATGTAGGTCTATAACATAACATAGCCTAACCTAACCCATCTAGCCCCTCGCTGGTAATGTTTTACAGAATCCCGTTCGTGTCGTCCCGTACGTCTCGGTTGGGACATTATATACGTCTACAGCGATATATATCCTAACGTAAGGCAGGCTAACATCTCGGATGTAGTACTTTACAACATTCCTGGCGTATCGGCCCCTACTTCACGGTGGGAACCTTATATACGTCTGTAACGTATCAGAACATAACCTAACACACCTAGCCACTCGCTGGTAATGTTTTACAGAATCCCGTTCGTGTCGTCCCGGATGTCTCGTTTGGGATATTATATACGTCTATAGCGTTATATATCCTAACCTAAGGCAGGCTATCATCTCGGATGCAGTATTTTACAACATTCCTGGCATATCGGCCCCTACTTCTCGGTGGGAACATTATATACGTCTATTACGTATCAGAATCTAACCTAACCCATCTAGCCCCTCGCTGGTAATGTTTTACAGAATCCCGTTCCTGTCGTCCCGTACGTATCGGTTGGGACATTATAAACGTCTAGAGCGATATATATCTAAACGTAAGGCAGGCTAACATCTCGGATGTAGTACTTTACAACATTCCTGGCGTATCTGCCCCTACTTCTCGGTGGGAACATTATATAGGTCTATAACGTAACATAAACTAACCTAAACCATCTAACCCCTCGCTGGTAATGTTTTACAGAATTCCGTTCCTGTCGTCCCGTACGTCTCGGTTGGGACATCATATACGTCTACAGCGTTATATATCCTAACCTAAGGCAGGCTAACTTCTCGGATGCAGTATTTTACGTCATTCCTGGCGCATCGGCCCCTACTTCACGGTGGGAACATTATACACGTCTATAACGTAACATAACCTAACCTAACCCATCTAGCCCCTCGCTGGTAATATTTCACAGAATCCCGTTCGCGTCGTCCCGTACGTCGCGGTTGGGATATTATATACGTCTATAGCGTTATATATCGTAACCTAAGGCAGGCTAACTTCTCGGATGCAGTATTTTACGTCATTCCTTGCGTATCGGCCCCTACTTCACGGTGGGAACATTATACACGTCTATAACGGAACATAACCTAACCTAACACATCTAGCCCCTCGCTGGTAATGTTTTACAGAATCCCGTTCCTGTCGTCCCGTACGTCTCGGTAGGTACATTATATACGTCTACAGCGTTATATATCCTAACCTAAGGCAGGCTAACATCTCGGATGCAGTATTTTACGTCATTCCTGGCGTATCGGCCCCTACTTCACGGTGGGAACCTTATATACGTCTGTAACGTATCACAACATAACCTAACACACCTAGCCACTCGCTGGTAATGTTTTACAGAATCCCGTTCGTGTCGTCCCGGATGTCTCGGTTTTGATATTATATACGTCTATAGCGTTATATATCGTAACCTAAGGCAGGCTATCATCTCGGATGCAGTATTTTATAACATTCCTGGCGCATCGGCCCCTACTTCACGGTGGGAACATTATACACGTCTATAACGTATCAGAATCTAACCTAACCCATCTAGCCCCTCGCTGGTAATGTTTTACAGAATCCCGTTCCTGTCGTCCCGTTCGTCTCGGTTGGGACATTATAAACGTCTACAGCGATATATATCCTAACGTAAGGCAGGCTAACATCTCGGATGTAGTATTTTACAACATTCCTGGCGTATCGGCCCCTACTTCTCGGTGGGAACATTATATAGGTCTATAACGTAACATAATCTAACTTAACCCATCTAGCCCCTCGCTGGTAATATTTCACAGAATCCCGTTCGCGTCGTCCCGTACGTCGCGGTTGGGATATTATATACGTCTATAGCGTTATATATCGTAACCTAAGGCAGGCTAACTTCTCGGATGCAGTATTTTACGTCATTCCTGGCGTATCGGCCCCTACTTCACGGTGGGAACATTATACACGTCTATAACGTAACATAACCTAACCTAACCCATCTAGCCCCTCGCTGGTATTATTTCACAGAATCCCGTTCGCGTCGTCCCGTACGTCGCGGTTGGGATATTATATACGTCTATAGCGTTATATATCGTAACCTAAGGCAGGCTAACTTCTCGGATGCAGTATTTTACGTCATTCCTGGCGTATCGGCCCCTACTTCACGGTGGGAACATTATACACGTCTATAACGTAACATAACCTAACCTAACCCATCTAGCCCCTCGCTGGTAATATTTCACAGAATCCCGTTCGCGTCGTCCCGTACGTCGCGGTTGGGATATTATATACGTCTATAGCGTTATATATCGTAACCTAAGGCAGGCTAACGTCTCGGATGCAGTATTTTACGTCATTCCTGGCGTATCGGCCCCTACTTCACGGTGGGAACATTATACACGTATATAACGTAACATAACCTAACCTAACCCATCTAGCCCCTCGCTGGTAATGTTTTACAGAATCCCGTTCCTGTCGTCCCGTACGTCTCGGTAGGTACATTATATACGTCTACAGCGTTATATATCCTAACCTAAGGCAGGCTAACATCTCGGATGCAGTATTTTATAACATTCCTGGCGCATCGGCCCCTACTTCACGGTGGGAACATTATACACGTCTATAACGTAACATAATCTAACCTAACCCATCTAGCCCCTCGCTGGTAATGTTTTACAGAATCCCGTTCGTGTCGTCCCGTACGTCTCGGTTGGGACATTATATACGTCTATAGCGTTATATATCCTAACCTAAGGCAGGCTATCATCTCGGATAAGGTATTTTACAACATTCATGGCGTATCGGCCCCTACTTCTCGGTGGGAACATTATGTAGGTCTATAACATAACATAGCCTAACCTAACCCATCTAGCCCCTCGCTGGTAATGTTTTACAGAATCCCGTTCGTGTCGTCCCGTACGTCTCGGTTGGGACATTATATACGTCTACAGCGATATATATCCTAACGTAAGGCAGGCTAACATCTCGGATGTAGTACTTTACAACATTCCTGGCGTATCGGCCCCTACTTCACGGTGGGAACCTTATATACGTCTGTAACGTATCAGAACATAACCTAACACACCTAGCCACTCGCTGGTAATGTTTTACAGAATCCCGTTCGTGTCGTCCCGGATGTCTCGTTTGGGATATTATATACGTCTATAGCGTTATATATCCTAACCTAAGGCAGGCTATCATCTCGGATGCAGTATTTTACAACATTCCTGGCATATCGGCCCCTACTTCTCGGTGGGAACATTATATACGTCTATTACGTATCAGAATCTAACCTAACCCATCTAGCCCCTCGCTGGTAATGTTTTACAGAATCCCGTTCCTGTCGTCCCGTACGTATCGGTTGGGACATTATAAACGTCTAGAGCGATATATATCTAAACGTAAGGCAGGCTAACATCTCGGATGTAGTACTTTACAACATTCCTGGCGTATCTGCCCCTACTTCTCGGTGGGAACATTATATAGGTCTATAACGTAACATAAACTAACCTAAACCATCTAACCCCTCGCTGGTAATGTTTTACAGAATTCCGTTCCTGTCGTCCCGTACGTCTCGGTTGGGACATCATATACGTCTACAGCGTTATATATCCTAACCTAAGGCAGGCTAACTTCTCGGATGCAGTATTTTACGTCATTCCTGGCGTATCGGCCCCTACTTCACTGTGGGAACATTATACACGTCTATAACGTAACATAACCTAACCTAACCCATCTAGCCCCTCGCTGGTAATGTTTTACAGAATCCCGTTCCTGTCGTCCCGTACATGTCGGTTGGGATATTATATATGTCTACAGCGATATATATCCTAACGTAAGGCAGGCTACAATATCGGATGTAGTACTTTACAACATTCCTGGCGTATCTGCCCGTACTTCTCGGTGGGAACATTATATAGGTCCTAACGTAACATAACCTAACCTAAACCATCTAACCCCTCGCTGGTAATGTTTTACAGAATCCCGTTCCTGTCGTCCCGTACGTCTCGGTTTGGACATTATATACGTCTACAGCGTTATATATCCTAACCTAAGGCAGGCTAACATCTCGGATGCAGTATTTTACGTCATTCCTGGCGCATCGGCCCCTACTTCACGGTGGGAACATTATACACGTCTATAACGTAACATAACCTAACCTAACCCATGTAGCCCCTCGCTGGTAATATTTCACAGAATCCCGTTCGCGTCGTCCCGTACGTCGCGGTTGGGATATTATATACGTCTATAGCGTTATATATCGTAACCTAAGGCAGGCTAACTTCTCGGATGCAGTATTTTACGTCATTCCTTGCGTATCGGCCCCTACTTCACGGTGGGAACATTATACACGTCTATAACGGAACATAACCTAACCTAACACATCTAGCCCCTCGCTGGTAATGTTTTACAGAATCCCGTTCCTGTCGTCCCGTACGTCTCGGTAGGTACATTATATACGTCTACAGCGTTATATATCCTAACCTAAGGCAGGCTAACATCTCGGATGCAGTATTTTACGTCATTCCTGGCGTATCGGCCCCTACTTCACGGTGGGAACCTTATACACGTCTATAACGTAACATAACCTAACCTAACCCATCTAGCCCTTCGCTGGTAATGTTTTACAGAATCCCGTTCGTGTCGTCCCGTACGTCTCGGTTGGGACATTATATACGTCTATAGCGTTATATATCCTAACCTAAGGCAGGCTATCATCTCGGATAAGGTATTTTACAACATTCATGGCGTATCGGCCCCTACTTCTCGGTGGGAACATTATGTAGGTCTATAACATAACATAGCCTAACCTAACCCATCTAGCCCCTCGCTGGTAATGTTTTACAGAATCCCGTTCGTGTCGTCCCGTACGTCTCGGTTGGGACATTATATACGTCTACAGCGATATATATCCTAACGTAAGGCAGGCTAACATCTCGGATGTAGTACTTTACAACATTCCTGGCGTATCGGCCCCTACTTCACGGTGGGAACCTTATATACGTCTGTAACGTATCAGAACATAACCTAACACACCTAGCCACTCGCTGGTAATGTTTTACAGAATCCCGTTCGTGTCGTCCCGGATGTCTCGTTTGGGATATTATATACGTCTATAGCGTTATATATCCTAACCTAAGGCAGGCTATCATCTCGGATGCAGTATTTTACAACATTCCTGGCATATCGGCCCCTACTTCTCGGTGGGAACATTATATACGTCTATTACGTATCAGAATCTAACCTAACCCATCTAGCCCCTCGCTGGTAATGTTTTACAGAATCCCGTTCCTGTCGTCCCGTACGTATCGGTTGGGACATTATAAACGTCTAGAGCGATATATATCTAAACGTAAGGCAGGCTAACATCTCGGATGTAGTACTTTACAACATTCCTGGCGTATCTGCCCCTACTTCTCGGTGGGAACATTATATAGGTCTATAACGTAACATAAACTAACCTAAACCATCTAACCCCTCGCTGGTAATGTTTTACAGAATTCCGTTCCTGTCGTCCCGTACGTCTCGGTTGGGACATCATATACGTCTACAGCGTTATATATCCTAACCTAAGGCAGGCTAACTTCTCGGATGCAGTATTTTACGTCATTCCTGGCGCATCGGCCCCTACTTCACGGTGGGAACATTATACACGTCTATAACGTAACATAACCTAACCTAACCCATCTAGCCCCTCGCTGGTAATATTTCACAGAATCCCGTTCGCGTCGTCCCGTACGTCGCGGTTGGGATATTATATACGTCTATAGCGTTATATATCGTAACCTAAGGCAGGCTAACTTCTCGGATGCAGTATTTTACGTCATTCCTTGCGTATCGGCCCCTACTTCACGGTGGGAACATTATACACGTCTATAACGGAACATAACCTAACCTAACACATCTAGCCCCTCGCTGGTAATGTTTTACAGAATCCCGTTCCTGTCGTCCCGTACGTCTCGGTAGGTACATTATATACGTCTACAGCGTTATATATCCTAACCTAAGGCAGGCTAACATCTCGGATGCAGTATTTTACGTCATTCCTGGCGTATCGGCCCCTACTTCACGGTGGGAACCTTATATACGTCTGTAACGTATCACAACATAACCTAACACACCTAGCCACTCGCTGGTAATGTTTTACAGAATCCCGTTCGTGTCGTCCCGGATGTCTCGGTTTTGATATTATATACGTCTATAGCGTTATATATCGTAACCTAAGGCAGGCTATCATCTCGGATGCAGTATTTTATAACATTCCTGGCGCATCGGCCCCTACTTCACGGTGGGAACATTATACACGTCTATAACGTATCAGAATCTAACCTAACCCATCTAGCCCCTCGCTGGTAATGTTTTACAGAATCCCGTTCCTGTCGTCCCGTTCGTCTCGGTTGGGACATTATAAACGTCTACAGCGATATATATCCTAACGTAAGGCAGGCTAACATCTCGGATGTAGTATTTTACAACATTCCTGGCGTATCGGCCCCTACTTCTCGGTGGGAACATTATATAGGTCTATAACGTAACATAATCTAACTTAACCCATCTAGCCCCTCGCTGGTAATATTTCACAGAATCCCGTTCGCGTCGTCCCGTACGTCGCGGTTGGGATATTATATACGTCTATAGCGTTATATATCGTAACCTAAGGCAGGCTAACTTCTCGGATGCAGTATTTTACGTCATTCCTGGCGTATCGGCCCCTACTTCACGGTGGGAACATTATACACGTCTATAACGTAACATAACCTAACCTAACCCATCTAGCCCCTCGCTGGTATTATTTCACAGAATCCCGTTCGCGTCGTCCCGTACGTCGCGGTTGGGATATTATACACGTCTATAGCGTTATATATCGTAACCTAAGGCAGGCTAACTTCTCGGATGCAGTATTTTACGTCATTCCTGGCGTATCGGCCCCTACTTCACGGTGGGAACATTATACACGTCTATAACGTAACATAACCTAACCTAACCCATCTAGCCCCTCGCTGGTAATATTTCACAGAATCCCGTTCGCGTCGTCCCGTACGTCGCGGTTGGGATATTATATACGTCTATAGCGTTATATATCGTAACCTAAGGCAGGCTAACGTCTCGGATGCAGTATTTTACGTCATTCCTGGCGTATCGGCCCCTACTTCACGGTGGGAACATTATACACGTATATAACGTAACATAACCTAACCTAACCCATCTAGCCCCTCGCTGGTAATGTTTTACAGAATCCCGTTCCTGTCGTCCCGTACGTCTCGGTAGGTACATTATATACGTCTACAGCGTTATATATCCTAACCTAAGGCAGGCTAACATCTCGGATGCAGTATTTTATAACATTCCTGGCGCATCGGCCCCTACTTCACGGTGGGAACATTATACACGTCTATAACGTAACATAATCTAACCTAACCCATCTAGCCCCTCGCTGGTAATGTTTTACAGAATCCCGTTCGTGTCGTCCCGTACGTCTCGGTTGGGACATTATATACGTCTATAGCGTTATATATCCTAACCTAAGGCAGGCTATCATCTCGGATAAGGTATTTTACAACATTCATGGCGTATCGGCCCCTACTTCTCGGTGGGAACATTATGTAGGTCTATAACATAACATAGCCTAACCTAACCCATCTAGCCCCTCGCTGGTAATGTTTTACAGAATCCCGTTCGTGTCGTCCCGTACGTCTCGGTTGGGACATTATATACGTCTACAGCGATATATATCCTAACGTAAGGCAGGCTAACATCTCGGATGTAGTACTTTACAACATTCCTGGCGTATCGGCCCCTACTTCACGGTGGGAACCTTATATACGTCTGTAACGTATCAGAACATAACCTAACACACCTAGCCACTCGCTGGTAATGTTTTACAGAATCCCGTTCGTGTCGTCCCGGATGTCTCGTTTGGGATATTATATACGTCTATAGCGTTATATATCCTAACCTAAGGCAGGCTATCATCTCGGATGCAGTATTTTACAACATTCCTGGCATATCGGCCCCTACTTCTCGGTGGGAACATTATATACGTCTATTACGTATCAGAATCTAACCTAACCCATCTAGCCCCTCGCTGGTAATGTTTTACAGAATCCCGTTCCTGTCGTCCCGTACGTATCGGTTGGGACATTATAAACGTCTAGAGCGATATATATCTAAACGTAAGGCAGGCTAACATCTCGGATGTAGTACTTTACAACATTCCTGGCGTATCTGCCCCTACTTCTCGGTGGGAACATTATATAGGTCTATAACGTAACATAAACTAACCTAAACCATCTAACCCCTCGCTGGTAATGTTTTACAGAATTCCGTTCCTGTCGTCCCGTACGTCTCGGTTGGGACATCATATACGTCTACAGCGTTATATATCCTAACCTAAGGCAGGCTAACTTCTCGGATGCAGTATTTTACGTCATTCCTGGCGTATCGGCCCCTACTTCACTGTGGGAACATTATACACGTCTATAACGTAACATAACCTAACCTAACCCATCTAGCCCCTCGCTGGTAATGTTTTACAGAATCCCGTTCCTGTCGTCCCGTACATGTCGGTTGGGATATTATATATGTCTACAGCGATATATATCCTAACGTAAGGCAGGCTACAATATCGGATGTAGTACTTTACAACATTCCTGGCGTATCTGCCCGTACTTCTCGGTGGGAACATTATATAGGTCCTAACGTAACATAACCTAACCTAAACCATCTAACCCCTCGCTGGTAATGTTTTACAGAATCCCGTTCCTGTCGTCCCGTACGTCTCGGTTTGGACATTATATACGTCTACAGCGTTATATATCCTAACCTAAGGCAGGCTAACATCTCGGATGCAGTATTTTACGTCATTCCTGGCGCATCGGCCCCTACTTCACGGTGGGAACATTATACACGTCTATAACGTAACATAACCTAACCTAACCCATCTAGCCCCTCGCTGGTAATATTTCACAGAATCCCGTTCGCGTCGTCCCGTACGTCGCGGTTGGGATATTATATACGTCTATAGCGTTATATATCGTAACCTAAGGCAGGCTAACTTCTCGGATGCAGTATTTTACGTCATTCCTTGCGTATCGGCCCCTACTTCACGGTGGGAACATTATACACGTCTATAACGGAACATAACCTAACCTAACACATCTAGCCCCTCGCTGGTAATGTTTTACAGAATCCCGTTCCTGTCGTCCCGTACGTCTCGGTAGGTACATTATATACGTCTACAGCGTTATATATCCTAACCTAAGGCAGGCTAACATCTCGGATGCAGTATTTTACGTCATTCCTGGCGTATCGGCCCCTACTTCACGGTGGGAACCTTATATACGTCTGTAACGTATCACAACATAACCTAACACACCTAGCCACTCGCTGGTAATGTTTTACAGAATCCCGTTCGTGTCGTCCCGGATGTCTCGGTTTTGATATTATATACGTCTATAGCGTTATATATCGTAACCTAAGGCAGGCTATCATCTCGGATGCAGTATTTTATAACATTCCTGGCGCATCGGCCCCTACTTCACGGTGGGAACATTATACACGTCTATAACGTATCAGAATCTAACCTAACCCATCTAGCCCCTCGCTGGTAATGTTTTACAGAATCCCGTTCCTGTCGTCCCGTTCGTCTCGGTTGGGACATTATAAACGTCTACAGCGATATATATCCTAACGTAAGGCAGGCTAACATCTCGGATGTAGTACTTTACAACATTCCTGGCGTATCGGCCCCTACTTCTCGGTGGGAACATTATATAGGTCTATAACGTAACATAATCTAACTTAACCCATCTAGCCCCTCGCTGGTAATATTTCACAGAATCCCGTTCGCGTCGTCCCGTACGTCGCGGTTGGGATATTATATACGTCTATAGCGTTATATATCGTAACCTAAGGCAGGCTAACTTCTCGGATGCAGTATTTTACGTCATTCCTGGCGTATCGGCCCCTACTTCACGGTGGGAACATTATACACGTCTATAACGTAACATAACCTAACCTAACCCATCTAGCCCCTCGCTGGTAATATTTCACAGAATCCCGTTCGCGTCGTCCCGTACGTCGCGGTTGGGATATTATATACGTCTATAGCGTTATATATCGTAACCTAAGGCAGGCTAACTTCTCGGATGCAGTATTTTACGTCATTCCTGGCGTATCGGCCCCTACTTCACGGTGGGAACATTATACACGTCTATAACGTAACATAACCTAACCTAACCCATCTAGCCCCTCGCTGGTAATATTTCACAGAATCCCGTTCGCGTCGTCCCGTACGTCGCGGTTGGGATATTATATACGTCTATAGCGTTATATATCGTAACCTAAGGCAGGCTATCATCTCGGATGCAGTATTTTACAACATTCCTGGCATATCGGCCCCTACTTCTCGGTGGGAACATTATATACGTCTATTACGTATCAGAATCTAACCTAACCCATCTAGCCCCTCGCTGGTAATGTTTTACAGAATCCCGTTCCTGTCGTCCCGTACGTATCGGTTGGGACATTATAAACGTCTAGAGCGATATATATCTAAACGTAAGGCAGGCTAACATCTCGGATGTAGTACTTTACAACATTCCTGGCGTATCTGCCCCTACTTCTCGGTGGGAACATTATATAGGTCTATAACGTAACATAAACTAACCTAAACCATTTAACCCCTCGCTGGTAATGTTTTACAGAATTCCGTTCCTGTCGTCCCGTACGTCTCGGTTGGGACATCATATACGTCTACAGCGTTATATATCCTAACCTAAGGCAGGCTAACTTCTCGGATGCAGTATTTTACGTCATTCCTGGCGTATCGGCCCCTACTTAACTGTGGGAACATTATACACGTCTATAACGTAACATAACCTAACCTAACCCATCTAGCCCCTCGCTGGTAATGTTTTACAGAATTCCGTTCCTGTCGTCCCGTACGTCTCGGTTGGGACATCATATACGTCTACAGCGTTATATATCCTAACCTAAGGCAGGCTAACTTCTCGGATGCAGTATTTTACGTCATTCCTGGCGTATCGGCCCCTACTTCACTGTGGGAACATTATACACGTCTATAACGTAACATAACCTAACCTAACCCATCTAGCCCATCGCTGGTAATGTTTTACAGAATCCCGTTCCTGTCGTCCCGTACATGTCGGTTGGGATATTATATATGTCTACAGCGATATATATCCTAACGTAAGGCAGGCTACAATATCGGATGTAGTACTTTACAACATTCCTGGCGTATCTGCCCGTACTTCTCGGTGGGAACATTATATAGGTCCTAACGTAACATAACCTAACCTAAACCATCTAACCCCTCGCTAGTAATGTTTTACAGAATCCCGTTCCTGTTGTCCCGTACGTCTCGGTTTGGACATTATATACGTCTACAGCGTTATATATCCTAACCTAAGGCAGGCTAACATCTCGGATGCAGTATTTTACGTCATTCCTGGCGCATCGGCCCCTACTTCACGGTGGGAACATTATACACGTCTATAACGTAACATAACCTAACCTAACCCATCTAGCCCCTCGCTGGTAATATTTCACAGAATCCCGTTCGCGTCGTCCCGTACGTCGCGGTTGGGATATTATATACGTCTATAGCGTTATATATCGTAACCTAAGGCAGGCTAACTTCTCGGATGCAGGATTTTACGTCATTCCTTGCGTATCGGCCCCTACTTCACGGTGGGAACATTATACACGTCTATAACGGAACATAACCTAACCTAACACATCTAGCCCCTCGCTGGTAATGTTTTACAGAATCCCGTTCCTGTCGTCCCGTACGTCTCGGTAGGTACATTATATACGTCTACAGCGTTATATATCCTAACCTAAGGCAGGCTAACATCTCGGATGCAGTATTTTACGTCATTCCTGGCGTATCGGCCCCTACTTCACGGTGGGAACCTTATATACGTCTGTAACGTATCACAACATAACCTAACACACCTAGCCACTCGCTGGTAATGTTTTACAGAATCCCGTTCGTGTCGTCCCGGATGTCTCGGTTTTGATATTATATACGTCTATAGCGTTATATATCGTAACCTAAGGCAGGCTATCATCTCGGATGCAGTATTTTATAACATTCCTGGCGCATCGGCCCCTACTTCACGGTGGGAACATTATACACGTCTATAACGTATCAGAATCTAACCTAACCCATCTAGCCCCTCGCTGGTAATGTTTTACAGAATCCCGTTCCTGTCGTCCCGTTCGTCTCGGTTGGGACATTATAAACGTCTACAGCGATATATATCCTAACGTAAGGCAGGCTAACATCTCGGATGTAGTACTTTACAACATTCCTGGCGTATCGGCCCCTACTTCTCGGTGGGAACATTATATAGGTCTATAACGTAACATAATCTAACTTAACCCATCTAGCCCCTCGCTGGTAATATTTCACAGAATCCCGTTCGCGTCGTCCCGTACGTCGCGGTTGGGATATTATATACGTCTATAGCGTTATATATCGTAACCTAAGGCAGGCTAACTTCTCGGATGCAGTATTTTACGTCATTCCTGGCGTATCGGCCCCTACTTCACGGTGGGAACATTATACACGTCTATAACGTAACATAACATAACCTAACCCATCTAGCCCCTCGCTGGTAATATTTCACAGAATCCCGTTCGCGTCGTCCCGTACGTCGCGGTTGGGATATTATATACGTCTATAGCGTTATATATCGTAACCTAAGGCAGGCTAACTTCTCGGATGCAGTATTTTACGTCATTCCTGGCGTATCGGCCCCTACTTCACGGTGGGAACATTATACACGTCTATAACGTAACATAACCTAACCTAACCCATCTAGCCCCTCGCTGGTAATATTTCACAGAATCCCGTTCGCGTCGTCCCGTACGTCGCGGTTGGGATATTATATACGTCTATAGCGTTATATATCGTAACCTAAGGCAGGCTAACGTCTCGGATGCAGTATTTTACGTCATTCCTGGCGTATCGGCCCCTACTTCACGGTGGGAACATTATACACGTCTATAACGTAACATAACCTAACCTAACCCATCTAGCCCCTCGCTGGTAATGTTTTACAGAATCCCGTTCGTGTCGTCCCGTACGTCTCGGTTGGGACATTATATACGTCT
The DNA here is from genome assembly GCA_963969225.1 of Xylocopa violacea. Classification (NCBI taxonomy): domain Eukaryota; kingdom Metazoa; phylum Arthropoda; class Insecta; order Hymenoptera; family Apidae; genus Xylocopa; species Xylocopa violacea. The sequence continues at coordinate 14,389,133 of CAXAJV010000008.1, read as the reverse complement.
ATAGCGTTATATATCCTAACCTAAGGCAGGCTATCATCTCGGATAAGGTATTTTACAACATTCATGGCGTATCGGCCCCTACTTCTCGGAGGGAACATTATGTAGGTCTATAACATAACATAGCCTAACCTAACCCATCTAGCCCCTCGCTGGTAATGTTTTACAGAATCCCGTTCGTGTCGTCCCGTACGTCTCGGTTGGGACATTATATACGTCTACAGCGATATATATCCTAACGTAAGGCAGGCTAACATCTCGGATGTAGTACTTTACAACATTCCTGCCGTATCGGCCCCTACTTCACGGTGGGAACCTTATATACGTCTGTAACGTATCAGAACATAACCTAACACACCTAGCCACTCGCTGGTAATGTTTTACAGAATCCCGTTCGTGTCGTCCCGGATGTCTCGTTTGGGATATTATATACGTCTATAGCGTTATATATCCTAACCTAAGGCAGGCTATCATCTCGGATGCAGTATTTTACAACATTCCTGGCATATCGGCCCCTACTTCTCGGTGGGAACATTATATACGTCTATTACGTATCAGAATCTAACCTAACCCATCTAGCCCCTCGCTGGTAATGTTTTACAGAATCCCGTTCCTGTCGTCCCGTACGTATCGGTTGGGACATTATAAACGTCTAGAGCGATATATATCTAAACGTAAGGCAGGCTAACATCTCGGATGTAGTACTTTACAACATTCCTGGCGTATCTGCCCCTACTTCTCGGTGGGAACATTATATAGGTCTATAACGTAACATAAACTAACCTAAACCATTTAACCCCTCGCTGGTAATGTTTTACAGAATTCCGTTCCTGTCGTCCCGTACGTCTCGGTTGGGACATCATATACGTCTACAGCGTTATATATCCTAACCTAAGGCAGGCTAACTTCTCGGATGCAGTATTTTACGTCATTCCTGGCGTATCGGCCCCTACTTAACTGTGGGAACATTATACACGTCTATAACGTAACATAACCTAACCTAACCCATCTAGCCCCTCGCTGGTAATGTTTTACAGAATCCCGTTCCTGTCGTCCCGTACATGTCGGTTGGGATATTATATACGTCTACAGCGATATATATCCTATCGTAAGGCAGGCTACAATATCGGATGTAGTACTTTACAACATTCCTGGCGTATCTGCCCGTACTTCTCGGTGGGAACATTATATAGGTCCTAACGTAACATAACCTAACCTAAACCATCTAACCCCTCGCTGGTAATGTTTTACAGAATCCCGTTCCTGTCGTCCCGTACGTCTCGGTAGGTACATTATATACGTCTACAGCGTTATATATCCTAACCTAAGGCAGGCTAACATCTCGGATGCAGTATTTTACGTCATTCCTGGCGTATCGGCCCCCACTTCACGTTGGGAACATTATACACGTCTATAACGTAACATAACCTAACCTAACCCATCTAGCCCCTCGCTGGTAATGTTTTACAGAATCCCGTTCGTGTCGTCCCGTACGTCTCGGTTGGGACATTATATACGTCTATAGCGTTATATATCCTAACCTAAGGCAGGCTATCATCTCGGATAAGGTATTTTACAACATTCATGGCGTATCGGCCCCTACTTCTCGGTGGGAACATTATGTAGGTCTATAACGTAACATAGCCTAACCTAACCCATCTAGCCCCTCGCTGGTAATGTTTTACAGAATCCCGTTCGTGTCGTCCCGTACGTCTCGGTTGGGACATTATATACGTCTACAGCGATATATATCCTAACGTAAGGCAGGCTAACATCTCGGATGTAGTACTTTACAACATTCCTGGCGTATCGGCCCCTACTTCACGGTGGGAACCTTATATACGTCTGTAACGTATCACAACATAACCTAACACACCTAGCCACTCGCTGGTAATGTTTTACAGAATCCCGTTCGTGTCGTCCCGGATGTCTCGTTTGGGATATTATATACGTCTATAGCGTTATATATCCTAACCTAAGGCAGGCTATCATCTCGGATGCAGTATTTTACAACATTCCTGGCATATCGGCCCCTACTTGTCGGTGGGAACATTATATACGTCTACTACGTATCAGAATCTAACCTAACCCATCTAGCCCCTCGCTGGTAATGTTTTACAGAATCCCGTTCCTGTCGTCCCGTACGTATCGGTTGGGACATTATAAACGTCTACAGCGATATATATCCTAACGTAAGGCAGGCTAACATCTCGGATGTAGTACTTTACAACATTCCTGGCGTATCGGCCCCTACTTCTCGGTGGGAACATTATATAGGTCTATAACGTAACATAATCTAACTTAACCCATCTAGCCTCTCGCTGGTAATATTTCACAGAATCCCGTTCGCGTCGTCCCGTACGTCGCGGTTTTGATATTATATACGTCTATAGCGTTATATATCGTAACCTAAGGCAGGCTATCATCTCGGATGCAGTATTTTATAACATTCCTGGCGCATCGGCCTCTACTTCTCGGTGGGAACGTTATAGTCGTCTATAACGTAACATAACCTAACCTGAACCATCTAACCGCTCGCTGGTAATGTTCTACAGAATCCCGTTCCTGCCGTACCGTACGTCTCGGTTGGGACATTATATACGTCTACAGCCTTATATATCCTAACCTAAGGGAGGCTAACATCTCGGATGCAGTATTTTACGTCATTCCTGGCGTATCGGCCCCCACTTTACGTTGGGAACATTATACACGTCTATAACGTAACATAACCTAACCTAACCCATCTAGCCCCTCGCTGGTAATATTTTACAGAATCCCGTTCGTGTCGTCCCGTACGTCTCGGTTTTGATATTATATACGTCTATAGCGTTATATATCGTAACCTAAGGCAGGCTATCATCTCGGATGCAGTATTTTATAACATTCCTGGCGCATCGGCCTCTACTTCTCGGTGGGAACGTTATAGTCGTCTATAACGTAACATAACCTAACCTGAACCATCTAACCGCTCGCTGGTAATGTTCTACAGAATCCCGTTCCTGCCGTACCGTACGTCTCGGTTGGGACATTATATACGTCTACAGCCTTATATATCCTAACCTAAGGGAGGCTAACATCTCGGATGCAGTATTTTACGTCATTCCTGGCGTATCGGCCCCCACTTTACGTTGGGAACATTATACACGTCTATAACGTAACATAACCTAACCTAACCCATCTAGCCCCTCGCTAGTAATATTTTACAGAATCCCGTTCGTGTCATCCCGTACGTCTCGGTTGGGATATTATATACGTCTATAGCGTTATATACCGTAATCTAAAGCAGGCTATCATCTCGGAGGCAGTATTTTACAACATTCCTGGCGCATCGGCCTCTACTTCTCGGTGGGAACATTATATTCGTCTATAACGTAATATACCCTAACCTTACACATCTAGGACCTCGCTGGTATTGTTTTACAGTATCTCGTTCGTGACGTCCCGTACGTCTCGGTTGAGATATTATATACGTCTATAGCGTTATATATCCTAACATAAGGCAGGCTATCATCTCGGATAAGGTATTTTACAACATTCATGGCGTATCGGCCCCTACTTCTCGGTGGGAACATTATGTAGGTCTATAACGTAACATAACCTAACCTAACCCATCTAGCCCCTCGCTGGTAATATTTTACAGAATCCCGTTCCTGTCGTCCCGTACGTCTCGGTTTGGACATTATATACGTCTACAGCGTTATATATCCTAACCTAAGGCAAGCTAACACCTCGGATGCAGTATTTTACGTCATTCCTGGCGTATCGGCCCCTACTTCACGGTGGGAACATTATACACGTCTATAACGTAACATAGCCTAACCTAACCCATCTAGCCCCTCGCTGGTAATATTTCACAGAATCCCGCTCGCGTCGTCCCGTACGTCTCGGCTGGGATATTATATACGTCTATAGCGTTATATATCCTAACCTAAGGCAGGCTATCATCTCGGATGCAGTATTTTATAACATTCCTGGCATATCGGCCTCTACTTCTCGGTGGGAACATTATATACGTCTGTAACGTATCACAACCTAACCTAACACACCTAGCCACTCGCTGGTAATGTTTTACAGAATCCCGTTCCTGTCGTCCCGTACGTCCCGGATGGGACATTATAAACGTCTACAGCGATATATATCCTAAAGTAAGGCAGACTAACATCTCGGATGAAGTGTTTTACGCCATACCTGGCATATCGGCCCCCACTTCACGTTGGGAACATTATACACATCTATAACGTAACATAACCTAACCTAACCCATCTAGCCCCTCGCTGGTAATATTTTACAGAATCCCGTTCGTGTCGTCCCGTACGTCTCGGTTTTGATATTATATACGTCTATAGCGTTATATATCGTAACCTAAGGCAGGCTATCATCTCGGATGCAGTATTTTATAACATTCCTGGCGCATCGGCCTCTACTTCTCGGTGGGAACGTTATAGTCGTCTATAACGTAACATAACCTAACCTGAACCATCTAACCGCTCGCTGGTAATGTTCTACAGAATCCCGTTCCTGCCGTACCGTACGTCTCGGTTGGGACATTATATACGTCTACAGCCTTATATATCCTAACCTAAGGGAGGCTAACATCTCGGATGCAGTATTTTACGTCATTCCTGGCGTATCGGCCCCCACTTTACGTTGGGAACATTATACACGTCTATAACGTAACATAACCTAACCTAACCCATCTAGCCCCTCGCTAGTAATATTTTACAGAATCCCGTTCGTGCCATCCCGTACGTCTCGGTTGGGATATTATATACGTCTATAGCGTTATATATCGTAATCTAAAGCAGGCTATCATCTCGGAGGCAGTATTTTACAACATTCCTGGCGCATCGGCCTCTACTTCTCGGTGGGAACATTATATTCGTCTATAACGTAATATACCCTAACCTTACACATCTAGGACCTCGCTGGTATTGTTTTACAGTATCTCGTTCGTGACGTCCCGTACGTCTCGGTTGAGATATTATATACGTCTATAGCGTTATATATCCTAACATAAGGCAGGCTATCATCTCGGATAAGGTATTTTACAACATTCATGGCGTATCGGCCCCTACTTCTCGGTGGGAACATTATGTAGGTCTATAACGTAACATAACCTAACCTAACCCATCTAGCCCCTCGCTGGTAATATTTTACAGAATCCCGTTCCTGTCGTCCCGTACGTCTCGGTTTGGACATTATATACGTCTACAGCGTTATATATCCTAACCTAAGGCAGGCTAACACCTCGGATGCAGTATTTTACGTCATTCCTGGCGTATCGGCCCCTACTTCACGGTGGGAACATTATACACGTCTATAACGTAACATAGCCTAACCTAACCCATCTAGCCCCTCGCTGGTAATATTTCACAGAATCCCGCTCGCGTCGTCCCGTACGTCTCGGCTGGGATATTATATACGTCTATAGCGTTATATATCCTAACCTAAGGCAGGCTATCATCTCGGATGCAGTATTTTACAACATTCCTGGCATATCGGCCCCTACTTCTCGGTGGGAACATTATATACGTCTATTACGTATCAGAATCTAACCTAACCCATCTAGCCCCTCGCTGGTAATGTTTTACAGAATCCCGTTCGTGTCGTCCCGTACGTCTCGGTTGGGACATTATAAACGTCTACAGCGATATATATCCTAAAGTAAGGCAGACTAACATCTCGGATGAAGTGCTTTACGCCATACCTGGCATATCGGCCCCCACTTCACGTTGGGAACATTATACACATCTATAACGTAACATAACCTAACCTAACCCATCTAGCCCCTCGCTGGTAATATTTTACAGAATCCCGTTCGTGTTGTCCCGTACGTCTCGGTTTTGATATTATATACGTCTATAGCGTTATATATCGTAACCTAAGGCAGGCTATCATCTCGGATGCAGTATTTTATAACATTCCTGGCGCATCGGCCTCTACTTCTCGGTGGGAACGTTATAGTCGTCTATAACGTAACATAACCTAACCTGAACCATCTAACCGCTCGCTGGTAATGTTCTACAGAATCCCGTTCCTGCCGTACCGTACGTCTCGGTTGGGACATTATATACGTCTACAGCCTTATATATCCTAACCTAAGGGAGGCTAACATCTCGGATGCAGTATTTTACGTCATTCCTGGCGTATCGGCCCCCACTTTACGTTGGGAACATTATACACGTCTATAACGTAACATAACCTAACCTAACCCATCTAGCCCCTCGCTGGTAATATTTTACAGAATCCCGTTCGTGTCGTCCCGTACGTCTCGGTTTTGATATTATATACGTCTATAGCGTTATATATCGTAACCTAAGGCAGGCTATCATCTCGGATGCAGTATTTTATAACATTCCTGGCGCATCGGCCTCTACTTCTCGGTGGGAACGTTATAGTCGTCTATAACGTAACATAACCTAACCTGAACCATCTAACCGCTCGCTGGTAATGTTCTACAGAATCCCGTTCCTGCCGTACCGTACGTCTCGGTTGGGACATTATATACGTCTACAGCCTTATATATCCTAACCTAAGGGAGGCTAACATCTCGGATGCAGTATTTTACGTCACTCCTGGCGTATCGGCCCCCACTTTACGTTGGGAACATTATACACGTCTATAACGTAACATAACCTAACCTAACCCATCTAGCCCCTCGCTAGTAATATTTTACAGAATCCCGTTCGTGTCATCCCGTACGTCTCGGTTGGGATATTATATACGTCTATAGCGTTATATATCGTAATCTAAAGCAGGCTATCATCTCGGAGGCAGTATTTTACAACATTCCTGGCGCATCGGCCTCTACTTCTCGGTGGGAACATTATATTCGTCTATAACGTAATATACCCTAACCTTACACATCTAGGACCTCGCTGGTATTGTTTTACAGTATCTCGTTCGTGACGTCCCGTACGTCTCGGTTGAGATATTATATACGTCTATAGCGTTATATATCCTAACATAAGGCAGGCTAACATCTCGGATGCAGTATTTTACGCCATTCCTGGCGTATCGGCCCCTACTTCTCGGTGGGAACATTATACACTTCTATAACGTAACATAACCTAACCTAGCCCATCTAGCCCCTCGCTGGTAATATTTTACAGAATCCTGTTCGTGTCGTCCCGCACGTCTCGGTTGGAATATTATATAGGTCTATAGCGTTATATATCCTAACCTAAGGCAGGCTATCATCTCGGATGCAGTATTTTACAACATTCCTGGCGCATCGGCCTCTACTTCTCGGTGGGAACATTATATACGTCTGTAACGTATCACAACCTAACCTAACACACCTAGCCACTCGCTGGTAATGTTTTACAGAATCCCGTTCCTGTCGTCCCGTACGTCTCGGATGTGACATTATAAACGTCTACAGCGATATATATCCTAAAGTAAGGCAGGCTAACATCTCGGATGAAGTATTTTATGCCATTCCTGGCATATCGGCCCCCACTTCACGTTGGGAACATTATACACGTCTATAACGTAACATAACCTAACCTAACCCATCTAGCCCCTCGCTAGTAATATTTTACAGAATCCCGTTCGTGTCATCCCGTACGTCTCGGTTTTGATATTATATACGTATATAGCGTTATATATCGTAACCTGAGGCAGGCTATCATCTCGGATGCAGTATTTTATAACATTCCTGGCAAATCGGCCTCTACTTCTCGGTGGGAACGTTATACACGTCTATAACGTAACATAACCTAACCTAACCCATCTAGCCCCTCGCTGGTAATATTTCACAGGATCCCGTTCGTGTCGTCCCGTACGTCTCGGTTGGGACATCATATACGTCTACAGCGTTATATATCCTAACCTAAGGCAGGCTAACTTCTCGGATGCAGTATTTTACGTCATTCCTGGCGTATCGGCCCCTACTTCACGGTGGGAACATTATACACGTCTATAACGTAACATAACCTAACCTAACCCATCTAGCCCCTCGCTGGTAATATTTCACAGGATCCCGTTCGTGTCGTCCCGTACGTCTCGGTTGGGACATTATAAACGTCTACAGCGATATATATCCAAACGTAAGGCAGGCTAACATCTCGGATGTAGTACTTTACAACATTCCTGGCGTATCGGCCCCTACTTCTCGGTGGGAACATTATACACGTCTATAACGTAACATAACCTAACCTAACCCATCTTGCCCCTCGCTGGTAATATTTCACAGAATCCCGTTCGCGTCGTCCCGTACGTCTCGGTTGGGACATTATATACGTCTACAGCGTTATATATCATAACCTAAGGCAGGCTAACATCTCGGATGTAGTATTTTACGCCATTCCTGGCGTATCGGCCCCTACGTCTCGGTGGGAACATTATACACGTCTATAACGTAATATAACCTAACCTAACCCATCTAGCCCCTCGCTGGTAATATTTTACAGAATCACGTTCGTGTCGTCCCGTACGTCTCCGTTGGGATATTATATACGTCTACAGCGTTATATATCGTAACCTAAAGCAGGCTATCATCTGGGATGCAGTATTTTACAACATTCATGGAGCATCGGCCTATACTTCTCGGTGGGAACATTATATTCGTCTATAACGTAATATACCCTAACCTTACACAACTAGCACCTCGCTGGTATTGTTTTAGAGAATCCCGTTCGTGACGTCCGGTACGTCTCGGTTGAGATATTATATACGTCTATAGCGTTATATATCCTAACCTAAGGGAGGCTAACTTCTCGGATGCAGTATTTTACGCCATTCCTGGCGTATCGGCCCCTACTTCACGGTGGGAACATTATACACGTCTATAACGTAACATAACCTAACCTAACCCATCTAGCCCCTCGCTGGTAATATTTTACAGAATCACGTTCGTGTCGTCCCGTACGTCTCGGTTGGGATATTATATACGTCTATAGCGTTATATATCGTAATCTAAAGCAGGCTATCATCTCGGATGCAGTATTTTATAACATTCCTGGCGCATCGGCCCCTACTTCTCGGTGGGAACATTATACACGTCTATAACGTAACATAACCTAACCTAACCCATCTAGCCCCTAGCTGGCAATATTTTACAGAATCACGTTCGTGTCGTCCCGTACGTCTCGGTTGGGATATTATATACGTCTATAGCGTTATATATCGTAATCTAAAGCAGGCTATCATCTCGGATGCAGTATTTTATAACATTCCTGGCGCATCGGCCTCTACTTCTCGGTGGGAACGTTATAGTCGTCTATAACGTAACATAACCTCACCTAAACCATCTAACCCCTCGCTGATAATGTTTTACAGAATCCCGTTCCTGTCGTCCCGTACGTCCCGGATGGGACATTATAAACATCTACAGCGATATATATCCTAAAGTAAGGCAGACTAACATCTCGGATGAAGTGTTTTACGCCATACCTGGCATATCGGCCCCCACTTCACGTTGGGAACATTATACACATCTATAACGTAACATAACCTAACCTAACCCATCTAGCCCCTCGCTGGTAATATTTTACAGAATCCCGTTCGTGTCGTCCCGTACGTCTCCGTTTTGATATTATATACGTCTATAGCGTTATATATCGTAACCTAAGGCAGGCTATCATCTCGGATGCAGTATTTTATAACATTCCTGGCGCATCGGCCTCTACTTCTCGGTGGGAACGTTATAGTCGTCTATAACGTAACATAACCTAACCTGAACCATCTAACCGCTCGCTGGTAATGTTCTACAGAATCCCGTTCCTGCCGTACCGTACGTCTCGGTTGGGACATTATATACGTCTACAGCCTTATATATCCTAACCTAAGGGAGGCTAACATCTCGGATGCAGTATTTTACGTCATTCCTGGCGTATCGGCCCCCACTTTACGTTGGGAACATTATACACGTCTATAACGTAACATAACCTAACCTAACCCATCTAGCCCCTCGCTGGTAATATTTTACAGAATCCCGTTCGTGTCGTACCGTACGTCTCGGTTTTGATATTATATACGTCTATAGCGTTATATATCGTAACCTAAGGCAGGCTATCATCTCGGATGCAGTATTTTATAACATTCCTGGCGCATCGGCCTCTACTTCTCGGTGGGAAAGTTATAGTCGTCTATAACGTAACATAACCTAACCTGAACCATCTAACCGCTCGCTGGTAATGTTCTACAGAATCCCGTTCCTGCCGTACCGTACGTCTCGGTTGGGACATTATATACGTCTACAGCCTTATATATCCTAACCTAAGGGAGGCTAACACCTCGGATGCAGTATTTTACGTCATTCCTGGCGTATCGGCCCCCACTTTACGTTGGGAACATTATACACGTCTATAACGTAACATAACCTAACCTAACCCATCTAGCCCCTCGCTAGTAATATTTTACAGAATCCCGTTCGTGTCATCCCGTACGTCTCGGTTGGGATATTATATACGTCTATAGCGTTATATATCGTAACCTAAGGCAGGCTATCATCTTGGATGCAGTATTTTATAACATTCCTGGCGCATCGGCCTCTACTTCTCGGTGGGAACGTTATAGTCGTCTATAACGTAACATAACCTGACCTGAACCATCTAACCGCTCGCTGGTAATGTTCTACAGAATCCCGTTCCTGCCGTACCGTACGTCTCGGTTGGGACATTATATACGTCTACAGCCTTATATATCCTAACCTAAGGGAGGCTAACATCTCGGATGCAGTATTTTACGTCATTCCTGGCGTATCGGCCCCCACTTTACGTTGGGAACATTATACACGTCTATAACGTAACATAACCTAACCTAAACCATCTAGCCCCTCGCTAGTAATATTTTACAGAATCCCGATCGTGTCATCCCGTACGTCTCGGTTGGGATATTATATACGTCTATAGCGTTATATATCGTAATCTAAAGCAGGCTATCATCTCGGAGGCAGTATTTTACAACATTCCTGGCGCATCGGCCTCTACTTCTCGGTGGGAACATTATATTCGTCTATAACGTAATATACCCTAACCTTACACATCTAGGACCTCGATGGTATTGTTTTACAGTATCTCGTTCGTGACGTCCCGTACGTCTCGGTTGAGATATTATATACGTCTATAGCGTTATATATCCTAACATAAGGCAGGCTAACATCTCGGATGCAGTATTTTACGCCATTCCTGGCGTATCGGCCCCTACTTCTCGGTGGGAACATTATACACGTCTATAACGTAACATAACCTAACCTAGCCCATCTAGCCCCTCACTGGTAATATTTTACAGAATCCTGTTCGTGTCGTCCCGCACGTCTCGGTTGGAATATTATATAGGTCTATAGCGTTATATATCCTAACCTAAGGCAGGCTATCATCTCGGATGCAGTATTTTACAACATTCCTGGCATATCGGCCCCTACTTCTCGGTGGGAACATTATATACGTCTATTACGTATCATAATCTAACGTAAACCATCTAGCCCCTCGCTGGTAATATTTTACAGAATCACGTTCGTGTCGTCCCGTACGTCTCCGTTGGGATATTATATACGTCTATAGCGTTATATATCGTAACCTAAAGCAGGCTATCATCTCGGATGCAGTATTTTACAACATTCCTGGCGCATCGGCCTCTACTTCTCGGTGGGAACATTATAGTCGTCTATAACATAACATAACCTAACCTAAACCATCTAACCCCTCGCTGGTAATGTTTCACAGAATCCCGCTCGCGTCGTCCCGTACGTCTCGGCTGGGATATTATATACGTCTACAGCGTTATATATCCTAACCTAAGGCAGGCTAACATCTCGGATGCAGTATTTTATGTCATTCTTGGCGTATCGGCCCCTACTTCTCGGTGGGAACATTATACACGTCTATAACGTAACATAACCTAACCTAACCCATCTAGCCCCTCGCTGGTAATATTTTACAGAATCACGTTCGTGTCGTCCCGTACGTCTCGGTTGGCATATTATATACGTCTATAGCGTTATATATCGTAAACTAAAGCAGGCTATCATCTCGGATGCAGTATTTTATAACATCCCTGGCGCATCGGCCTCTGCTTCTCGGTGGGAACGTTATAGTCGTCTATAACGTAACATAACCTAACCTAAACCATGTAACCCCTCGCTGGTAATGTCCTACAGAATCCCGTTCCTGTCGTCCCGTACGTCTCGGTTGGGATATTATATACGTCTACAGCGTTATATATCATAACCTAAGGCAGGCTAACATCTCGGATGCAGTATTTTACGCCATTCCTGGCGTATCGGCCCCTACTTCTCGGTGGGAACATTATACACGTCTATAACGTAACATAACCTAACCTAACCCATCTAGCCCCTCGCTGGTAATATTTTACAGAATCACGTTCGTGTCGTCCCGTACGTCTCGGTTGGGATATTATATACGTCTATAGCGTTATATATCGTAACCTAAGGCAGGCTATAATCTCGGATGCAGTATTTTATAACATTCCTGGCGCATCGGCCTCTACTTCTCGGTGGGAACATTATATTCGTCTATAACGTAATATACCCTAACCTTACACATCTAGCACATCGCTGGTATTGTTTTACAGAATCCCGTTCGTGACGTCCCGTACGTCTCGGTTGAGATATTATATACGTCTATAGCGTTATATATCCTGACATAAGGCAGGCTAACATCTCGGATGCAGTATTTTGCGCCATTCCTGGCATATCGGTCCCTACTTCTCGGTGGGAACATTATATACGTCTGTAACGTATCACAACCTAACCTAACACACCTAGCCACTCGCTGGTAATATTTCACAGGATCCCGTTCGTGTCGTCCCGTACGTCTCGGTTGGGACATTATAAACGTCTACAGCGATATATATCCTAACATAAGGCAGGCTAACATCTCGGATGCAGTATTTTACGCCATTCCTGGCGTATCGGCCCCTACTTCTCGGTGGGAACATTATACACGTCTATAACGTAACATAACCTAACCTAGCCCATCTAGCCCCTCGCTGGTAATATTTTACAGAATCCTGTTCGTGTCGTCCCGCACGTCTCGGTTGGAATATTATATAGGTCCATAGCGTTATATATCCTAACCTAAGGCAGGCTATCATCTCGGATGCAGTATTTTACAACATTCCTGGCATATCGGCCCCTACTTCTCGGTGGGAACATTATATACGTCTATTACGTATCAGAATCTAACGTAACCCATCTAGCCCCTCGCTGGTAATATTTTACAGAATCACGTTCGTGTCGTCCCGTACGTCTCCGTTGGGATATTATATACGTCTATAGCGTTATATATCGTAACCTAAAGCAGGCTATCATCTCGGATGCAGTATTTTACAACATTCCTGGCGCATCGGCCTCTACTTCTCGGTGGGAACATTATAGTCGTCTATAACATAACATAACCTAACCTAAACCATCTAACCCCTCGCTGGTAATGTTTCACAGAATCCCGCTCGCGTCGTCCCGTACGTCTCGGCTGGGATATTATATACGTCTACAGCGTTATATATCCTAACCTAAGGCAGGCTAACATCTCGGATGCAGTATTTTATGTCATTCTTGGCGTATCGGCCCCTACTTCTCGGTGGGAACATTATACACGTCTATAACGTAACATAACCTAACCTAACCCATCTAGCCCCTCGCTGGTAATATTTTACAGAATCACGTTCGTGTCGTCCCGTACGTCTCGGTTGGGATATTATATACGTCTATAGCGTTATATATCGTAATCTAAAGCAGGCTATCATCTCGGATGCAGTATTTTATAACATCCCTGGCGCATCGGCCTCTGCTTCTCGGTGGGAACGTTATAGTCGTCTATAACGTAACATAACCTAACCTAAACCATGTAACCCCTCGCTGGTAATGTCCTACAGAATCCCGTTCCTGTCGTCCCGTACGTCTCGGTTGGGATATTATATACGTCTACAGCGTTATATATCATAACCTAAGGCAGGCTAACATCTCGGATGCAGTATTTTACGCCATTCCTGGTGTATCGGCCCCTACTTCTCGGTGGGAACATTATACACGTCTATAACGTAACATAACCTAACCTAACCCATCTAGCCCCTCGCTGGTAATATTTTACAGAATCACGTTCGTGTCGTCCCGTACGTCTCGGTTGGGATATTATATACGTCTATAGCGTTATATATCGTAACCTAAGGCAGGCTATAATCTCGGATGCAGTATTTTATAACATTCCTGGCGCATCGGCCTCTACTTCTCGGTGGGAACATTATATTCGTCTATAACGTAATATACCCTAACCTTACACATCTAGCACATCGCTGGTATTGTTTTACAGAATCCCGTTCGTGACGTCCCGTACGTCTCGGTTGAGATATTATATACGTCTATAGCGTTATATATCCTGACATAAGGCAGGCTAACATCTCGGATGCAGTATTTTGCGCCATTTCTGGCATATCGGTCCCTACTTCTCGGTGGGAACATTATATACGTCTGTAACGTATCACAACCTAACCTAACACACCTAGCCACTCGCTGGTAATATTTCACAGGATCCCGTTCGTGTCGTCCCGTACGTCTCGGTTGGGACATTATAAACGTCTACAGCGATATATATCCTAACATAAGGCAGGCTAACATCTCGGATGCAGTATTTTACGCCATTCCTGGCGTATCGGCCCCTACTTCTCGGTGGGAACATTATACACGTCTATAACGTAACATAACCTAACCTAGCCCATCTAGCCCCTCGCTGGTAATATTTTACAGAATCCTGTTCGTGTCGTCCCGCACGTCTCGGTTGGAATATTATATAGGTCCATAGCGTTATATATCCTAACCTAAGGCAGGCTATCATCTCGGATGCAGTATTTTACAACATTCCTGGCATATCGGCCCCTACTTCTCGGTGGGAACATTATATACGTCTATTACGTATCAGAATCTAACGTAACCCATCTAGCCCCTCGCTGGTAATATTTTACAGAATCACGTTCGTGTCGTCCCGTACGTCTCCGTTGGGATATTATATACGTCTATAGCGTTACATATCGTAACCTAAAGCAGGCTATCATCTCGGATGCAGTATTTTACAACATTCCTGGCGCATCGGCCTCTACTTCTCGGTGGGAACATTATAGTCGTCTATAACGTAACATAACCTAACCTAACCCATCTAGCCCCTCGCTGGTAATATTTCACAGAATCCCGTTCGCGTCGTCCCGTACGTCTCGGTTGGGACATTATATACGTCTACAGCGATATATATCCAAACGTAAGGCAGGCTAACATCTCGGATGTAGTACTTTACAACATTCCTGGCGTATCGGCCCCTACTTCTCGGTGGGAACATTATATAGGTCTATAACGTAACATAATCTAACCTAACGCATCTAGCCCCTCGCTGGTAATATTTCACAGAATCCTGTTCGCGTCGTCCCGTACGTCTCGGTTGGGATATTATATACGTCTACAGCGTTATATATCATAACCTAAGGCAGGCTAACATCTCGGATGCAGTATTTTACGCCATTCCTGGCGTATCGGCCCCTACTTCTCGGTGGGAACATTATACACGTCTATAACGTAACATAACCTAACCTAACCCATCTAGCCCCTCGCTGGTAATATTTTACAGAATCATGTTCGTGTCGTCCCGTACGTCTCGGTTGGGATATTATATAAGTCTATAGCGTTATATATCGTAACCTAAGGCAGGCTATCATCTCGGATGCAGTATTTTATAACATTCCTGGCGCATCGGCCTCTACTTCTCGGTGGGAACGTTATAGTCCTCTATAACGTAACATAACCTAACCTAAACCATCTAACCCCTCGCTGGTAATGTTCTACAGAATCCCGTTCCTGTCGTACCGTACGTCTCGGTTGGGACATTATATACATCTACAGCCTTATATATCCTAACCTAAGGCAGGCTAACATCTCGGATGCAGTATTTTACGTCATTCCTGGCGTATCGGCACCCACTTCACGTTGGGAACATTATACACGTCTATAACGTAACATAACCTAACCTAACCCATCTAGCCCCTCGCTAGTAATATTTTACAGAATCCCGTTCGTGTCATCCCGTACGTCTCGGTTGAGATATTATATACGTCTATAGCGTTATATATCGTAATCTAAAGCAGGCTATCTTCTCGGAGGCAGTATTGTACAACATTCCTGGCGCATCGGCCTCTACTTCTCGGTGGGAACATTATATTCGTCTATAACGTAATATACCCTAACCTTACACATCTAGCACCTCGCTGGTATTGTTTTACAGAATCCCGTTCGTGACGTCCCGTACGTCTCGGTTGAGATATTATATACGTCTATAGCGTTATGTATCCTGACATAAGGCAGGCTAACATCTCGGATGCAGTATTTTACGCCATTCCTGGCATATCGGCCCCTACTTCTCGGTGGGAACATTATATACGTCTGTAACGTATCACAACCTAACCTAACACACCTAGCCACTCGCTGGTAATATTTCACAGGATCCCGTTCGTGTCGTCCCGTACGTCTCGGTTGGGACATTATAAAAGTCTACAGCGATATATATCCAAACGTAAGGCAGGCTAACATCTCGGATGTAGTACTTTACAACATTCCTGGCGTATCGGCCCCTACATCTCGGTGGGAACATTATATAGGTCTATAACGTAACATAATCTAACCTAACACATCTAGCCCCTCGCTGGTAATATTCCACAGAATCCTGTTCGCTTCGTCCCGCACGTCTCGGTTGGAATATTATATAGGTCCATAGCGTTATATATCCTAACCTAAGGCAGGCTATCATCTCGGATGCAGTATTTTACAACATTCCTGGCATATCGGCCCCTACTTCTCGGTGGGAACATTATATAGATCTATAACGTAACATAATCTAACCTAACCCATCTAGCCCCTCGCTGGTAATATTTCACAGAATCCCGTTCGCGTTGTCCCGTACGTCTCGGTTGGAATATTATATACGTCTATAGCGTTATATATCGTAACCTAAGGGAGGCTAACATCTCGGATGCAGTATTTTACGCCATTCCTGGCGTATCGGCCCCTACTTCACGGTGGGAACATTATACACGTCTATAGCGTAACATAACGTAACCTAACCCATCTAGCCCCTCGCTGGTAATATTTCACAGAATCCCGTTCGCGTCGTCCCGTACGTCTCGGTTGGGACATTATATACGTCAACAGCGTTATATATCGTAACCTAAGGCAAGCTAACATCTCGGATGCAGTATTTTACGCCATTCCTGGCGTATCGGCCCCTACTACTCGGTGGGAACATTATACACGTCTATAACGTAACATAACCTAACCTAACCCATCTAGCCCCTCGCTGGTAATATTTCACAGAATCCCGTTCGCGTCGTCCCGTACGTCTCGGTTGGGATATTATATACGTCTATAGCGTTATATATCGTAACCTAAAGCAGGCTATCATCTCGGATGCAGTATTTTACAACATTCCTGGCGCATCGGCCTCTACTTCTCGGTGGGAACATTATAGTCGTCTATAACATAACATAACCTAACCTAAACCATCTAACCCCTCGCTGGTAATGTTTCACAGAATCCCGCTCGCGTCGTCCCGTACGTCTCGGCTGGGATATTATATACGTCTACAGCGTTATATATCCTAACCTAAGGCAGGCTAACATCTCGGATGCAGTATTTTATGTCATTCTTGGCGTATCGGCCCCTACTACTCGGTGGGAACATTATACACGTCTATAACGTAACATAACCTAACCTAACCCATCTAGCCCCTCGCTGGTAATATTTCACAGAATCCCGTTCGCGTCGTCCCGTACGTCTCGGTTGGGATATTATATACGTCTATAGCGTTATATATCGTAACCTAAAGCAGGCTATCATCTCGGATGCAGTATTTTACAACATTCCTGGCGCATCGGCCTCTACTTCTCGGTGGGAACATTATAGTCGTCTATAACATAACATAACCTAACCTAAACCATCTAACCCCTCGCTGGTAATGTTTCACAGAATCCCGCTCGCGTCGTCCCGTACGTCTCGGCTGGGATATTATATACGTCTACAGCGTTATATATCCTAACCTAAGGCAGGCTAACATCTCGGATGCAGTATTTTATGTCATTCTTGGCGTATCGGCCCCTACTTCTCGGTGGGAACATTATACACGTCTATAACGTAACATAACCTAACCTAACCCATCTAGCCCCTCGCTGGTAATATTTTACAGAATCACGTTCGTGTCGTCCCGTACGTCTCGGTTGGGATATTATATACGTCTATAGCGTTATATATCGTAATCTAAAGCAGGCTATCATCTCGGATGCAGTATTTTATAACATCCCTGGCGCATCGGCCTCTGCTTCTCGGTGGGAACGTTATAGTCGTCTATAACGTAACATAACCTAACCTAAACCATGTAACCCCTCGCTGGTAATGTCCTACAGAATCCCGTTCCTGTCGTCCCGTACGTCTCGGTTGGGATATTATATACGTCTACAGCGTTATATATCATAACCTAAGGCAGGCTAACATCTCGGATGCAGTATTTTACGCCATTCCTGGTGTATCGGCCCCTACTTCTCGGTGGGAACATTATACACGTCTATAACGTAACATAACCTAACCTAACCCATCTAGCCCCTCGCTGGTAATATTTTACAGAATCACGTTCGTGTCGTCCCGTACGTCTCGGTTGGGATATTATATACGTCTATAGCGTTATATATCGTAACCTAAGGCAGGCTATAATCTCGGATGCAGTATTTTATAGCATTCCTGGCGCATCGGCCTCTACTTCTCGGTGGGAACATTATATTCGTCTATAACGTAATATACCCTAACCTTACACATCTAGCACATCGCTGGTATTGTTTTACAGAATCCCGTTCGTGACGTCCCGTACGTCTCGGTTGAGATATTATATACGTCTATAGCGTTATATATCCTGACATAAGGCAGGCTAACATCTCGGATGCAGTATTTTGCGCCATTCCTGGCATATCGGTCCCTACTTCTCGGTGGGAACATTATATACGTCTGTAACGTATCACAACCTAACCTAACACACCTAGCCACGCGCTGGTAATATTTCACAGGATCCCGTTCGTGTCGTCCCGTACGTCTCGGTTGGGACATTATAAACGTCTACAGCGATATATATCCTAACATAAGGCAGGCTAACATCTCGGATGCAGTATTTTACGCCATTCCTGGCGTATCGGCCCCTACTTCTCGGTGGGAACATTATACACGTCTATAACGTAACATAACCTAACCTAGCCCATCTAGCCCCTCGCTGGTAATATTTTACAGAATCCTGTTCGTGTCGTCCCGCACGTCTCGGTTGGAATATTATATAGGTCCATAGCGTTATATATCCTAACCTAAGGCAGGCTATCATCTCGGATGCAGTATTTTACAACATTCCTGGCATATCGGCCCCTACTTCTCGGTGGGAACATTATATACGTCTATTACGTATCAGAATCTAACGTAACCCATCTAGCCCCTCGCTGGTAATATTTTACAGAATCACGTTCGTGTCGTCCCGTACGTCTCCGTTGGGATATTATATACGTCTATAGCGTTATATATCGTAACCTAAAGCAGGCTATCATCTCGGATGCAGTATTTTACAACATTCCTGGCGCATCGGCCTCTACTTCTCGGTGGGAACATTATAGTCGTCTATAACGTAACATAACCTAACCTAACCCATCTAGCCCCGCGCTGGTAATATTTTACAGAATCACGTTCGTGTCGTCCCGTACGTCTCGGTTGGGATATTATATACGTCTATAGCGTTATATATCGTAATCTAAAGCAGGCTATCATCTCGGATGCAGTATTTTATAACATCCCTGGCGCATCGGCCTCTACTTCTCGGTGAGAACGTTATAGTCGTCTATAACGTAACATAACCTAACCTAAACCATGTAACCCCTCGCTGGTAATGTCTTACAGAATCCCGTTCCTGTCGTCCCGTACGTCTCGGTTGTGATATTATATACGTCTACAGCGTTATATATCCTAACCTAAGGCAGGCTAACATCTCGGATGCAGTATTTTACGTCATTCCTGGCGTATCGGCCCCTACTTCGCGGTGGGAACATTATATAGGTCTATAACGTAACATAATCTAACCTAACCCATCTAGCCCCTCGCTGGTAATATTTCACAGAATCCCGTTCGCGTCGTCCCGTACGTCTCGGTTGGGACATTATATACGTCTACAGCGATATATATCCAAACGTAAGGCAGGCTAACATCTCGGATGTAGTACTTTACAACATTCCTGGCGTATCGGCCCCTACTTCTCGGTGGGAACATTATATAGGTCTATAACGTAACATAATCTAACCTAACGCATCTAGCCCCTCGCTGGTAATATTTCACAGAATCCTGTTCGCGTCGTCCCGTACGTCTCGGTTGGGATATTATATACGTCTACAGCGTTATATATCATAACCTAAGGCAGGCTAACATCTCGGATGCAGTATTTTACGCCATTCCTGGCGTATCGGCCCCTACTTCTCGGTGGGAACATTATACACGTCTATAACGTAACATAACCTAACCTAACCCATCTAGCCCCTCGCTGGTAATATTTTACAGAATCATGTTCGTGTCGTCCCGTACGTCTCGGTTGGGATATTATATAAGTCTATAGCGTTATATATCCTGACATAAGGCAGGCTAACATCTCGGATGCAGTATTTTGCGCCATTCCTGGCATATCGGTCCCTACTTCTCGGTGGGAACATTATATACGTCTGTAACGTATCACAACCTAACCTAACACACCTAGCCACTCGCTGGTAATATTTCACAGGATCCCGTTCGTGTCGTCCCGTACGTCTCGGTTGGGACATTATAAACGTCTACAGCGATATATATCCTAACATAAGGCAGGCTAACATCTCGGATGCAGTATTTTACGCCATTCCTGGCGTATCGGCCCCTACTTCTCGGTGGGAACATTATACACGTCTATAACGTAACATAACCTAACCTAGCCCATCTAGCCCCTCGCTGGTAATATTTTACAGAATCCTGTTCGTGTCGTCCCGCACGTCTCGGTTGGAATATTATATAGGTCCATAGCGTTATATATCCTAACCTAAGGCAGGCTATCATCTCGGATGCAGTATTTTACAACATTCCTGGCATATCGGCCCCTACTTCTCGGTGGGAACATTATATACGTCTATTACGTATCAGAATCTAACGTAACCCATCTAGCCCCTCGCTGGTAATATTTTACAGAATCACGTTCGTGTCGTCCCGTACGTCTCCGTTGGGATATTATATACGTCTATAGCGTTATATATCGTAACCTAAAGCAGGCTATCATCTCGGATGCAGTATTTTACAACATTCCTGGCGCATCGGCCTCTACTTCTCGGTGGGAACATTATAGTCGTCTATAACGTAACATAACCTAACCTAACCCATCTAGCCCCGCGCTGGTAATATTTTACAGAATCACGTTCGTGTCGTCCCGTACGTCTCGGTTGGGATATTATATACGTCTATAGCGTTATATATCGTAATCTAAAGCAGGCTATCATCTCGGATGCAGTATTTTATAACATCCCTGGCGCATCGGCCTCTACTTCTCGGTGAGAACGTTATAGTCGTCTATAACGTAACATAACCTAACCTAAACCATGTAACCCCTCGCTGGTAATGTCTTACAGAATCCCGTTCCTGTCGTCCCGTACGTCTCGGTTGTGATATTATATACGTCTACAGCGTTATATATCCTAACCTAAGGCAGGCTAACATCTCGGATGCAGTATTTTACGTCATTCCTGGCGTATCGGCCCCTACTTCGCGGTGGGAACATTATATAGGTCTATAACGTAACATAACCTAACCTAACCCATCTAGCCCCTCGCTGGTAATATTTCACAGAATCCCGTTCGCGTCGTCCCGTACGTCTCGGTTGGGACATTATATACGTCTACAGCGATATATATCCAAACGTAAGGCAGGCTAACATCTCGGATGTAGTACTTTACAACATTCCTGGCGTATCGGCCCCTACTTCTCGGTGGGAACATTATATAGGTCTATAACGTAACATAATCTAACCTAACGCATCTAGCCCCTCGCTGGTAATATTTCACAGAATCCTGTTCGCGTCGTCCCGTACGTCTCGGTTGGGATATTATATACGTCTACAGCGTTATATATCATAACCTAAGGCAGGCTAACATCTCGGATGCAGTATTTTACGCCATTCCTGGCGTATCGGCCCCTACTTCTCGGTGGGAACATTATACACGTCTATAACGTAACATAACCTAACCTAACCCATCTAGCCCCTCGCTGGTAATATTTTACAGAATTATGTTCGTGTCGTCCCGTACGTCTCGGTTGGGATATTATATAAGTCTATAGCGTTATATATCGTAACCTAAGGCAGGCTATCATCTCGGATGCAGTATTTTATAACATTCCTGGCGCATCGGCCTCTACTTCTCGGTGGGAACGTTATAGTCCTCTATAACGTAACATAACCTAACCTAAACCATCTAACCCCTCGCTGGTAATGTTCTACAGAATCCCGTTCCTGTCGTACCGTACGTCTCGGTTGGGACATTATATACATCTACAGCCTTATATATCCTAACCTAAGGCAGGCTAACATCTCGGATGCAGTATTTTACGTCATTCCTGGCGTATCGGCACCCACTTCACGTTGGGAACATTATACACGTCTATAACGTAACATAACCTAACCTAACCCATCTAGCCCCTCGCTGGTAATATTTTACAGAATCACGTTCGTGTCGTCCCGTACGTCTCGGTTGGGATATTATATACGTCTATAGCGTTATATATCGTAACCTAAGGCAGGCTATAATCTCGGATGCAGTATTTTATAACATTCCTGGCGCATCGGCCTCTACTTCTCGGTGGGAACATTATATTCGTCTATAACGTAATATACCCTAACCTTACACATCTAGCACATCGCTGGTATTGTTTTACAGAATCCCGTTCGTGACGTCCCGTACGTCTCGGTTGAGATATTATATACGTCTATAGCGTTATATATCCTGACATAAGGCAGGCTAACATCTCGGATGCAGTATTTTGCGCCATTCCTGGCATATCGGTCCCTACTTCTCGGTGGGAACATTATATACGTCTGTAACGTATCACAACCTAACCTAACACAAATAGCCACTCGCTGGTAATATTTCACAGGATCCCGTTCGTGTCGCCCCGTACGTCTCGGTTGGGACATTATAAACGTCTACAGCGATATATATCCTAACATAAGGCAGGCTAACATCTCGGATGCAGTATTTTACGCCATTCCTGGCGTATCGGCCCCTACTTCTCGGTGGGAACATTATACACGTCTATAACGTAACATAACCTAACCTAGCCCATCTAGCCCCTCGCTGGTAATATTTTACAGAATCCTGTTCGTGTCGTCCCGCACGTCTCGGTTGGAATATTATATAGGTCCATAGCGTTATATATCCTAACCTAAGGCAGGCTATCATCTCGGATGCAGTATTTTACAACATTCCTGGCATATCGGCCCCTACTTCTCGGTGGGAACATTATATACGTCTATTACGTATCAGAATCTAACGTAACCCATCTAGCCCCTCGCTGGTAATATTTTACAGAATCACGTTCGTGTCGTCCCGTACGTCTCCGTTGGGATATTATATACGTCTATAGCGTTATATATCGTAACCTAAAGCAGGCTATCATCTCGGATGCAGTATTTTACAACATTCCTGGCGCATCGGCCTCTACTTCTCGGTGGGAACATTATAGTCGTCTATAACGTAACATAACCTAACCTAACCCATCTAGCCCCGCGCTGGTAATATTTTACAGAATCACGTTCGTGTCGTCCCGTACGTCTCGGTTGGGATATTATATACGTCTATAGCGTTATATATCGTAATCTAAAGCAGGCTATCATCTCGGATGCAGTATTTTATAACATCCCTGGCGCATCGGCCTCTACTTCTCGGTGAGAACGTTATAGTCGTCTATAACGTAACATAACCTAACCTAAACCATGTAACCCCTCGCTGGTAATGTCTTACAGAATCCCGTTCCTGTCGTCCCGTACGTCTCGGTTGTGATATTATATACGTCTACAGCGTTATATATCCTAACCTAAGGCAGGCTAACATCTCGGATGCAGTATTTTACGTCATTCCTGGCGTATCGGCCCCTACTTCGCGGTGGGAACATTATATAGGTCTATAACGTAACATAATCTAACCTAACCCATCTAGCCCCTCGCCGGTAATATTTCACAGAATCCCGTTCGCGTCGTCCCGTACGTCTCGGTTGGGACATTATATACGTCTACAGCGATATATATCCAAACGTAATGCAGGCTAACATCTCGGATGTAGTACTTTACAACATTCCTGGCGTATCGGCCCCTACTTCTCGGTGGGAACATTATATAGGTCTATAACGTAACATAATCTAACCTAACGCATCTAGCCCCTCGCTGGTAATATTTCACAGAATCCTGTTCGCGTCGTCCCGTACGTCTCCGTTGGGATATTATATACGTCTACAGCGTTATATATCATAACCTAAGGCAGGCTAACATCTCGGATGCAGTATTTTACGCCATTCCTGGCGTATCGGCCCCTACTTCTCGGTGGGAACATTATACACGTCTATAACGTAACATAACCTAACCTAACCCATCTAGCCCCTCGCTGGTAATATTTTACAGAATCATGTTCGTGTCGTCCCGTACGTCTCGGTTGGGATATTATATAAGTCTATAGCGTTATATATCGTAACCTAAGGCAGGCTATCATCTCGGATGCAGTATTTTATAACATTCCTGGCGCATCGGCCTCTACTTCTCGGTGGGAACGTTATAGTCCTCTATAACGTAACATAACCTAACCTAAACCATCTAACCCCTCGCTGGTAATGTTCTACAGAATCCCGTTCCTGTCGTACCGTACGTCTCGGTTGGGACATTATATACATCTACAGCCTTATATATCCTAACCTAAGGCAGGCTAACATCTCGGATGCAGTATTTTACGTCATTCCTGGCGTATCGGCACCCACTTCACGTTGGGAACATTATACACGTCTATAACGTAACATAACCTAACCTAACCCATCTAGCCCCTCGCTAGTAATATTTTACAGAATCCCGTTCGTGTCATCCCGTACGTCTCGGTTGAGATATTATATACGTCTATAGCGTTATATATCGTAATCTAAAGCAGGCTATCTTCTCGGAGGCAGTATTGTACAACATTCCTGGCGCATCGGCCTCTACTTCTCGGTGGGAACATTATATTCGTCTATAACGTAATATACCCTAACCTTACACATCTAGCACCTCGCTGGTATTTTTACAGAATCCCGTTCGTGACGTCCCGTACGTCTCGGTTGAGATATTATATACGTCTATAGCGTTATGTATCCTGACATAAGGCAGGCTATCATCTCGGATGCAGTATTTTACAACATTCCTGGCATATCGGCCCCTACTTCTCGGTGGGAACATTATATACGTCTATTACGTATCAGAATCTAACGTAACCCATCTAGCCCCTCGCTGGTAATATTTTACAGAATCACGTTCGTGTCGTCCCGTACGTCTCCGTTGGGATATTATATACGTCTATAGCGTTACATATCGTAACCTAAAGCAGGCTATCATCTCGGATGCAGTATTTTACAACATTCCTGGCGCATCGGCCTCTACTTCTCGGTGGGAACATTATAGTCGTCTATAACGTAACATAACCTAACCTAACCCATCTAGCCCCTCGCTGGTAATATTTCACAGAATCCCGTTCGCGTCGTCCCGTACGTCTCGGTTGGGACATTATATACGTCTACAGCGATATATATCCAAACGTAAGGCAGGCTAACATCTCGGATGTAGTACTTTACAACATTCCTGGCGTATCGGCCCCTACTTCTCGGTGGGAACATTATATAGGTCTATAACGTAACATAATCTAACCTAACGCATCTAGCCCCTCGCTGGTAATATTTCACAGAATCCTGTTCGCGTCGTCCCGTACGTCTCGGTTGGGATATTATATACGTCTACAGCGTTATATATCATAACCTAAGGCAGGCTAACATCTCGGATGCAGTATTTTACGCCATTCCTGGCGTATCGGCCCCTACTTCTCGGTGGGAACATTATACACGTCTATAACGTAACATAACCTAACCTAACCCATCTAGCCCCTCGCTGGTAATATTTTACAGAATCATGTTCGTGTCGTCCCGTACGTCTCGGTTGGGATATTATATAAGTCTATAGCGTTATATATCGTAACCTAAGGCAGGCTATCATCTCGGATGCAGTATTTTATAACATTCCTGGCGCATCGGCCTCTACTTCTCGGTGGGAACGTTATAGTCCTCTATAACGTAACATAACCTAACCTAAACCATCTAACCCCTCGCTGGTAATGTTCTACAGAATCCCGTTCCTGTCGTACCGTACGTCTCGGTTGGGACATTATATACATCTACAGCCTTACATATCCTAACCTAAGGCAGGCTAACATCTCGGATGCAGTATTTTACGTCATTCCTGGCGTATCGGCACCCACTTCACGTTGGGAACATTATACACGTCTATAACGTAACATAACCTAACCTAACCCATCTAGCCCCTCGCTAGTAATATTTTACAGAATCCCGTTCGTGTCATCCCGTACGTCTCGGTTGAGATATTATATACGTCTATAGCGTTATATATCGTAATCTAAAGCAGGCTATCTTCTCGGAGGCAGTATTGTACAACATTCCTGGCGCATCGGCCTCTACTTCTCGGTGGGAACATTATATTCGTCTATAACGTAATATACCCTAACCTTACACATCTAGCACCTCGCTGGTATTGTTTTACAGAATCCCGTTCGTGACGTCCCGTACGTCTCGGTTGAGATATTATATACGTCTATAGCGTTATGTATCCTGACATAAGGCAGGCTAACATCTCGGATGCAGTATTTTACGCCATTCCTGGCATATCGGCCCCTACTTCTCGGTGGGAACATTATATACGTCTGTAACGTATCACAACCTAACCTAACACACCTAGCCACTCGCTGGTAATATTTCACAGGATCCCGTTCGTGTCGTCCCGTACGTCTCGGTTGGGACATTATAAACGTCTACAGCGATATATATCCAAACGTAAGGCAGGCTAACATCTCGGATGTAGTACTTTACAACATTCCTGGCGTATCGGCCCCTACATCTCGGTGGGAACATTATATAGGTCTATAACGTAACATAATCTAACCTAACACATCTAGCCCCTCGCTGGTAATATTCCACAGAATCCTGATCGCTTCGTCCCGTACGTCTCGGTTGGAATATTATATACGTCTATAGCGTTATATATCCTAACCTAAGGGAGGCTAACATCTCGGATGCAGTATTTTACGCCATTCCTGGCGTATCGGCCCCTACTTGACGGTGGGAACATTATACACGTCTATAACGTAACATAACCTAACCTAACCCATCTTGCCCCTCGCTGGTAATATTTCACAGAATCCTGTTCGTGTCGTCCCGTACGTCTCCGTTGGGATATTATATACGTCTATAGCGTTATATATCGTAACCTAAGGCAGGCTATCATCTCGGATGCAGTATTTTATAACATTCCTGGCGCATCGGCCTCTACTTCTCGGTGGGAACGTTATAGTCGTCTATAACGTAACATAACCTAACCTAAACCATCTAACCCCTCGCTGATAATGTTCTACAGAATCCCGTTCCTGTCGTACCGTACGTCTCGGTTGGGACATTATATACGTCTACAGCCTTATATATCCTAACCTAAGGCAGGCCAACATCTCGGATGCAGTATTTTACGTCATTCCTGGCGTATCGGCCCCCACTTCACGTTGGGAACATTATACACGTCTATAACGTAACATAACCTAACCTAACCCATCTAGCCCCTCGCTATTAATATTTTACAGAATCCCGTTCGCGTCGTCCCGTACGTCTCGGTTGGGATATTATATACGTCTACAGCGTTATATATCCTAACCTAAGGCAGGCTATCATCTCGGATGCAGTATTATACAACATTCCTGGCATATCGGCCCCTGCTTCTCGGTGGGAACATTATATACGTCTGTAACGTATCACAACCTAACCTAACACACCTAGCCACTCGCTGGTAATATTTCACAGAATCCCGTTCGCGTCGTCCCGTACGTCTCGGTTGGGACATTATATACGTCTACAGCCATATATATTCAAACGTAAGGCAGGCTAACGTGTCGGATGTAGTACTTTACAACATTCCTGGCGTATCGGTCCCTACTTCTCGGTGGGAACATTATATAGGTCTATAACGTAACATAACCTAACCTAACCCATCTAGCTCCTCGCTAGTAATATTTCACAGAATCCTGTTCGCGTCGTCCCGTACGTCTCGGTTGGAATATTATATACGTCTACAGCGTTATATATCATAACCTAAGGCAGGCTAACATCTCGGATGCAGTATTTTACGCCATTCTTGGCGTATCGGCCCCTACTTCTCGGTGGGAACATTATACACGTCTATAACGTAACATAACCTAACCTAACCCATCTAGCCCCTCGCTAGTAATATTTTACAGAATCCCGTTCGTGTCATTCCGTACGTCTCGGTTTTGATATTATATACGTCTATAGCGTTATATATCGTAACCTAAGGCAGGCTATCATCTCGGATGCAGTATTTTATAACATTCCTGGCGCATCGGCCTGTACTTCTCGGTGGGAACATTATAGTCGTCTATAACGTAACATAACCTAACCTAAACCATCTAACCCCTCGCTGGTAATGTTTTACAGAATCCCGTTCCTGTCGTCCCGTACGTCTCGGTTGGGACATCATATACGTCTACAGCGTTATATATCCTAACCTAATGCAGGTTAAATTCTCGGATGCAGTATTTTACGTCATTCCTGGCGTATCGGCCCCTACTTCACGGTGGGAACATTATACACGTCTATAACGTAACATAACCTAACCTAACCCATCTAGCCCCTCGCTGGTAATATTTCACAGAATCCCGTTCGCTTCGTCCCGTACGTCTCGGTTTTGATATTATATGCGTCTATAGCGTTATATATCGTAACCGAAGGCAGGCTATCATCTCGGATGCAGTATTTTACAACATTCCTGGCGTATCGGCCCCTACTTCACGGTGGGAACATTATACACGTCTATAACGTAACATAACCTAACCTAGCCCATCTAGCCCCTCGCTGGTAATATTTTACAGAATCCTGTTCGTGTCGTCCCGCACGTCTCGGTTGGAATATTATATAGGTCTATAGCGTTATATATCCTAACCTAAGGCAGGCTATCATCTCGGATGCAGTATTTTACAACATTCCTGACATATCGGCCCCTACTTCTCGGTGGGAACGTTATAGTCGTCTATAACGTAACATAACCTAACCTAAACCATCTAACCCCTCGCTGATAATGTTTTACAGAATCCCGTTCCTGTCGTCCCGTACGTCCCGGATGGGACATTATAAACGTCTACAGCGATATATATCCTAAAGTAAGGCAGGCTAACATCTCGGATGAAGTGTTTTACGCCATACCTGGCATATCGGCCCCCACTTCACGTTGGGAACATTATACACGTCTATAACGTAACATAACCTAACCTAACCCATCTAGCCCCTCGCTAGTAATATTTTACAGAATCCCGTTCGTGTCGTCCCGTACGTCTCGGTTTTGATATTATATACGTCTATAGCGTTATATATCGTAACCTAAGGCAGGCTATCATCTCGGATGCAGTATTTTATAACATTCCTGGCGCATCGGCCTCTACTTCTCGGTGGGAACGTTATAGTCGTCTATAACGTAACATAACCTAACCTAAACCATCTAACCCCTCGCTGGTAATGTTCTACAGAATCCCGTTCCTGTCGTACCGTACGTCTCGGTTGAGATATTATATACGTCTATAGCGTTATATATCCTAACATAAGGCAGGCTAACATCTCGGATGCAGTATTTTACGCCATTCCTGGCATATCGGCCCCTACTTCTCGGTGGGAACATTATATACGTCTGTAACGTAACATAACCTAACCTAGCCCATCTAGCCCCTCGCTGGTAATATTTTACAGAATCCTGTTCGTGTCGTCCCGCACGTCTCGGTTGGAATATTATATAGGTCTATAGCGTTATATATCTTAACCTAAGGCAGGCTATCATCTCGGATGCAGTATTTTACAACATTCCTGGCATATCGGCCCCTACTTCTCGGTGATAACATTATATACGTCTATTACGTATCAGAATCTAACGTAACCCATCTAGCCCCTCGCTGGTAATATTTTACAGAATCACGTTCGTGTCGTCCCGTACGTCTCCGTTGGGATATTATATACGTCTATAGCGTTATATATCGTAACTTAAAGCAGGCTATCATCTCGGATGCAGTATTTTACAACATTCCTGGCGCATCGGCCTCTACTTCTCGGTGGGAACATTATATTCGTCTATAACGTAACATAACCTAACCTAAACCATCTAACCCCTCGCTGGTAATATTTCACAGAATCCCGCTCGCGTCGTCCCGTACGTCTCGGCTGGAATATTATATAGGTCTATAGCGTTATATATCCTAACCTAAGGCAGGCTATCATCTCGGATGCAGTATTTTATAACATTCCTGGCGCATCGGCCTCTACTTCTCGGTGCGAACATTATATTCGTCTATAACGTAATATACCCTAACCTTACACATCTAGCACCTCGCTGGTATTGTTTTACAGAATCCCGTTCGTGACGTCCCGTACGTCTCGGTTGAGATATTATATACGTCTATAGCGTTATGTATCCTGACATAAGGCAGGCTAACATCTCGGATGCAGTATTTTACGCCATTCCTGGCATATCGGCCCCTACTTCTCGGTGGGAACATTATATACGTCTGTAACGTATCACAACCTAACCTAACACACCTAGCCACTCGCTGGTAATATTTCACAGGATCCCGTTCGTGTCGTCCCGTACGTCTCGGTTGGGACAT
This sequence comes from Xylocopa violacea, assembly GCA_963969225.1. Classification (NCBI taxonomy): domain Eukaryota; kingdom Metazoa; phylum Arthropoda; class Insecta; order Hymenoptera; family Apidae; genus Xylocopa; species Xylocopa violacea. Next base: position 14,358,116 of record CAXAJV010000008.1, on the reverse strand, counting down.
TATAAACGTCTACAGCGATATATATCCAAACGTAAGGCAGGCTAACATATCGGATGTAGTACTTTACAACATTCCTGGCGTATCGGCCCCTACTTCTCGGTGGGAACATTATATAGGTCTATAACGTAACATAATCTAACCTAACACATCTAGCCCCTCGCTGGTAATATTCCACAGAATCCCGTTCGCTTCGTCCCGTACGTCTCGGTTGGAATATTATATACTTCTATAGCGTTATATATCCTAACCTAAGGGAGGCTAACATCTCGGATGCAGTATTTTACGCCATTCCTGGCGTATCGGCCCCTACTTCACGGTGGGAACATTATACACGTCTATAACGTAACATAACCTAACCTAACCCATCTTGCCCCTCGCTGGTAATATTTTACAGAATCCCGTTCGTGGCATCCCGTACGTCTCGGTTTTGATATTATATACGTCTATAGCGTTATATATCGTAATCTAAAGCAGGCTATCATCTCGGAGGCAGTATTTTACAACATTCCTGGCGCATCGGCCTCTACTTCTCGGTGGGAACATTATATTCGTCTATAACGTAATATACCCTAACCTTACACATCTAGGAGCTCGCTGGTATTGTTTTACAGTATCTCGTTCGTGACGTCCCGTACGTCTCGGTTGAGATATTATATACGTCTATAGCGTTATATATCCTAACATAAGGCAGGATAACATCTCGGATGCAGTATTTTACGCCATTCCTGGCGTATCGGCCCCTACTTCTCGGTGGGAACATTATACACGTCTATAACGTAACATAACCTAACCTAGCCCATCTAGCCCCTCGCTGGTAATATTTTACAGAATGCTGTTCGTGTCGTCCCGCACGTCTCGGTTGGAATATTATATAGGTCTATAGCGTTATATATCCTAACCTAAGGCAGGCTATCATTACGGATGCAGTATTTTACAACATTCCTGGCATATCGGCCCCTACTTCTCGGTGGGAACATTATATACGTCTATTACGTATCAGAATCTAACGTAACCCATCTAGCCCCTCGCTGGTAATATTTTACAGAATCACGTTCGTGTCGTCCCGTTCGTCTCCGTTGGGATATTATATACGTCTATAGCGTTATATATCCTAACCTAAGGGAGGCTAACATCTCGGATGCAGTATTTTACGCCATTCCTGGCGTATCGGCCCCTACTTCACGGTGGGAACATTATACACGTCTATGACGTAACATAACCTAACCTAACCCATCTAGCCCCTCGCTGGTAATATTTCACAGAATCCCGTTCGCGTCGTCCCGTACGTCTCGGTTTTGATATTATATACGTCTATAGCGTTATATATCGTAACCGAAGGCAGGCTATCATCTCGGATGCAGTATTTTATAACATTCCTGGCGCATCGGCCTCTACTTCTCGGTGGGAACATTATAGTCGTCTATAACGTAACATAAACTAACCTAAACCATGTAACCCCTCGCTGGTAATGTCTTACAGAATCCCGTTCCTGTCGTCCCGTACATCTCGGTTGTGATATTATATACGTCTACAGCGTTATATATCCTAACCTAAGGCAGGCTAACATCTCGGATGCAGTATTTTACGTCATTCCTGGCGTATCGGCCCCTACTTCGCGGTGGGAACATTATATAGGTCTATAACGTAACATAATCTAACCTAACCCATCTAGCCCCTCGCTGGTAATATTTCACAGAATCCCGTTCGCGTCGTCCCGTACGACTCGGTTGGGACATTATATACGTCTACAGCGATATATATCCAAACGTAAGGCAGGCTAACATCTCGGATGTAGTACTTTACAAGATTCCTGGCGTATCGGCCCCTACTACTCGGTGGGAACATTATATAGGTCTATAACGTAACATAATCTAACCTAACATATCTAGCCCCTCGCTGATAATATTCCACAGAATCCTGTTCGCGTCGTCCCGCACGTCTCGGTTGGAATATTATATACGTCTATAGCATTATATATCCTAACCTAAGGGAGGCTAACATCTCGGACGCAGTATTTTACGCCATTCCTGGCGTATCGGCCCCTACTTCACGGTGGGAACATTATAGTCGTCTATAACGTAACATAACCTAACCTAAACCAGCTAGCCCCTCGCTGGTAATATTTCACAGGATCCCGTTTGTGTCGTCCCGTACGTCTCGGATGGGACATTATAAACGTCTACAGCGATATATATCCAAACGTAAGGCAGGCTAACATCTCGGATGTAGTACTTTACAACATTCCTGGCGTATCTGCCCCTACTTCTCGGTGGGAACATTATATAGATCTATAACGTAACATAATCTAACCTAACCCATCTAGCCCCTCGCTGGTAATATTTCACAGAATCCCGTTCGCGTTGTCCCGTACGTCTCGGTTGGAATATTATATACGTCTATAGCGTTATATATCGTAACCTAAGGGAGGCTAACATCTCGGATGCAGTATTTTACGCCATTCCTGGCGTATCGGCCCCTACTTCACGGTGGGAACATTATACACGTCTATAGCGTAACATAACGTAACCTAACCCATCTAGCCCCTCGCTGGTAATATTTCACAGAATCCCGTTCGCGTCGTCCCGTACGTCTCGGTTGGGACATTATATACGTCAACAGCGTTATATATCGTAACCTAAGGCAAGCTAACATCTCGGATGCAGTATTTTACGCCATTCCTGGCGTATCGGCCCCTACTACTCGGTGGGAACATTATACACGTCTATAACGTAACATAACCTAACCTAACCCATCTAGCCCCTCGCTGGTAATATTTCACAGAATCCCGTTCGCGTCGTCCCGTACGTCTCGGTTGGGACATTATATACGTCAACAGCGTTATATATCCTAACCTAAGGGGGGCTAACATCTAGGATGCAGTATTTTACGCCATTCCTGGCGTATCGGCCCCTACTTCTCGGTGGGAACATTATACACGTCTATAACCTAACATAACCTAACCTAACCCATCTAGCCCCTCGCTGGTAATGTTTTACAGAATCCCGGTCCTGTCGTCCCGTAAGTCTCGGTTGGTACATTATATACGTCTACAGCGTTATATATCCTAACCTAAGGCAGGCTAACATCTCGGTTGCAGTATTTTATGTCATTCCTGGCGTATCGGCCCCTACTTCACGGTGGGAACATTATACACGTCTATAACGTAACATAACCTAACCTAACCCATCTAGCCCCTCGCTAGTAATATTTTACAGACTCCTGTTCGTGTCGTCCCGTACGTCTCGGTTTTGATATTATATACGTCTATAGCGTTATATATCGTAACCTAAGGCAGGCTATCATCTCGGATGCAGTATTTTATAACATTCCTGGCGCATCGGACTCTACTTCTCGGTGGGAACATTATAGTCGTCTATAACGTAACATAACCTAACCTAAACCATCTAGCCCCTCGCTGGTAATATTTCACAGGATCCCGTTTGTGTCGTCCCGTACGTCTCGGATGGGACATTATAAACGTCTACAGCCATATATATCCAAACGTAAGGCAGGCTAACATCTCGGATGTAGTACTTTAGAACATTCCTGGCGTATCGGCCCCTACTTCTCGGTGGGAACATTATATAGGTCTATAACGTAACATAATCTAACCTAACCCATCTAGCCCCTCGCTGGTAATATTTCACAGAATCCTGTTCGCGTCGTCCCGTACGTCTCGGTTGGGATATTATATACGTCTACAGCGTTATATATCATAACCTAAGGCAGGCTAACATCTCGGATGCAGTATTTTACGCCATTCTTGGCGTATCGGCCCCTACTTCTCGGTGGGAACATTATATACGTCTGTAACGTAACATAACCTAACCTAGCCCATCTAGCCCCTCGCTGGTAATATTTTACAGAATCCTGTTCGTGTCGTCCCGCACGTCTCGGTTGGAATATTATATAGGTCTATAGCGTTATATATCCTAACCTAAGGCAGGCTATCATCTCGGATGCAGTATTTTACAACATTCCTGACATATCGGCCCCTACTTCTCGGTGGGAACGTTATAGTCGTCTATAACGTAACATAACCTAACCTAAACCATCTAACCCCTCGCTGATAATGTTTTACAGAATCCCGTTCCTGTCGTCCCGTACGTCCCGGATGGGACATTATAAACGTCTACAGCGATATATATCCTAAAGTAAGGCAGGCTAACATCTCGGATGAAGTGTTTTACGCCATACCTGGCATATCGGCCCCCACTTCACGTTGGGAACATTATACACGTCTATAACGTAACATAACCTAACCTAACCCATCTAGCCCCTCGCTAGTAATATTTTACAGAATCCCGTTCGTGTCGTCCCGTACGTCTCGGTTTTGATATTATATACGTCTATAGCGTTATATATCGTAACCTAAGGCAGGCTATCATCTCGGATGCAGTATTTTATAACATTCCTGGCGCATCGGCCTCTACTTCTCGGTGGGAACGTTATAGTCGTCTATAACGTAACATAACCTAACCTAAACCATCTAACCCCTCGCTGGTAATGTTCTACAGAATCCCGTTCCTGTCGTACCGTACGTCTCGGTTGAGATATTATATACGTCTATAGCGTTATATATCCTAACATAAGGCAGGCTAACATCTCGGATGCAGTATTTTACGCCATTCCTGGCATATCGGCCCCTACTTCTCGGTGGGAACATTATATACGTCTGTAACGTAACATAACCTAACCTAGCCCATCTAGCCCCTCGCTGGTAATATTTTACAGAATCCTGTTCGTGTCGTCCCGCACGTCTCGGTTGGAATATTATATAGGTCTATAGCGTTATATATCTTAACCTAAGGCAGGCTATCATCTCGGATGCAGTATTTTACAACATTCCTGGCATATCGGCCCCTACTTCTCGGTGATAACATTATATACGTCTATTACGTATCAGAATCTAACGTAACCCATCTAGCCCCTCGCTGGTAATATTTTACAGAATCACGTTCGTGTCGTCCCGTACGTCTCCGTTGGGATATTATATACGTCTATAGCGTTATATATCGTAACTTAAAGCAGGCTATCATCTCGGATGCAGTATTTTACAACATTCCTGGCGCATCGGCCTCTACTTCTCGGTGGGAACATTATATTCGTCTATAACGTAACATAACCTAACCTAAACCATCTAACCCCTCGCTGGTAATATTTCACAGAATCCCGCTCGCGTCGTCCCGTACGTCTCGGCTGGAATATTATATAGGTCTATAGCGTTATATATCCTAACCTAAGGCAGGCTATCATCTCGGATGCAGTATTTTATAACATTCCTGGCGCATCGGCCTCTACTTCTCGGTGCGAACATTATATTCGTCTATAACGTAATATACCCTAACCTTACACATCTAGCACCTCGCTGGTATTGTTTTACAGAATCCCGTTCGTGACGTCCCGTACGTCTCGGTTGAGATATTATATACGTCTATAGCGTTATGTATCCTGACATAAGGCAGGCTAACATCTCGGATGCAGTATTTTACGCCATTCCTGGCATATCGGCCCCTACTTCTCGGTGGGAACATTATATACGTCTGTAACGTATCACAACCTAACCTAACACACCTAGCCACTCGCTGGTAATATTTCACAGGATCCCGTTCGTGTCGTCCCGTACGTCTCGGTTGGGACATTATAAACGTCTACAGCGATATATATCCAAACGTAAGGCAGGCTAACATATCGGATGTAGTACTTTACAACATTCCTGGCGTATCGGCCCCTACTTCTCGGTGGGAACATTATATAGGTCTATAACGTAACATAATCTAACCTAACACATCTAGCCCCTCGCTGGTAATATTCCACAGAATCCCGTTCGCTTCGTCCCGTACGTCTCGGTTGGAATATTATATACTTCTATAGCGTTATATATCCTAACCTAAGGGAGGCTAACATCTCGGATGCAGTATTTTACGCCATTCCTGGCGTATCGGCCCCTACTTCACGGTGGGAACATTATACACGTCTATAACGTAACATAACCTAACCTAACCCATCTTGCCCCTCGCTGGTAATATTTTACAGAATCCCGTTCGTGGCATCCCGTACGTCTCGGTTTTGATATTATATACGTCTATAGCGTTATATATCGTAATCTAAAGCAGGCTATCATCTCGGAGGCAGTATTTTACAACATTCCTGGCGCATCGGCCTCTACTTCTCGGTGGGAACATTATATTCGTCTATAACGTAATATACCCTAACCTTACACATCTAGGAGCTCGCTGGTATTGTTTTACAGTATCTCGTTCGTGACGTCCCGTACGTCTCGGTTGAGATATTATATACGTCTATAGCGTTATATATCCTAACATAAGGCAGGATAACATCTCGGATGCAGTATTTTACGCCATTCCTGGCGTATCGGCCCCTACTTCTCGGTGGGAACATTATACACGTCTATAACGTAACATAACCTAACCTAGCCCATCTAGCCCCTCGCTGGTAATATTTTACAGAATGCTGTTCGTGTCGTCCCGCACGTCTCGGTTGGAATATTATATAGGTCTATAGCGTTATATATCCTAACCTAAGGCAGGCTATCATTACGGATGCAGTATTTTACAACATTCCTGGCATATCGGCCCCTACTTCTCGGTGGGAACATTATATACGTCTATTACGTATCAGAATCTAACGTAACCCATCTAGCCCCTCGCTGGTAATATTTTACAGAATCACGTTCGTGTCGTCCCGTTCGTCTCCGTTGGGATATTATATACGTCTATAGCGTTATATATCCTAACCTAAGGGAGGCTAACATCTCGGATGCAGTATTTTACGCCATTCCTGGCGTATCGGCCCCTACTTCACGGTGGGAACATTATACACGTCTATGACGTAACATAACCTAACCTAACCCATCTAGCCCCTCGCTGGTAATATTTCACAGAATCCCGTTCGCGTCGTCCCGTACGTCTCGGTTTTGATATTATATACGTCTATAGCGTTATATATCGTAACCGAAGGCAGGCTATCATCTCGGATGCAGTATTTTATAACATTCCTGGCGCATCGGCCTCTACTTCTCGGTGGGAACATTATAGTCGTCTATAACGTAACATAAACTAACCTAAACCATGTAACCCCTCGCTGGTAATGTCTTACAGAATCCCGTTCCTGTCGTCCCGTACATCTCGGTTGTGATATTATATACGTCTACAGCGTTATATATCCTAACCTAAGGCAGGCTAACATCTCGGATGCAGTATTTTACGTCATTCCTGGCGTATCGGCCCCTACTTCGCGGTGGGAACATTATATAGGTCTATAACGTAACATAATCTAACCTAACCCATCTAGCCCCTCGCTGGTAATATTTCACAGAATCCCGTTCGCGTCGTCCCGTACGACTCGGTTGGGACATTATATACGTCTACAGCGATATATATCCAAACGTAAGGCAGGCTAACATCTCGGATGTAGTACTTTACAAGATTCCTGGCGTATCGGCCCCTACTACTCGGTGGGAACATTATATAGGTCTATAACGTAACATAATCTAACCTAACATATCTAGCCCCTCGCTGATAATATTCCACAGAATCCTGTTCGCGTCGTCCCGCACGTCTCGGTTGGAATATTATATACGTCTATAGCATTATATATCCTAACCTAAGGGAGGCTAACATCTCGGACGCAGTATTTTACGCCATTCCTGGCGTATCGGCCCCTACTTCACGGTGGGAACATTATAGTCGTCTATAACGTAACATAACCTAACCTAAACCAGCTAGCCCCTCGCTGGTAATATTTCACAGGATCCCGTTTGTGTCGTCCCGTACGTCTCGGATGGGACATTATAAACGTCTACAGCGATATATATCCAAACGTAAGGCAGGCTAACATCTCGGATGTAGTACTTTACAACATTCCTGGCGTATCTGCCCCTACTTCTCGGTGGGAACATTATATAGATCTATAACGTAACATAATCTAACCTAACCCATCTAGCCCCTCGCTGGTAATATTTCACAGAATCCCGTTCGCGTTGTCCCGTACGTCTCGGTTGGAATATTATATACGTCTATAGCGTTATATATCGTAACCTAAGGGAGGCTAACATCTCGGATGCAGTATTTTACGCCATTCCTGGCGTATCGGCCCCTACTTCACGGTGGGAACATTATACACGTCTATAGCGTAACATAACGTAACCTAACCCATCTAGCCCCTCGCTGGTAATATTTCACAGAATCCCGTTCGCGTCGTCCCGTACGTCTCGGTTGGGACATTATATACGTCAACAGCGTTATATATCGTAACCTAAGGCAAGCTAACATCTCGGATGCAGTATTTTACGCCATTCCTGGCGTATCGGCCCCTACTACTCGGTGGGAACATTATACACGTCTATAACGTAACATAACCTAACCTAACCCATCTAGCCCCTCGCTGGTAATATTTCACAGAATCCCGTTCGCGTCGTCCCGTACGTCTCGGTTGGGACATTATATACGTCAACAGCGTTATATATCCTAACCTAAGGGGGGCTAACATCTAGGATGCAGTATTTTACGCCATTCCTGGCGTATCGGCCCCTACTTCTCGGTGGGAACATTATACACGTCTATAACCTAACATAACCTAACCTAACCCATCTAGCCCCTCGCTGGTAATGTTTTACAGAATCCCGGTCCTGTCGTCCCGTAAGTCTCGGTTGGTACATTATATACGTCTACAGCGTTATATATCCTAACCTAAGGCAGGCTAACATCTCGGTTGCAGTATTTTATGTCATTCCTGGCGTATCGGCCCCTACTTCACGGTGGGAACATTATACACGTCTATAACGTAACATAACCTAACCTAACCCATCTAGCCCCTCGCTAGTAATATTTTACAGACTCCTGTTCGTGTCGTCCCGTACGTCTCGGTTTTGATATTATATACGTCTATAGCGTTATATATCGTAACCTAAGGCAGGCTATCATCTCGGATGCAGTATTTTATAACATTCCTGGCGCATCGGACTCTACTTCTCGGTGGGAACATTATAGTCGTCTATAACGTAACATAACCTAACCTAAACCATCTAGCCCCTCGCTGGTAATATTTCACAGGATCCCGTTTGTGTCGTCCCGTACGTCTCGGATGGGACATTATAAACGTCTACAGCCATATATATCCAAACGTAAGGCAGGCTAACATCTCGGATGTAGTACTTTAGAACATTCCTGGCGTATCGGCCCCTACTTCTCGGTGGGAACATTATATAGGTCTATAACGTAACATAATCTAACCTAACCCATCTAGCCCCTCGCTGGTAATATTTCACAGAATCCTGTTCGCGTCGTCCCGTACGTCTCGGTTGGTATATTATATACGTCTACAGCGTTATATATCATAACCTAAGGCAGGCTAACATCTCGGATGCAGTATTTTACGCCATTCTTGGCGTATCGGCCCCTACTTCTCGGTGGGAACATTATACACGTCTATAACGTAACATAACCTAACCTAACCCATCTAGCCCCTCGCTGGTAATATTTTATAGAATCACGTTCGTGTCGTCCCGTACGTCTCGGTTGGGATATTATATAAGTCTATAGCGTTATATATCCTGACATAAGGCAGGCTAACATCTCGGATGCAGTATTTTGCGCCATTCCTGGCATATCGGTCCCTACTTCTCGGTGGGAACATTATATACGTCTGTAACGTATCACAACCTAACCTAACACACCTAGCCACTCGCTGGTAATATTTCACAGGATCCCGTTCGTGTCGTCCCGTACGTCTCGGTTGGGACATTATAAACGTCTACAGCGATATATATCCTAACATAAGGCAGGCTAACATCTCGGATGCAGTATTTTACGCCATTCCTGGCGTATCGGCCCCTACTTCTCGGTGGGAACATTATACACGTCTATAACGTAACATAACCTAACCTAGCCCATCTAGCCCCTCGCTGGTAATATTTTACAGAATCCTGTTCGTGTCGTCCCGCACGTCTCGGTTGGAATATTATATAGGTCCATAGCGTTATATATCCTAACCTAAGGCAGGCTATCATCTCGGATGCAGTATTTTACAACATTCCTGGCATATCGGCCCCTACTTCTCGGTGGGAACATTATATACGTCTATTACGTATCAGAATCTAACGTAACCCATCTAGCCCCTCGCTGGTAATATTTTACAGAATCACGTTCGTGTCGTCCCGTACGTCTCCGTTGGGATATTATATACGTCTATAGCGTTATATATCGTAACCTAAAGCAGGCTATCATCTCGGATGCAGTATTTTACAACATTCCTGGCGCATCGGCCTCTACTTCTCGGTGGGAACATTATAGTCGTCTATAACGTAACATAACCTAACCTAACCCATCTAGCCCCGCGCTGGTAATATTTTACAGAATCACGTTCGTGTCGTCCCGTACGTCTCGGTTGGGATATTATATACGTCTATAGCGTTATATATCGTAATCTAAAGCAGGCTATCATCTCGGATGCAGTATTTTATAACATCCCTGGCGCATCGGCCTCTACTTCTCGGTGAGAACGTTATAGTCGTCTATAACGTAACATAACCTAACCTAAACCATGTAACCCCTCGCTGGTAATGTCTTACAGAATCCCGTTCCTGTCGTCCCGTACGTCTCGGTTGTGATATTATATACGTCTACAGCGTTATATATCCTAACCTAAGGCAGGCTAACATCTCGGATGCAGTATTTTACGTCATTCCTGGCGTATCGGCCCCTACTTCGCGGTGGGAACATTATATAGGTCTATAACGTAACATAACCTAACCTAACCCATCTAGCCCCTCGCTGGTAATATTTCACAGAATCCCGTTCGCGTCGTCCCGTACGTCTCGGTTGGGACATTATATACGTCTACAGCGATATATATCCAAACGTAAGGCAGGCTAACATCTCGGATGTAGTACTTTACAACATTCCTGGCGTATCGGCCCCTACTTCTCGGTGGGAACATTATATAGGTCTATAACGTAACATAATCTAACCTAACGCATCTAGCCCCTCGCTGGTAATATTTCACAGAATCCTGTTCGCGTCGTCCCGTACGTCTCGGTTGGGATATTATATACGTCTACAGCGTTATATATCATAACCTAAGGCAGGCTAACATCTCGGATGCAGTATTTTACGCCATTCCTGGCGTATCGGCCCCTACTTCTCGGTGGGAACATTATACACGTCTATAACGTAACATAACCTAACCTAACCCATCTAGCCCCTCGCTGGTAATATTTTACAGAATTATGTTCGTGTCGTCCCGTACGTCTCGGTTGGGATATTATATAAGTCTATAGCGTTATATATCGTAACCTAAGGCAGGCTATCATCTCGGATGCAGTATTTTATAACATTCCTGGCGCATCGGCCTCTACTTCTCGGTGGGAACGTTATAGTCCTCTATAACGTAACATAACCTAACCTAAACCATCTAACCCCTCGCTGGTAATGTTCTACAGAATCCCGTTCCTGTCGTACCGTACGTCTCGGTTGGGACATTATATACATCTACAGCCTTATATATCCTAACCTAAGGCAGGCTAACATCTCGGATGCAGTATTTTACGTCATTCCTGGCGTATCGGCACCCACTTCACGTTGGGAACATTATACACGTCTATAACGTAACATAACCTAACCTAACCCATCTAGCCCCTCGCTGGTAATATTTTACAGAATCACGTTCGTGTCGTCCCGTACGTCTCGGTTGGGATATTATATACGTCTATAGCGTTATATATCGTAACCTAAGGCAGGCTATAATCTCGGATGCAGTATTTTATAACATTCCTGGCGCATCGGCCTCTACTTCTCGGTGGGAACATTATATTCGTCTATAACGTAATATACCCTAACCTTACACATCTAGCACATCGCTGGTATTGTTTTACAGAATCCCGTTCGTGACGTCCCGTACGTCTCGGTTGAGATATTATATACGTCTATAGCGTTATATATCCTGACATAAGGCAGGCTAACATCTCGGATGCAGTATTTTGCGCCATTCCTGGCATATCGGTCCCTACTTCTCGGTGGGAACATTATATACGTCTGTAACGTATCACAACCTAACCTAACACAAATAGCCACTCGCTGGTAATATTTCACAGGATCCCGTTCGTGTCGTCCCGTACGTCTCGGTTGGGACATTATAAACGTCTACAGCGATATATATCCTAACATAAGGCAGGCTAACATCTCGGATGCAGTATTTTACGCCATTCCTGGCGTATCGGCCCCTACTTCTCGGTGGGAACATTATACACGTCTATAACGTAACATAACCTAACCTAGCCCATCTAGCCCCTCGCTGGTAATATTTTACAGAATCCTGTTCGTGTCGTCCCGCACGTCTCGGTTGGAATATTATATAGGTCCATAGCGTTATATATCCTAACCTAAGGCAGGCTATCATCTCGGATGCAGTATTTTACAACATTCCTGGCATATCGGCCCCTACTTCTCGGTGGGAACATTATATACGTCTATTACGTATCAGAATCTAACGTAACCCATCTAGCCCCTCGCTGGTAATATTTTACAGAATCACGTTCGTGTCGTCCCGTACGTCTCCGTTGGGATATTATATACGTCTATAGCGTTATATATCGTAACCTAAAGCAGGCTATCATCTCGGATGCAGTATTTTACAACATTCCTGGCGCATCGGCCTCTACTTCTCGGTGGGAACATTATAGTCGTCTATAACGTAACATAACCTAACCTAACCCATCTAGCCCCGCGCTGGTAATATTTTACAGAATCACGTTCGTGTCGTCCCGTACGTCTCGGTTGGGATATTATATACGTCTATAGCGTTATATATCGTAATCTAAAGCAGGCTATCATCTCGGATGCAGTATTTTATAACATCCCTGGCGCATCGGCCTCTACTTCTCGGTGAGAACGTTATAGTCGTCTATAACGTAACATAACCTAACCTAAACCATGTAACCCCTCGCTGGTAATGTCTTACAGAATCCCGTTCCTGTCGTCCCGTACGTCTCGGTTGTGATATTATATACGTCTACAGCGTTATATATCCTAACCTAAGGCAGGCTAACATCTCGGATGCAGTATTTTACGTCATTCCTGGCGTATCGGCCCCTACTTCGCGGTGGGAACATTATATAGGTCTATAACGTAACATAATCTAACCTAACCCATCTAGCCCCTCGCCGGTAATATTTCACAGAATCCCGTTCGCGTCGTCCCGTACGTCTCGGTTGGGACATTATATACGTCTACAGCGATATATATCCAAACGTAATGCAGGCTAACATCTCGGATGTAGTACTTTACAACATTCCTGGCGTATCGGCCCCTACTTCTCGGTGGGAACATTATATAGGTCTATAACGTAACATAATCTAACCTAACGCATCTAGCCCCTCGCTGGTAATATTTCACAGAATCCTGTTCGCGTCGTCCCGTACGTCTCGGTTGGGATATTATATACGTCTACAGCGTTATATATCATAACCTAAGGCAGGCTAACATCTCGGATGCAGTATTTTACGCCATTCCTGGCGTATCGGCCCCTACTTCTCGGTGGGAACATTATACACGTCTATAACGTAACATAACCTAACCTAACCCATCTAGCCCCTCGCTGGTAATATTTTACAGAATCATGTTCGTGTCGTCCCGTACGTCTCGGTTGGGATATTATATAAGTCTATAGCGTTATATATCGTAACCTAAGGCAGGCTATCATCTCGGATGCAGTATTTTATAACATTCCTGGCGCATCGGCCTCTACTTCTCGGTGGGAACGTTATAGTCCTCTATAACGTAACATAACCTAACCTAAACCATCTAACCCCTCGCTGGTAATGTTCTACAGAATCCCGTTCCTGTCGTACCGTACGTCTCGGTTGGGACATTATATACATCTACAGCCTTATATATCCTAACCTAAGGCAGGCTAACATCTCGGATGCAGTATTTTACGTCATTCCTGGCGTATCGGCACCCACTTCACGTTGGGAACATTATACACGTCTATAACGTAACATAACCTAACCTAACCCATCTAGCCCCTCGCTAGTAATATTTTACAGAATCCCGTTCGTGTCATCCCGTACGTCTCGGTTGAGATATTATATACGTCTATAGCGTTATATATCGTAATCTAAAGCAGGCTATCTTCTCGGAGGCAGTATTGTACAACATTCCTGGCGCATCGGCCTCTACTTCTCGGTGGGAACATTATATTCGTCTATAACGTAATATACCCTAACCTTACACATCTAGCACCTCGCTGGTATTTTTACAGAATCCCGTTCGTGACGTCCCGTACGTCTCGGTTGAGATATTATATACGTCTATAGCGTTATGTATCCTGACATAAGGCAGGCTAACATCTCGGATGCAGTATTTTACGCCATTCCTGGCATATCGGCTCCTACTTCTCGGTGGGAACATTATATACGTCTGTAACGTATCACAACCTAACCTAACACACCTAGCCACTCGCTGGTAATATTTCACAGGATCCCGTTCGTGTCGTCCCGTACGTCTCGGTTGGGACATTATAAACGTCTACAGCGATATATATCCAAACGTAAGGCAGGCTAACATCTCGGATGTAGTACTTTACAACATTCCTGGCGTATCGGCCCCTACATCTCGGTGGGAACATTATATAGGTCTATAACGTAACATAATCTAACCTAACACATCTAGCCCCTCGCTGGTAATATTCCACAGAATCCTGATCGCTTCGTCCCGTACGTCTCGGTTGGAATATTATATACGTCTATAGCGTTATATATCCTAACCTAAGGGAGGCTAACATCTCGGATGCAGTATTTTACGCCATTCCTGGCGTATCGGCCCCTACTTGACGGTGGGAACATTATACACGTCTATAACGTAACATAACCTAACCTAACCCATCGTGCCCCTCGCTGGTAATATTTCACAGAATCCTGTTCGTGTCGTCCCGTACGTCTCCGTTGGGATATTATATACGTCTATAGCGTTATATATCGTAACCTAAGGCAGGCTATCATCTCGGATGCAGTATTTTATAACATTCCTGGCGCATCGGCCTCTACTTCTCGGTGGGAACGTTATAGTCGTCTATAACGTAACATAACCTAACCTAAACCATCTAACCCCTCGCTGGTAATGTTCTACAGAATCCCGTTCCTGTCGTACCGTACGTCTCGGTTGGGACATTATATACATCTACAGCCTTATATATCCTAACCTAAGGCAGGCTAACATCTCGGATGCAGTATTTTACGTCATTCCTGGCGTATCGGCACCCACTTCACGTTGGGAACATTATACACGTCTATAACGTAACATAACCTAACCTAACCCATCTAGCCCCTCGCTAGTAATATTTTACAGAATCCCGTTCGTGTCATCCCGTACGTCTCGGTTGAGATATTATATACGTCTATAGCGTTATATATCGTAATCTAAAGCAGGCTATCTTCTCGGAGGCAGTATTGTACAACATTCCTGGCGCATCGGCCTCTACTTCTCGGTGGGAACATTATATTCGTCTATAACGTAATATACCCTAACCTTACACATCTAGCACCTCGCTGGTATTTTTACAGAATCCCGTTCGTGACGTCCCGTACGTCTCGGTTGAGATATTATATACGTCTATAGCGTTATGTATCCTGACATAAGGCAGGCTAACATCTCGGATGCAGTATTTTACGCCATTCCTGGCATATCGGCCCCTACTTCTCGGTGGGAACATTATATACGTCTGTAACGTATCACAACCTAACCTAACACACCTAGCCACTCGCTGGTAATATTTCACAGGATCCCGTTCGTGTCGTCCCGTACGTCTCGGTTGGGACATTATAAACGTCTACAGCGATATATATCCAAACGTAAGGCAGGCTAACATCTCGGATGTAGTACTTTACAACATTCCTGGCGTATCGGCCCCTACATCTCGGTGGGAACATTATATAGGTCTATAACGTAACATAATCTAACCTAACACATCTAGCCCCTCGCTGGTAATATTCCACAGAATCCTGATCGCTTCGTCCCGTACGTCTCGGTTGGAATATTATATACGTCTATAGCGTTATATATCCTAACCTAAGGGAGGCTAACATCTCGGATGCAGTATTTTACGCCATTCCTGGCGTATCGGCCCCTACTTGACGGTGGGAACATTATACACGTCTATAACGTAACATAACCTAACCTAACCCATCGTGCCCCTCGCTGGTAATATTTCACAGAATCCTGTTCGTGTCGTCCCGTACGTCTCCGTTGGGATATTATATACGTCTATAGCGTTATATATCGTAACCTAAGGCAGGCTATCATCTCGGATGCAGTATTTTATAACATTCCTGGCGCATCGGCCTCTACTTCTCGGTGGGAACGTTATAGTCGTCTATAACGTAACATAACCTAACCTAAACCATCTAACCCCTCGCTGATAATGTTCTACAGAATCCCGTTCCTGTCGTACCGTACGTCTCGGTTGGGACATTATATACGTCTACAGCCTTATATATCCTAACCTAAGGCAGGCCAACATCTCGGATGCAGTATTTTACGTCATTCCTGGCGTATCGGCCCCCACTTCACGTTGGGAACATTATACACGTCTATAACGTAACATAACCTAACCTAACCCATCTAGCCCCTCGCTATTAATATTTTACAGAATCCCGTTCGCGTCGTCCCGTACGTCTCGGTTGGGATATTATATACGTCTACAGCGTTATATATCCTAACCTAAGGCAGGCTATCATCTCGGATGCAGTATTATACAACATTCCTGGCATATCGGCCCCTGCTTCTCGGTGGGAACATTATATACGTCTGTAACGTATCACAACCTAACCTAACACACCTAGCCACTCGCTGGTAATATTTCACAGAATCCCGTTCGCGTCGTCCCGTACGTCTCGGTTGGGACATTATATACGTCTACAGCCATATATATTCAAACGTAAGGCAGGCTAACGTGTCGGATGTAGTACTTTACAACATTCCTGGCGTATCGGTCCCTACTTCTCGGTGGGAACATTATATAGGTCTATAACGTAACATAACCTAACCTAACCCATCTAGCTCCTCGCTAGTAATATTTCACAGAATCCTGTTCGCGTCGTCCCGTACGTCTCGGTTGGAATATTATATACGTCTACAGCGTTATATATCATAACCTAAGGCAGGCTAACATCTCGGATGCAGTATTTTACGCCATTCTTGGCGTATCGGCCCCTACTTCTCGGTGGGAACATTATACACGTCTATAACGTAACATAACCTAACCTAACCCATCTAGCCCCTCGCTAGTAATATTTTACAGAATCCCGTTCGTGTCATTCCGTACGTCTCGGTTTTGATATTATATACGTCTATAGCGTTATATATCGTAACCTAAGGCAGGCTATCATCTCGGATGCAGTATTTTATAACATTCCTGGCGCATCGGCCTGTACTTCTCGGTGGGAACATTATAGTCGTCTATAACGTAACATAACCTAACCTAAACCATCTAACCCCTCGCTGGTAATGTTTTACAGAATCCCGTTCCTGTCGTCCCGTACGTCTCGGTTGGGACATCATATACGTCTACAGCGTTATATATCCTAACCTAATGCAGGTTAAATTCTCGGATGCAGTATTTTACGTCATTCCTGGCGTATCGGCCCCTACTTCACGGTGGGAACATTATACACGTCTATAACGTAACATAACCTAACCTAACCCATCTAGCCCCTCGCTGGTAATATTTCACAGAATCCCGTTCGCTTCGTCCCGTACGTCTCGGTTTTGATATTATATGCGTCTATAGCGTTATATATCGTAACCGAAGGCAGGCTATCATCTCGGATGCAGTATTTTACAACATTCCTGGCGTATCGGCCCCTACTTCACGGTGGGAACATTATACACGTCTATAACGTAACATAACCTAACCTAGCCCATCTAGCCCCTCGCTGGTAATATTTTACAGAATCCTGTTCGTGTCGTCCCGCACGTCTCGGTTGGAATATTATATAGGTCTATAGCGTTATATATCCTAACCTAAGGCAGGCTATCATCTCGGATGCAGTATTTTACAACATTCCTGACATATCGGCCCCTACTTCTCGGTGGGAACGTTATAGTCGTCTATAACGTAACATAACCTAACCTAAACCATCTAACCCCTCGCTGATAATGTTTTACAGAATCCCGTTCCTGTCGTCCCGTACGTCCCGGATGGGACATTATAAACGTCTACAGCGATATATATCCTAAAGTAAGGCAGGCTAACATCTCGGATGAAGTGTTTTACGCCATACCTGGCATATCGGCCCCCACTTCACGTTGGGAACATTATACACGTCTATAACGTAACATAACCTAACCTAACCCATCTAGCCCCTCGCTAGTAATATTTTACAGAATCCCGTTCGTGTCGTCCCGTACGTCTCGGTTTTGATATTATATACGTCTATAGCGTTATATATCGTAACCTAAGGCAGGCTATCATCTCGGATGCAGTATTTTATAACATTCCTGGCGCATCGGCCTCTACTTCTCGGTGGGAACGTTATAGTCGTCTATAACGTAACATAACCTAACCTAAACCATCTAACCCCTCGCTGGTAATGTTCTACAGAATCCCGTTCCTGTCGTACCGTACGTCTCGGTTGAGATATTATATACGTCTATAGCGTTATATATCCTAACATAAGGCAGGCTAACATCTCGGATGCAGTATTTTACGCCATTCCTGGCATATCGGCCCCTACTTCTCGGTGGGAACATTATATACGTCTGTAACGTAACATAACCTAACCTAGCCCATCTAGCCCCTCGCTGGTAATATTTTACAGAATCCTGTTCGTGTCGTCCCGCACGTCTCGGTTGGAATATTATATAGGTCTATAGCGTTATATATCTTAACCTAAGGCAGGCTATCATCTCGGATGCAGTATTTTACAACATTCCTGGCATATCGGCCCCTACTTCTCGGTGATAACATTATATACGTCTATTACGTATCAGAATCTAACGTAACCCATCTAGCCCCTCGCTGGTAATATTTTACAGAATCACGTTCGTGTCGTCCCGTACGTCTCCGTTGGGATATTATATACGTCTATAGCGTTATATATCGTAACTTAAAGCAGGCTATCATCTCGGATGCAGTATTTTACAACATTCCTGGCGCATCGGCCTCTACTTCTCGGTGGGAACATTATATTCGTCTATAACGTAACATAACCTAACCTAAACCATCTAACCCCTCGCTGGTAATATTTCACAGAATCCCGCTCGCGTCGTCCCGTACGTCTCGGCTGGAATATTATATAGGTCTATAGCGTTATATATCCTAACCTAAGGCAGGCTATCATCTCGGATGCAGTATTTTATAACATTCCTGGCGCATCGGCCTCTACTTCTCGGTGCGAACATTATATTCGTCTATAACGTAATATACCCTAACCTTACACATCTAGCACCTCGCTGGTATTGTTTTACAGAATCCCGTTCGTGACGTCCCGTACGTCTCGGTTGAGATATTATATACGTCTATAGCGTTATGTATCCTGACATAAGGCAGGCTAACATCTCGGATGCAGTATTTTACGCCATTCCTGGCATATCGGCCCCTACTTCTCGGTGGGAACATTATATACGTCTGTAACGTATCACAACCTAACCTAACACACCTAGCCACTCGCTGGTAATATTTCACAGGATCCCGTTCGTGTCGTCCCGTACGTCTCGGTTGGGACATTATAAACGTCTACAGCGATATATATCCAAACGTAAGGCAGGCTAACATATCGGATGTAGTACTTTACAACATTCCTGGCGTATCGGCCCCTACTTCTCGGTGGGAACATTATATAGGTCTATAACGTAACATAATCTAACCTAACACATCTAGCCCCTCGCTGGTAATATTCCACAGAATCCCGTTCGCTTCGTCCCGTACGTCTCGGTTGGAATATTATATACTTCTATAGCGTTATATATCCTAACCTAAGGGAGGCTAACATCTCGGATGCAGTATTTTACGCCATTCCTGGCGTATCGGCCCCTACTTCACGGTGGGAACATTATACACGTCTATAACGTAACATAACCTAACCTAACCCATCTTGCCCCTCGCTGGTAATATTTTACAGAATCCCGTTCGTGGCATCCCGTACGTCTCGGTTTTGATATTATATACGTCTATAGCGTTATATATCGTAATCTAAAGCAGGCTATCATCTCGGAGGCAGTATTTTACAACATTCCTGGCGCATCGGCCTCTACTTCTCGGTGGGAACATTATATTCGTCTATAACGTAATATACCCTAACCTTACACATCTAGGAGCTCGCTGGTATTGTTTTACAGTATCTCGTTCGTGACGTCCCGTACGTCTCGGTTGAGATATTATATACGTCTATAGCGTTATATATCCTAACATAAGGCAGGATAACATCTCGGATGCAGTATTTTACGCCATTCCTGGCGTATCGGCCCCTACTTCTCGGTGGGAACATTATACACGTCTATAACGTAACATAACCTAACCTAGCCCATCTAGCCCCTCGCTGGTAATATTTTACAGAATGCTGTTCGTGTCGTCCCGCACGTCTCGGTTGGAATATTATATAGGTCTATAGCGTTATATATCCTAACCTAAGGCAGGCTATCATTACGGATGCAGTATTTTACAACATTCCTGGCATATCGGCCCCTACTTCTCGGTGGGAACATTATATACGTCTATTACGTATCAGAATCTAACGTAACCCATCTAGCCCCTCGCTGGTAATATTTTACAGAATCACGTTCGTGTCGTCCCGTTCGTCTCCGTTGGGATATTATATACGTCTATAGCGTTATATATCCTAACCTAAGGGAGGCTAACATCTCGGATGCAGTATTTTACGCCATTCCTGGCGTATCGGCCCCTACTTCACGGTGGGAACATTATACACGTCTATGACGTAACATAACCTAACCTAACCCATCTAGCCCCTCGCTGGTAATATTTCACAGAATCCCGTTCGCGTCGTCCCGTACGTCTCGGTTTTGATATTATATACGTCTATAGCGTTATATATCGTAACCGAAGGCAGGCTATCATCTCGGATGCAGTATTTTATAACATTCCTGGCGCATCGGCCTCTACTTCTCGGTGGGAACATTATAGTCGTCTATAACGTAACATAAACTAACCTAAACCATGTAACCCCTCGCTGGTAATGTCTTACAGAATCCCGTTCCTGTCGTCCCGTACATCTCGGTTGTGATATTATATACGTCTACAGCGTTATATATCCTAACCTAAGGCAGGCTAACATCTCGGATGCAGTATTTTACGTCATTCCTGGCGTATCGGCCCCTACTTCGCGGTGGGAACATTATATAGGTCTATAACGTAACATAATCTAACCTAACCCATCTAGCCCCTCGCTGGTAATATTTCACAGAATCCCGTTCGCGTCGTCCCGTACGACTCGGTTGGGACATTATATACGTCTACAGCGATATATATCCAAACGTAAGGCAGGCTAACATCTCGGATGTAGTACTTTACAAGATTCCTGGCGTATCGGCCCCTACTACTCGGTGGGAACATTATATAGGTCTATAACGTAACATAATCTAACCTAACATATCTAGCCCCTCGCTGATAATATTCCACAGAATCCTGTTCGCGTCGTCCCGCACGTCTCGGTTGGAATATTATATACGTCTATAGCATTATATATCCTAACCTAAGGGAGGCTAACATCTCGGACGCAGTATTTTACGCCATTCCTGGCGTATCGGCCCCTACTTCACGGTGGGAACATTATAGTCGTCTATAACGTAACATAACCTAACCTAAACCAGCTAGCCCCTCGCTGGTAATATTTCACAGGATCCCGTTTGTGTCGTCCCGTACGTCTCGGATGGGACATTATAAACGTCTACAGCGATATATATCCAAACGTAAGGCAGGCTAACATCTCGGATGTAGTACTTTACAACATTCCTGGCGTATCTGCCCCTACTTCTCGGTGGGAACATTATATAGATCTATAACGTAACATAATCTAACCTAACCCATCTAGCCCCTCGCTGGTAATATTTCACAGAATCCCGTTCGCGTTGTCCCGTACGTCTCGGTTGGAATATTATATACGTCTATAGCGTTATATATCGTAACCTAAGGGAGGCTAACATCTCGGATGCAGTATTTTACGCCATTCCTGGCGTATCGGCCCCTACTTCACGGTGGGAACATTATACACGTCTATAGCGTAACATAACGTAACCTAACCCATCTAGCCCCTCGCTGGTAATATTTCACAGAATCCCGTTCGCGTCGTCCCGTACGTCTCGGTTGGGACATTATATACGTCAACAGCGTTATATATCGTAACCTAAGGCAAGCTAACATCTCGGATGCAGTATTTTACGCCATTCCTGGCGTATCGGCCCCTACTACTCGGTGGGAACATTATACACGTCTATAACGTAACATAACCTAACCTAACCCATCTAGCCCCTCGCTGGTAATATTTCACAGAATCCCGTTCGCGTCGTCCCGTACGTCTCGGTTGGGACATTATATACGTCAACAGCGTTATATATCCTAACCTAAGGGGGGCTAACATCTAGGATGCAGTATTTTACGCCATTCCTGGCGTATCGGCCCCTACTTCTCGGTGGGAACATTATACACGTCTATAACCTAACATAACCTAACCTAACCCATCTAGCCCCTCGCTGGTAATGTTTTACAGAATCCCGGTCCTGTCGTCCCGTAAGTCTCGGTTGGTACATTATATACGTCTACAGCGTTATATATCCTAACCTAAGGCAGGCTAACATCTCGGTTGCAGTATTTTATGTCATTCCTGGCGTATCGGCCCCTACTTCACGGTGGGAACATTATACACGTCTATAACGTAACATAACCTAACCTAACCCATCTAGCCCCTCGCTAGTAATATTTTACAGACTCCTGTTCGTGTCGTCCCGTACGTCTCGGTTTTGATATTATATACGTCTATAGCGTTATATATCGTAACCTAAGGCAGGCTATCATCTCGGATGCAGTATTTTATAACATTCCTGGCGCATCGGACTCTACTTCTCGGTGGGAACATTATAGTCGTCTATAACGTAACATAACCTAACCTAAACCATCTAGCCCCTCGCTGGTAATATTTCACAGGATCCCGTTTGTGTCGTCCCGTACGTCTCGGATGGGACATTATAAACGTCTACAGCCATATATATCCAAACGTAAGGCAGGCTAACATCTCGGATGTAGTACTTTAGAACATTCCTGGCGTATCGGCCCCTACTTCTCGGTGGGAACATTATATAGGTCTATAACGTAACATAATCTAACCTAACCCATCTAGCCCCTCGCTGGTAATATTTCACAGAATCCTGTTCGCGTCGTCCCGTACGTCTCGGTTGGGATATTATATACGTCTACAGCGTTATATATCATAACCTAAGGCAGGCTAACATCTCGGATGCAGTATTTTACGCCATTCTTGGCGTATCGGCCCCTACTTCTCGGTGGGAACATTATACACGTCTATAACGTAACATAACCTAACCTAACCCATCTAGCCCCTCGCTGGTAATATTTTATAGAATCACGTTCGTGTCGTCCCGTACGTCTCGGTTGGGATATTATATACGTCTATAGCGTTATATATCGTAATCTAAAGCAGGCTATCATCTCGGATGCAGTATTTTACAACATTCCTGGCGCATCGGCCTCTACTTCCCGGTGGGAACATTATATTCGTCTATAACGTAATATACCCTAACCTTACACATCTAGGACCTCGCTGGTATTGTTTTACAGTATCTCGTTCGTGACGTCCCGTACGTCTCGGTTGAGATATTATATACGTTTATAGCGTTATATATCCTAACATAAGGCAGGCTAACATCTCGGATGCAGTATTTTACGCCATTCCTGGCGTATCGGCCTCTACTTCTCGGTGGGAACATTATACACGTCTATAACGTAACATAACCTAACCTAGCCCATCTAGCCCCTCGCTGGTAATATTTTACAGAATCCTGTTCGTGTCGTCCCGCACGTCTCGTTTGGGATATTATATAGGTCTATAGCGTTATATATCCTAACCTAAGGAAGGCTATCATCTCGGATTCAGTATTTTACAACATTCCTGGCATATCGGCCCCTACTTCTCGGTGGGAACATTATATACGTCTATTACGTATCAGAATCTAACCTAACCCATCTAGCCCCTCGCTGGTAATGTTTGACAGAATCCCGTACCTCTCGTCCCGTACGTCTCGGTTGGGGCATTATAAACGTCTACAGCGATAATATCCAAACGTAAGGCAGGCTAACATCTCGGATGTAGTACTTTACAACATTCCTGGCGTATCTGCCCCTACTTCTCGGTGGGAACATTATATAGATCTATAACGTAACATAATCTAACCTAACCCATCTAGCCCCTCGCTGGTAATATTTCACAGAATCCCGTTCGCGTCGTCCCGTACGTCTCGGTTGGAATATTATATACGTCTATAGCGTTATATATCGTAACCTAAGGCAGGCTAACATCTCGGATGCAGTGTTTACGCCATTCCTGGCGTATCGGCCCCTACTTCAGGGTGGGAACATTATACACGTCTATAGCGTAACATAACGTAACCTAACCCATCTAGCCCCTCGCTGGTAATATTTCACAGAATCCCGTTAGCGTCGTCCCGTACGTCTCGGTTGGGACATTATATACGTCAACAGCGTTATATATCGTGACCTAAGGCAAGCTAACATCTCGGATGCAGTATTTTACGCCATTTCTGGCGTATCGGCCCCTACTACTCGGTGGGAACATTATACACGTCTATAACGTAACATAACCTAACCTAACCCATCTAGCCCCTCGCTGGTAATATTTCACAGAATCCCGTTCGCGTCGTCCCGTACGTCTCGGTTGGGACATTATATACGTCAACAGCGTTATATATCGTAACCTAAGGCAAGCTAACATCTCGGATGCAGTATTTTACGCCATTCCTGGCGTATCGGCCCCTACTACTCGGTGGGAACATTATACACGTCTATAACGTAACATAACCTAACCTAACCCATCTAGCCCCTCGCTGGTAATGTTTTACAGAATCCCGTTCCTGTCGTCCCGTACGTCTCGGTTGCGAAATTATAAACGTCTACAGCGATATATATCCAAACGTAAGGCAGGCTAATATCTCGGATGTAGTACTTTACAACATTCCTGGCGTATCGGCCCCTACTTCTCGGTGGGAACATTATACACGTCTATAACCTAACATAACCTAACCTAACCCATCTAGCCCCTCGCTGGTAATGTTTTACAGAATCCCGTTCCTGTCGTCCGGTAAGTCTCGGTTGGTACATTATATACGTCAACAGCGTTATATATCCTAACCTAAGGCAGGCTAACATCTCGGATGCAGTATTTTATGTCATTCCTGGCGTATCGGCCCCTACTTCACGGTGGGAACATTATACACGTCTATAACGTAACATAACCTAACCTAACCCATCTAGCCCCTCGCTAGTAATATTTTACAGACTCCCGTTCGTGTCGTCCCGTACGTCTCGGTTTTGTTATTATATACGTCTATAGCGTTATATATCGTAACATAAGGCAGGCTATCATCTCGGATGCAGTATTTTATAACATTCCTGGCGCATCGGCCTCTACTTCTCGGTGGGAACGTTATAGTCGTCTTTAACGTAACATAACCTAACCTAAACAATCTAACCCCTCGCTGGTAATGTTTTACAGAATCCCGTTCCTGTCGTTCCGTACGTCTCGGTTGGGACATTATATACGTCTACAGCCTTATATATCCTAACCTAAGGCAGGCTAACATCTCGGATGCAGTATTTTACGTCATTCCTGGCGTATCGGCCCCCACTTCACGTTGGGAACATTATACACGTCTATAACGTAACATAACCTAACCTAACCCATCTAGCCCCTCGCTAGTAAAATTTTACAGAATCCCGTTCGTGTCATCCCGTACGTCTCGGTTTTGATATTATATACGTCTATAGCGTTATATATCGTAACCTAAGGCAGGCTATCATCTCGGATGCAGTATTTTACGCCATTCCTGGCGTATCGGCCTCTACTTCTCGGTGGGAACATTATATTCGTCTATAACGTAATATACCCTAACCTTACACATCTAGCACCTCGCTGGTATTGTTTTACAGAATCCCGTTCGTGACGTCCCGTACGTCTCGGTTGAGATATTGTATACGTCTATAGCGTTATATATCCTAACATAAGGCAGGCTAACATCTCAGATGCAGTATTTTACGCCATTCCTGGCGTATCGGCCACTACTTCTCGGTGGGAACATTATACACTTCTATAACGTAACATAACCTAACCTAACCCATCTAGCCCCTCGCTGGTAATGTTTTACAGAATCCCGTTCCTGTCGTCCCGTACGTCTCGGTTGGTACATTATATACGTCTACAGCGTTATATATCCTAACCTAAGGCAGGCTAACATCTCGGATGCAGTATTTTATGTCATTCCTGGCGTATCGGCCCCTACTTCACGGTGGGAACATTATACACGTCTATAACGTAACATAACCTAACCTAACCCATCTAGCCCCTTGCTGGTAATATTTCACAGAATCCCGTTCCCGTCGTCCCGTACGTCTCGGTTGGGACATTATATACGTCTACAGCGATATATATCCAAACGTAAGGCAGGCTAACATCTCGGATGTAGTACTTTACAACATTCCTGGCGTATCGGCCCCTACTTCTCGGTGGGAACATTATATAGGTCCATAACGCAACATAATCTAACCTAACCCATCTAGCCCCTCGCTGGTAATATTTCACAGAATCCTGTTCGCGTCGTCCTGTACGTCTCGGTTGGGATATTATATACGTCTACAGCGTTATATATCATAACCTAAGGCAGGCTAACATCTCGGATGCAGTATTTTACGCCATTCCTGTCGTATCGGCCCCTACTTCACGGTGGGAACATTATACACGTCTATAACGTAACATAACCTAACCTAACCCATCTAGCCCCTCGCTAGTAATATTTTACAGACTCCCGTTCGTGTCGTCCCGTACGTCTCGGTTTTGTTATTATATACGTCTATAGCGTTATATATCGTAACCTAAGGCAGGCTATCATCTCGGATGCAGTATTTTATAACATTCCTGGCGCATCGGCCTCTACTTCTCGGTGGGAACGTTATAGTCGTCTTTAACGTAACATAACCTAACCTAAACAATCTAACCCCTCGCTGGTAATGTTTTACAGAATCCCGTTCCTGTCGTACCGTACGTCTCGGTTGGGACATTATATACGTCTACAGCCTTATATATCCTAACCTAAGGCAGGCTAACATCTCGGATGCAGTATTTTACGTCATTCCTGGCGTATCGGCCCCCACTTCACGTTGGGAACATTATACACGTCTATAACGTAACATAACCTAACCTAACCCATCTAGCCCCTCGCTAGTAAAATTTTACAGAATCCCGTTCGTGTCATCCCGTACGTCTCGGTTTTGATATTATATACGTCTATAGCGTTATATATCGTAACCTAAGGCAGGCTATCATCTCGGATGCAGTATTTTACGCCATTCCTGGCGTATCGGCCTCTAATTCTCGGTGGGAACATTATATTCGTCTATAACGTAATATACCCTAACCTTACACATCTAGCACCTCGCTGGTATTGTTTTACAGAATCCCGTTCGTGACGTCCCGTACGTCTCGGTTGAGATATTATATACGTCTATAGCGTTATATATCCTAACATAAGGCAGGCTAACATCTCAGATGCAGTATTTTACGCCATTCCTGGCGTATCGGCCACTACTTCTCGGTGGGAACATTATACACGTCTATAACGTAACATAACCTAACCTAACCCATCTAGCCCCTCGCTGGTAATGTTTTACAGAATCCCGTTCCTGTCGTCCCGTACGTCTCGGTTGGTACATTATATACGTCTACAGCGTTATATATCCTAACCTAAGGCAGGCTAACATCTCGGATGCAGTATTTTATGTCATTCCTGGCGTATCGGCCCCTACTTCACGGTGGGAACATTATACACGTCTATAACGTAACATAACCTAACCTAACCCATCTAGCCCCTTGCTGGTAATATTTCACAGAATCCCGTTCCCGTCGTCCCGTACGTCTCGGTTGGGACATTATATACGTCTACAGCGATATATATCCAAACGTAAGGCAGGCTAACATCTCGGATGTAGTACTTTACAACATTCCTGGCGTATCGGCCCCTACTTCTCGGTGGGAACATTATATAGGTCCATAACGCAACATAATCTAACCTAACCCATCTAGCCCCTCGCTGGTAATATTTCACAGAATCCTGTTCGCGTCGTCCTGTACGTCTCGGTTGGGATATTATATACGTCTACAGCGTTATATATCATAACCTAAGGCAGGCTAACATCTCGGATGCAGTATTTTACGCCATTCCTGTCGTATCGGCCCCTACTTCTCGGTGGGAACATTATACACGTCTATAACGTAACATAACCTAACCTAACCCATCTAGCCCCTCGCTGGTAATATTTTACAGAATCACGTTTGTGTCGTCCAGTACGTCTCGGTTGGGATATTATATACGTCTATAGCGTTATATATCGTAATCTAAAGCAGGTTATCATCTCGGATGCAGTATTTTATAACATTCCTGGCGCATCGGCCTCTACTTCTCGGTGGGAACATTATATTCGTCTATAACGTAATATACCCTAACCTTACACATCTAGGACCTCGCTGGTATTGTTTTACAGTATCTCGTTCATGACGTCCCGTACGTCTCGGTTGAGATATTATATACGTTTATAGCGTTATATATCCTAACATAAGGCAGGCTAACATCTCGGATGCAGTATTTTACGCCATTCCTGGCGTATCGGCCTCTACTTCTCGGTGGGAACATTATACACGTCTATAACGTAACATAACCTAACCTAGCCCATCTAGCCCCTCGCTGGTAATATTTTACAGAATCCTGTTCGTGTCGTCCCGCACGTCTCGGTTGGGATATTATATAGGTCTATAGCGTTATATATCCTAACCTAAGGAAGGCTATCATCTCGGATTCAGTATTTTACAACATTCCTGGCATATCGGCCCCTACTTCTCGGTGGGAACATTATATACGTCCATTACGTATCAGAATCTAACCTAACCCATCTAGCCCCTCGCTGGTAATGTTTGACAGAATCCCGTTCCTGTCGTCCCGTACGTCACGGTTGGGGCATTATAAACGTCTACAGCGATATATATCCAAACGTAAGGCAGGCTAACATCTCGGATGTAGTACTTTACAACATTCCTGGCGTATCTGCCCCTACTTCTCGGTGGGAACATTATATAGATCTATAACGTAACATAATCTAACCTAACCCATCTAGCCCCTCGCTGGTAATATTTCACAGAATCCCGTTCGCGTCGTCCCGTACGTCTCGGTTGGAATATTATATACGTCTATAGCGTTATATATCGTAACCTAAGGGAGGCTAACATCTCGGATGCAGTATTTTACGCCATTCCTGGCGTATCGGCCCCTACTTCACGGTGGGAACATTATACACGTCTATAGCGTAACATAACGTAACCTAACCCATCTAGCCCCTCGCTGGTAATATTTCACAGAATCCCGTTCGCGTCGTCCCGTACGTATCGGTTGGAACATTATATACGTCAACAGCGTTATATATCCTGACCTAAGGGGGGCTAACATCTAGGATGCAGTATTTTACGCCATTCCTGGCGTATCGGCCCCTACTTCTCGGTGGGAACATTATACACGTCTATAACCTAACATAACCTAACCTAACCCATCTAGCCCCTCGCTGATAATGTTTTACAGAATCCCGGTCCTGTCGTTCCGTAAGTCTCGGTTGGTACATTATATACGTCTACAGCGTTATATATCATAACCTAAGGCAGGCTAACATCTCGGATGCAGTATTTTACGCCATTCCTGTCGTATCGGCCCCTACTTCACGGTGGGAACATTATACACGTCTATAACGTAACATAACCTAACCTAACCCATCTAGCCCCTCGCTAGTAATATTTTACAGACTCCCGTTCGTGTCGTCCCGTACGTCTCGGTTTTGTTATTATATACGTCTATAGCGTTATATATCGTAACCTAAGGCAGGCTATCATCTCGGATGCAGTATTTTATAACATTCCTGGCGCATCGGCCTCTACTTCTCGGTGGGAACGTTATAGTCGTCTTTAACGTAACATAACCTAACCTAAACAATCTAACCCCTCGCTGGTAATGTTTTACAGAATCCCGTTCCTGTCGTACCGTACGTCTCGGTTGGGACATTATATACGTCTACAGCCTTATATATCCTAACCTAAGGCAGGCTAACATCTCGGATGCAGTATTTTACGTCATTCCTGGCGTATCGGCCCCCACTTCACGTTGGGAACATTATACACGTCTATAACGTAACATAACCTAACCTAACCCATCTAGCCCCTCGCTAGTAAAATTTTACAGAATCCCGTTCGTGTCATCCCGTACGTCTCGGTTTTGATATTATATACGTCTATAGCGTTATATATCGTAACCTAAGGCAGGCTATCATCTCGGATGCAGTATTTTACGCCATTCCTGGCGTATCGGCCTCTACTTCTCGGTGGGAACATTATATTCGTCTATAACGTAATATACCCTAACCTTACACATCTAGCACCTCGCTGGTATTGTTTTACAGAATCCCGTTCGTGACGTCCCGTACGTCTCGGTTGAGATATTATATACGTCTATAGCGTTATATATCCTAACATAAGGCAGGCTAACATCTCAGATGCAGTATTTTACGCCATTCCTGGCGTATCGGCCACTACTTCTCGGTGGGAACATTATACACGTCTATAACGTAACATAACCTAACCTAACCCATCTAGCCCCTCGCTGGTAATGTTTTACAGAATCCCGTTCCTGTCGTCCCGTACGTCTCGGTTGGTACATTATATACGTCTACAGCGTTATATATCCTAACCTAAGGCAGGCTAACATCTCGGATGCAGTATTTTATGTCATTCCTGGCGTATCGGCCCCTACTTCACGGTGGGAACATTATACACGTCTATAACGTAACATAACCTAACCTAACCCATCTAGCCCCTTGCTGGTAATATTTCACAGAATCCCGTTCCCGTCGTCCCGTACGTCTCGGTTGGGACATTATATACGTCTACAGCGATATATATCCAAACGTAAGGCAGGCTAACATCTCGGATGTAGTACTTTACAACATTCCTGGCGTATCGGCCCCTACTTCTCGGTGGGAACATTATATAGGTCCATAACGCAACATAATCTAACCTAACCCATCTAGCCCCTCGCTGGTAATATTTCACAGAATCCTGTTCGCGTCGTCCTGTACGTCTCGGTTGGGATATTATATACGTCTACAGCGTTATATATCATAACCTAAGGCAGGCTAACATCTCGGATGCAGTATTTTACGCCATTCCTGTCGTATCGGCCCCTACTTGTCGGTGGGAACATTATACACGTCTATAACGTAACATAACCTAACCTAACCCATCTAGCCCCTCGCTGGTAATATTTTACAGAATCACGTTTGTGTCGTCCAGTACGTCTCGGTTGGGATATTATATACGTCTATAGCGTTATATATCGTAATCTAAAGCAGGTTATCATCTCGGATGCAGTATTTTATAACATTCCTGGCGCATCGGCCTCTACTTCTCGGTGGGAACATTATATTCGTCTATAACGTAATATACCCTAACCTTACACATCTAGGACCTCGCTGGTATTGTTTTACAGTATCTCGTTCATGACGTCCCGTACGTCTCGGTTGAGATATTATATACGTTTATAGCGTTATATATCCTAACATAAGGCAGGCTAACATCTCGGATGCAGTATTTTACGCCATTCCTGGCGTATCGGCCTCTACTTCTCGGTGGGAACATTATACACGTCTATAACGTAACATAACCTAACCTAGCCCATCTAGCCCCTCGCTGGTAATATTTTACAGAATCCTGTTCGTGTCGTCCCGCACGTCTCGGTTGGGATATTATATAGGTCTATAGCGTTATATATCCTAACCTAAGGAAGGCTATCATCTCGGATTCAGTATTTTACCACATTCCTGGCATATCGGCCCCTACTTCTCGGTGGGAACATTATATACGTCCATTACGTATCAGAATCTAACCTAACCCATCTAGCCCCTCGCTGGTAATGTTTGACAGAATCCCGTTCCTGTCGTCCCGTACGTCACGGTTGGGGCATTATAAACGTCTACAGCGATATATATCCAAACGTAAGGCAGGCTAACATCTCGGATGTAGTACTTTACAACATTCCTGGCGTATCTGCCCCTACTTCTCGGTGGGAACATTATATAGATCTATAACGTAACATAATCTAACCTAACCCATCTAGCCCCTCGCTGGTAATATTTCACAGAATCCCGTTCGCGTCGTCCCGTACGTCTCGGTTGGAATATTATATACGTCTATAGCGTTATATATCGTAACCTAAGGGAGGCTAACATCTCGGATGCAGTATTTTACGCCATTCCTGGCGTATCGGCCCCTACTTCACGGTGGGAACATTATACACGTCTATAGCGTAACATAACGTGACCTAACCCATCTAGCCCCTCGCTGGTAATATTTCACAGAATCCCGTTCGCGTCGTCCCGTACGTATCGGTTGGGACATTATATACGTCAACAGCGTTGTATATCGTAACCTAAGGCAAGCTAACATCTCGGATGCAGTATTTTACGCCATCCCTGGCGTATCGGCCCCTACTACTCGGTGGGAACATTATACACGTCTATAACGTAACATAACCTAACCTAACCCATCTAGCCCCTCGCTGGTAATATTTCACAGAATCCCGTTCGCGTCGTCCCGTACGTCTCGGTTGGAACATTATATACGTCAACAGCGTTATATATCCTGACCTAAGGGGGGCTAACATCTAGGATGCAGTGTTTTACGCCATTCCTGGCGTATCGGCCCCTACTTCTCGGTGGGAACATTATACACGTCTATAACCTAACATAACCTAACCTAACCCATCTAGCCCCTCGCTGATAATGTTTTACAGAATCCCGGTCCTGTCGTCCCGTAAGTCTCGGTTGGTACATTATATACGTCTACAGCGTTATATATCCTAACCTAAGGCAGGCTATCATCTCGCATGCAGTATTTTATAACATTCCTGGCGCATCGGCCTCTACTTCTCGGTGGGAACATTATAGTCGTCTATAACGTAACATAACCTAACCTAAACCATCTAACCCCTCGCTGGTAATATTTTACAAAATCCCGTTCGTATCGTCCCGTTCGTCTCGATTGGGATATTCTATACGTCTATAGCGTTATATATAGTAACCTAAGGCAGGCTATCATCTCGGATGCAGTATTTTACAACATTCCGGGCGCATAGCCTCTACTTCTCGGTGGGAACATTATATTCGTCTATAACTTAACATAACCTAACCTAACACATCTAGCCCCTCGCTGGTAATATTTTACAGAATCCCGTTCGTGACGTCCCGTACGACTCGGTTGAGATATTATATACGTCTATAGCGTTATATATCCTAACCTAAGGCAGGCTATAATCTCGGATGCAGTATTTTACAACATTCCTGGCGTATCGGCCCCTACTACTCGGTGGGAACATTATACACGTCTATAACGTAACATAACCTAACCTAACCCATCTAGCCCCTCGCTGATAATATTTCACAGAATCCCGTTCGCGTCGTCCCGTACGTCTCGGTTGGGACATTATATACGTCAGCAGCGTTATATATCGTAACCTAAGGCAAGCTAACATCTCGGATGCAGTATTTTACGCGATTCCTGGCGTATCGGCCCCTACTACTCGGTGGGAACATTATACACGTCTATAACGTAACATAATCTAACCTAACCCATCTAGCACCTCGCTGGTAATATTTCACAGAATCCCGTTCGCGTCGTCCCGTACGTCTCGGTTTTGATATTATATACGTCTATAGCGTTATATATCGTAACCTAAGGCAGGCTATCATCTCGGATGCAGTATTTTATAACATTCCTGGCGCATCGGAATCTACTTCTCGGTGGGAACATTATAGTCGTCTATAACGTAACATAACCTAACCTAAACCATCTAGCCCCTCGCTGGTAATATTTCACAGGATCCCGTTTGTGTCGTCCCGTACGTCTCGGATGGGATATTATAAACGTCTACTGCGATATATATCCTAACGTAAGGCAGGCTAACATCTCGGATGCAGTATTTTACGCCATTCCTGGCGTATCGGCACCTACTTCACGGTGCGAACATTATACACGTCTATAACGTAACATAATCTAACCTAACCCATCTAGCCCCTCGCTGGTAATATTTCACAGAATCCCGTTCGCGTCGTCCTGTACGTCTCGGTTGGGACATTATATACGTCTACAGCGATATACATCCAAACGTAAGGCAGGCTAACATCTCGGATGTAGTACTTTACAACATTCCTGGCGTATCGGCCCCTACTTCTCGGTGGGAACATTATATAGGTCTATAACGTAACATAATCTAACCTATCCCATCTAGCCCCTCGCTGTTAATATTTCACAGAATCCCGTTCGCGTCGTCCCGTACGTCTCGGTTGGAATATTATATACATCTATAGCGTTATATATCGTAACCTAAGGGAGGCTAACATCTCGGATGCAGTATTTTACGCCATTCCTGGCGTATCGGCCCCTACTTCACGGTGGGAACATTATACACGTCTATAACGTAACACAACCTAACCTAACCCATCTAGCCCCTCGCTGGTAATATTTCACAGAATCCTGTTTGCGTCGTCCCGTACGTCTCGATTGGGATATTATATACGTCTACCGCGTTATATATCCTAACCTAAGGCAGGCTAACATCTCGGATGCAGTATTTTACGCCATTCCTGGCGTATCGGCCCCTACTTCACGGTGGGAACATTATACACGTCTACAACGTAACATAACCTAACCTAACCCATCTAGCCCCTCGCTAGTAATATTTTACAGACTCCCGTTCGTGTCGTCCCGTACGTCTCGGTTTTGATATTATATACGTCTATAGCGTTATATATCGTAACCTAAGGCAGGCTATCATCTCGGATGCAGTATTTTATAACATTCCTGGCGCATCGGAATCTACTTCTCGGTGGAAACATTATAGTCGTCTATAACGTAACATAACCTAACCTAAACCATCTAGCCCCTCGCTGGTAATATTTCACAGGATCCCGTTTGTGTCGTCCCGTACGTCTCGGATGGGATATTATAAACGTCTACTGCGATATATATCCTAACGTAAGGCAGGCTAACATCTCGGATGCAGTATTTTACGCCATTCCTGTCGTATCGGCACCTACTTCACGGTGCGAACATTATACACGTCTATAACGTAACATAATCTAACCTAACCCATCTAGCCCCTCGCTGGTAATATTTCACAGAATCCCGTTCGCGTCGTCCTGTACGTCTCGGTTGGGACATTATATACGTCTACAGCGATATACATCCAAACGTAAGGCAGGCTAACATCTCGGATGCAGTATTTTACGCCATTCCTGGCGTATCGGCCCCTACTACTCGGTGGGAACATTATACACGTCTATAACGTAACATAACCTAACCTAACCCATCTAGCCCCTCGCTGGTAATGTTTTACAGAATCCCGTTCCTGTCGTCCCGTAAGTCTCGGTTGGTACATTATATACGTCTACAGCGTTATATATCCTAACCTAAGGCAGGCTAACATCTCGGATGCAGTATTTTATATCATTCCTGGCGTATCGGCCCCTACTTCACGGTGGGAACATTATACACGTATATAACGTAACATAACCTAACCTATCCCATCTAGCCCCTCGCTGGTAATGTTTTACAGAATCCCGTTCCTGTCGTCCCGTAAGTCTCAGTTGGTACATTATATACGTCTACAGCGTTATATATCCTAACCTAAGGCAGGCTAACATCTCGGATGCAGTATTTTATGTCATTCCTGGCGTATCGGCCCCTACTTCACGTTGGGAACATCATACACATCTATAACGTAACATAACCTAACATAACCCATCTAGCCCCTCGCTGTTAATATTTCACAGAATCCCGTTCGCGTCGTCCCGTACGTCTCGGGTGGGATATTATATACGTCTATAGCGTTATATATCCTAACCTAAGGCAGGCTATCATCTCGGATGCAGTATTTTACTACATTCCTGGCATATCGGCCCCTACTTCTCGGTGGGAACATTATATACGTCTGTAACGTATCACAACCTAACCTAACACACCTAGTCACTCGCTGGTAATGTTTTACAGAATCCCGTCCCTGTCGTCCCGTACGTCTCGGTTGGAACATTGTATACGTCTACAGCGTTATATATCCTAACCTAAGGCAGGCTAACATGTCGGATGCAGTATTTTACGTCATTCCTGGCGTATCGGCCCCCACTTCACGTTGGGAACATTATACACGTCTATAACGTAGCATAACCTAACCTAACCCATCTAGCCCCTCGCTAGTAATATTTTACAGAATCCCGTTCGTGTCATCCCGTACGTCTCGGTTTTGATATTATATACGTCTATAGCGTTATATATCGTAACCTAAGGCAGGCTATCATCTCGCATGCAGTATTTTATAACATTCCTGGCGCATCGGCCTCTACTTCTCGGTGGGAACATTATATTCGTCTATAACGTAATATTCCCTAACCTTACACATCTAGGACCTCGCTGGTATTGCTTTACAGTATCTCGTTCGTGACGTCCCGTACGTCTCGGTTGAGATATTATATACGTCTATAGCGTTATATATCCTAACATAAGGCAGGCTAACATCTCGGATGCAGTATTTTACGCCATTCCTGGCGTATCGGCTCCTACTTCTCGGTGGGAACATTATACACGTCTATAACGTAACATAACCTAACCTAGCCCATCTAGCCCCTCGCTGGTAATATTTTACAGAATCCTGTTCGTGTCGTCCCGTTCGTCTCGATTGGGATATTCTATACGTCTATAGCGTTATATATCGTAACCTAAGGCAGGCTATCATCTCGGATGCAGTATTTTACAACATTCCTGGCGCTTAGCCTCTACTTCTCGGTGGGAACATTATATTCGTCTATAACGTAACATAACCTAACCGAACACATCTAGCCCCACGCTGGTAATATTTTACAGAATCCCGTTCGTGTCGTCCCGTACGTCTCGATTGGGACATTATATACGTCTACAGCGTTATATATCCTAACCTAAGGCATACTAACATCTCGGATGCAGTATATTACGCCATTCCTGGCGTATCGGTCCCTACTTCTCGGTGGGAACATTATAAACGTCTATAACGTAACATTACCTAACCTAACCCATCTATCCCCTCGCTGGTAATATTTTACAGAATCCCGTGCGTGTCGTCCCGTACGTCTCGGTTTTGATATTATATACGTCTATAGCGTTATATATCTTAACCTAAGGCAGGCTATCATCTCGGATGCAGTATTTTACAACATTCATGGCGTATCGGCCCCTACTTCTCGGTGCGAACATTATGTAGGTCTGTAACGTAATATCACCTAACCTAACCCATCTAGCCCCTCGCTGGTAATGTTTTCAAGTATCCCGTTCCTGTCGTCCCGTACGGTCGGTTGGGACATTATAAACGTCTACAGCGATATATATCCTAACGTAAGGCAGGCTAACATATCGGATGTAGTATTTTACAACATTCCTGGCGTAGCGGCCTCTACTGCTCGGTGGGAACATTATATTCGTCTATAACGTAACATAACCTAACCTATCCCATCTAGCATCTCGCTGGTATTATTTTACAGAATCCCGTTCTTGTGGTCCCGTACGTCTCGGTTGGGATATTATATACGTCTACAGCGATATATATCGTAACGTAAGGCAGACTATCATCTCGGATGCAGTATTTTACAACATTGCTGGCGCATCGGCCTCTACTTCTCGCTGGGAACATTATAGTCGTCTATAACGTAACATAACCTAACCTAACCCATCTAACCCCACGCTGGTAATATTTTACAGAATCCCGTTCGTGTCGTCCCGTACGTCTCGATTGGGATATTATATACGTCTGTAGCGTTATATATCCTAACCTAAGGCAGGCTATCATCTCGGATGCAGTATTTTACAACATTCCTGTCGCATCGGCCCCTACTTCTCGGTGGGAACAATATATTCGTCTATAACGTAACATAACCTAACCGAACACATCTAGCCCCACGCTGGTAATATTTTACAGAATCCCGTTCGTGTCGTCCCGTACGTCTCGATTGGGACATTATATACGTCTACAGCGTTATATATCCTAACCTAAGGCATACTAACATCTCGGATGCAGTATATTACGCCATTCCTGGCGTATCGGTCCCTACTTCTCGGTGGGAACATTATAAACGTCTATAACGTAACATTACCTAACCTAACCCATCTATCCCCTCGCTGGTAATATTTTACAGAATCCCGTGCGTGTCGTCCCGTACGTCTCGGTTTTGATA
Organism: Xylocopa violacea; assembly: GCA_963969225.1. Classification (NCBI taxonomy): domain Eukaryota; kingdom Metazoa; phylum Arthropoda; class Insecta; order Hymenoptera; family Apidae; genus Xylocopa; species Xylocopa violacea. Next base: position 14,319,500 of record CAXAJV010000008.1, on the reverse strand, counting down.
TTATATACGTCTATAGCGTTATATATCCTAACCTAAGGCAGGCTAGCGTCCCGGATGCAGTATTTTACGCCATTCCTCGCGTATCGGCCCCTACTTCTCGGTGGGAACATTATACACGTCTATAACGTAACATAACCTAACCTAACACATCTAGCCCCTCGCTGGTAATGTTTTACAGAATCCCGTCCCTGTCGTCCCGTACGTCTCGGTTGGAACATTATATACGTCTACAGCGTTATATATCCTAACCTAAGGCAGGCTAACATGTCGGATGCAGTATTTTACGTCATTCCTGGCGTATCGGCCCCCACTTCACGTTGGGAACATTATACACGTCTATAACGTAACATAACCTAACCTAACCCATCTAGCCCCTCGCTAGTAATATTTTACAGAATCCCGTTCGTGTCATCCCGTACGTCTCGGTTTTGATATTATATACGTCTATAGCGTTATATATCGTAACCTAAGGCAGGCTATCATCTCGCATGCAGTATTTTATAACATTCCTGGCGCATCGGCCTCTACTTCTCGGTGGGAACATTATAGTCGTCTATAACGTAACATAACCTAACCTAAACCATCTAACCCCTCGCTGGTAATATTTCACAGAATCCCGTTCCTGTCGTCCCGTAAGTCTCGGTTGGTACATTATATACGTCTACAGCGTTATATATCCTAACCTAAGGCAGGCTAACATCTCGGATGCAGTATTTTATGTCATTCCTGGCGTATCGGCCCCTACTTCACGTTGGGAACATCATACATGTCTATAACGTAACATAACCTAACCTAACCCATCTAGCCCCTCGCTGGTAATATTTCACAGAATCCCGCTCGCGTCGTCCCGTACGTCTCAGTTGGGACATTATATACGTCCACAGCGATATATATCCAAACGTAAGGCAGGCTAATATCTCGGATGTAGTACTTTACAACATTCCTGGCGTATCGGCCCCTACTTCTCGGTGCGAACATTATATAGGTCTATAACGTAACATAATCTAACCTAACCCATCTAGCCCCTCGCTGGTAATATTTCACAGAATCCTGTTTGCGTCGTCCCGTACGTCTCGATTGGGATATTATATACGTCTACCGCGTTATATATCCTAACCTAAGGCAGGCTAACATCTCGGATGCAGTATTTTACGCCATTCCTGGCGTATCGGCCCCTACTTCACGGTGGGAACATTATACACGTCTATAGCGTAACATAACGTAACCTAACCCATGTAGCCCCTCGCTGGTAATATTTCACAGAATTCCGTTCGCGTCGTCCCGTACGTCTCGGTTGGGACATTATATACGTCAACAGCGTTATATATCCTAACCTAAGGCAGGCTAACATCTCGGATGCAGTATTTTACGCCATTCCTGGCGTATCGGCCCCTACTTCTCGGTGGGAACATTATACACGTCTATAACGTAACATAACCTAACCTAACCCATCTAGCCCCTCGCTGGTAATATTTTACAGAATCCTGTTCGTGTCGTCCCGCACGTCTCGGTTGGGATATCATATAGGTCTATAGCGTTATATATCCTAACCTAAGGAAGGCTATCATCTCGGATTCAGTATTTTACAACATTCCTGGCATATCGGCCCCTACTTCTCGGTTGGAACATTATATACGTCTATTACGTATCAGAATCTAACCTAACCCATCTAGCCCCTCGCTGGTAATGTTTTACAGAATCCCGTTCCTGTCGTCCCGTACGTCTCGGTTGGGGCATTATAAACGTCTACAGCGATATACATCCAAACGTAAGGCAGGCTAACATCTCGGATGTAGTACTTTACAAGATTCCTGGCGTATCGGCCCCTACTTCTCGGTGCGAACATTATATAGGTCTATAACGTAACATAATCTAACCTAACCCGTCTAGCCCCTCGCTGGTAATATTTCACAGAATCCTGTTTGCGTCGTCCCGTACGTCTCGATTGGGATATTATATACGTCTACCGCGTTATATATCCTAACCTAAGGCAGGCTAACATCTCGGATGCAGTATTTTACGCCATTCCTGGCGTATCGGCCCCTACTTCACGGTGGGAACATTATACACGTCTACAACGTAACATAACCTAACCTAACCCATCTAGCCCCTCGCTAGTAATATTTTACAGACTCCCGTTCGTGTCGTCCCGTACGTCTCGGTTTTGATATTATATACGTCTATAGCGTTATATATCGTAACCTAAGGCAGGCTATCATCTCGGATGCAGTATTTTATAACATTCCTGGCGCATCGGAATCTACTTCTCGGTGGGAACATTATAGTCGTCTATAACGTAACATAACCTAACCTAAACCATCTAGCCCCTCGCTGGTAATATTTCACAGGATCCCGTTTGTGTCGTCCCGTACGTCTCGGATGGGATATTATAAACGTCTACTGCGATATATATCCTAACGTAAGGCAGGCTAACATCTCGGATGCAGTATTTTACGCCATTCCTGGCGTATCGGCACCTACTTCACGGTGCGAACATTATACACGTCTATAACGTAACATAATCTAACCTAACCCATCTAGCCCCTCGCTGGTAATATTTCACAGAATCCCGTTCGCGTCGTCCTGTACGTCTCGGTTGGGACATTATATACGTCTACAGCGATATACATCCAAACGTAAGGCAGGCTAACATCTCGGATGCAGTATTTTACGCCATTCCTGGCGTATCGGCCCCTACTACTCGGTGGGAACATTATACACGTCTATAACGTAACATAACCTAACCTAACCCATCTAGCCCCTCGCTGGTAATGTTTTACAGAATCCCGTTCCTGTCGTCCCGTAAGTCTCGGTTGATACATTATATACGTCTACAGCGTTATATATCCTAACCTAAGGCAGGCTAACATCTCGGATGCAGTATTTTATATCATTCCTGGCGTATCGGCCCCTACTTCACGGTGGGAACATTATACACGTATATAACGTAACATAACCTAACCTATCCCATCTAGCCCCTCGCTGGTAATGTTTTACAGAATCCCGTTCCTGTCGTCCCGTAAGTCTCAGTTGGTACATTATATACGTCTACAGCGTTATATATCCTAACCTAAGGCAGGCTAACATCTCGGATGCAGTATTTTATGTCATTCCTGGCGTATCGGCCCCTACTTCACGTTGGGAACATCATACACATCTATAACGTAACATAACCTAACATAACCCATCTAGCCCCTCGCTGTTAATATTTCACAGAATCCCGTTCGCGTCGTCCCGTACGTCTCGGGTGGGATATTATATACGTCTATAGCGTTATATATCCTAACCTAAGGCAGGCTATCATCTCGGATGCAGTATTTTACTACATTCCTGGCATATCGGCCCCTACTTCTCGGTGGGAACATTATATACGTCTGTAACGTATCACAACCTAACCTAACACACCTAGTCACTCGCTGGTAATGTTTTACAGAATCCCGTCCCTGTCGTCCCGTACGTCTCGGTTGGAACATTGTATACGTCTAAAGCGTTATATATCCTAACCTAAGGCAGGCTAACATGTCGGATGCAGTATTTTACGTCATTCCTGGCGTATCGGCCCCCACTTCACGTTGGGAACATTATACACGTCTATAACGTAACATAACCTAACCTAACCCATCTAGCCCCTCGCTAGTAATATTTTACAGAATCCCGTTCGTGTCATCCCGTACGTCTCGGTTTTGATATTATATACGTCTATAGCGTTATATATCGTAACCTAAGGCAGGCTATCATCTCGCATGCAGTATTTTATAACATTCCTGGCGCATCGGCCTCTACTTCTCGGTGGGAACATTATATTCGTCTATAACGTAATATTCCCTAACCTTACACATCTAGGACCTCGCTGGTATTGCTTTACAGTATCTCGTTCGTGACGTCCCGTACGTCTCGGTTGAGATATTATATACGTCTATAGCGTTATATATCCTAACATAAGGCAGGCTAACATCTCGGATGCAGTATTTTACGCCATTCCTGGCGTATCGGCTCCTACTTCTCGGTGGGAACATTATACACGTCTATAACGTAACATAACCTAACCTAGCCCATCTAGCCCCTCGCTGGTAATATTTTACAGAATCCTGTTCGTGTCGTCCCGTTCGTCTCGATTGGGATATTCTATACGTCTATAGCGTTATATATCGTAACCTAAGGCAGGCTATCATCTCGGATGCAGTATTTTACAACATTCCTGGCGCTTAGCCTCTACTTCTCGGTGGGAACATTATATTCGTCTATAACGTAACATAACCTAACCGAACACATCTAGCCCCACGCTGGTAATATTTTACAGAATCCCGTCCGTGTCGTCCCGTACGTCTCGATTGGGACATTATATACGTCTACAGCGTTATATATCCTAACCTAAGGCATACTAACATCTCGGATGCAGTATATTACGCCATTCCTGGCGTATCGGTCCCTACTTCTCGGTGGGAACATTATAAACGTCTATAACGTAACATTACCTAACCTAACCCATCTATCCCCTCGCTGGTAATATTTTACAGAATCCCGTGCGTGTCGTCCCGTACGTCTCTGTTTTGATATTATATACGTCTATAGCGTCATATATCTTAACCTAAGGCAGGCTATCATCTCGGATGCAGTATTTTACAACATTCATGGCGTATCGGCCCCTACTTCTCGGTGCGAACATTATGTAGGTCTGTAACGTAATATCACCTAACCTAACCCATCTAGCCCCTCGCTGGTAATGTTTTCAAGTATCCCGTTCCTGTCGTCCCGTACGGTCGGTTGGGACATTATAAACGTCTACAGCGATATATATCCTAACGTAAGGCAGGCTAACATATCGGATGTAGTATTTTACAACATTCCTGGCGTATCGGCCTCTACTGCTCGGTGGGAACATTATATTCGTCTATAACGTAACATAACCTAACCTATCCCATCTAGCATCTCGCTGGTATTATTTTACAGAATCCCGTTCTTGTGGTCCCGTACGTCTCGGTTGGGATATTATATACGTCTATAGCGTTATATATCCTAACGTAAGGAAGGCTATCATCTCGGATGCAGTATTTTACAACATTCCTGGCGTATCGGCCTCTACTTATCGGTGGGAACATTATATTCGTCTATAACGTAACATAACCTAACCTAACACATCTAGCCCCCCGCTGGTAGTGTTTTACAGAATCCCGTTCGTGTCGTCCCGTTCGTCTCGATTGGGATATTCTATACGTCTATAGCGTTATATATCGTAACCTAAGGCAGGCTATCATCTCGGATGTAGTATTTTACAACATTCCTGGCGCATCGGCCTCTTCTTCTCGGCGGGTACATTATATTCTTCTATAACGTAATATAACCTAACCTAACACATCTAGCACCTCGCTGGTAATGTTTAACAGAATCCCGTTCGTGACGACCCGGATTTCTCGGTTGGGATATTATATACGTCTACAGCGATATATATCGTAACGTAAGGCAGGCTATCATCTCGGATGCAGTATTTTACAACATTCATGGCGTATCGGCCCCTACTTCTCGGTGGGAACATTATATTCGTCTATAACGTAACATAACTTAACCTAACCCATCTAGCCCCTCGCTTCTAATATTTTACAGAATCCCGTTCGTGTCGTCCCGTTCGTCTCGATTGGGATATTCTATACGTCTATAGCGTTATATATCGTAACCTAAGGCAGGCTATCATCTCGGATGTAGTATTTCACAACATTCCTGGCGCATCGGCCTCTTCTTCTCGGTGGGTACATTATATTCTTCTATAACGTAATATAACCTAACCTAACACATCTAGCACCTCGCTGGTAATGTTTAACAGAATCCCGTTCGTGTCGTCCCGTACGTCTCGATTGGGATATTATATACGTCTGTAGCGTTATATATCCTAACCTAAGGCAGGCTATCATCTCGGATGCAGTATTTTACAACATTCCTGTCGCATCGGCCCCTACTTCTCGGTGGGAACAATATATTCGTCTATAACGTAACATAACCTAACCGAACACATCTAGCCCCACGCTGGTAATATTTTACAGAATCCCGTTCGTGTCGCCCCGTACGTCTCGATTGGGACATTATATACGTCTACAGCGTTATATATCCTAACCTAAGGCATACTAACATCTCGGATGCAGTATATTACGCCATTCCTGGCGTATCGGTCCCTACTTCTCGGTGGGAACATTATAAACGTCTATAACGTAACATTACCTAACCTAACCCATCTATCCCCTCGCTGGTAATATTTTACAGAATCCCGTGCGTGTCGTCCCGTACGTCTCGGTTTTGATATTATATACGTCTATAGCGTTATATATCTTAACCTAAGGCAGGCTATCATCTCGGATGCAGTATTTTACAACATTCATGGCGTATCGGCCCCTACTTCTCGGTGCGAACATTATGTAGGTCTGTAACGTAATATCACCTAACCTAACCCATCTAGCCCCTCGCTGGTAATGTTTTACAGTATCCCGTTCCTGTCGTCCCGTACGGTCAGTTGGGACATTATAAACGTCTACAGCGATATATATCCTAACGTAAGGCAGGCTAACATATCGGATGTAGTATTTTACAAGATTCCTGGCTTATCGGCCTCTACTGCTCGGTGGGAACATTATATTCGTCTATAACGTAACATAACCTAACCTATCCCATCTAGCATCTCGCTGGTATTATTTTACAGAATCCCGTTCTTGTGGTCCCGTACGTCTCGGTTGGGATATTATATACGTCTATAGCGTTATATATCCTAACGTAAGGAAGGCTATCATCTCGGATGCAGTATTTTACAACATTCCTGGCATATCGGCCCCTACTTCTCGGTGGGAACATTATATACGTCTGTAACGTATCACAACCTAACCTAACACACCTAGTCACTCGCTGGTAATGTTTTACAGAATCCCGTTCGTGTCGTGCCGTACGTCTCGCTTGGGACATTATATACGTCTACAGCGTTATATATCCTAACCTAAGGCAGGCTAGCGTCCCGGATGCAGTATTTTACGCCATTCCTCGCGTATCGGCCCCTACTTCTCGGTGGGAACATTATACACGTCTATAACGTAACATAACCTAACCTAACACATCTAGCCCCTCGCTGGTAATGTTTTACAGAATCCCGTCCCTGTCGTCCCGTACGTCTCGGTTGGAACATTATATACGTCTACAACGTTGTATATCCTAACCTAAGGCAGGCTAACATGTCGGATGCAGTATTTTACGTCATTCCTGGCGTATCGGCCCCCACTTCACGTTGCGAACATTATACACGTCTATAACGTAACATAAGCTAACCTAACCCATCTAGCCCCTCGCTAGTAATATTTTACAGAATCCCGTTCGTGTCATCCCGTACGTCTCGGTTTTGATATTATATACGTCTATAGCGTTATATATCGTAACCTAAGGTAGGCTATCATCTCGCATGCAGTATTTTATAACATTCCTGGCGCATCGGCCTCTACTTCTCGGTGGGAACATTATAGTCGTCTATAACGTAACATAACCTAACCTAAACCATCTAACCCCTCGCTGGTAATATTTCACAGAAACCCGCTCGCGTCGTCCCGTACGTCTCGGTTGGAATATTATATACGTCTACAGCGTTATATATCCTAACCTAAGGCAGGCTAACATCTCGGATGCAGTATTTTATGTCATTCCTGGCGTATCGGCCCCTACTTCACGTTGGGAACATCATACATGTCTATAACGTAACATAACCTAACCTAACCCATCTAGCCCCTCGCTGGTAATATTTCACAGAATCCCGCTCGCGTCGTCCCGTACGTCTCGGCTGGCATATTATATACGTCTATAGCCTTATATATCCTAACCTAAGGCAGGCTATCATCTCGGATGCAGTATTTTATAACATTCCTGGCGCATCGGCCTCTACTTCTCGGTGGGAACATTATAGTCGTCTATAACGTAACATAACCTAACCTAAACCATCTAACCCCTCGCTGGTAATATTTCACAGAAACTCGTTCGCGTCGTCCCGTACGTCTCGGGTGGGATATTATATATGTCTATAGCGTTATATATCCTAACCTAAGGCAGGCTATCATCTCGGATGCAGTATTTTACAACATTCCTGGCATATCGGCCGCTACTTCTCGGTGGGAACATTCTATACGTCTGTAACGTTTCACAACCTAACCTAACACACCTAGTCACTCGCTGGTAATGTTTTACAGAATCCCGTCCCTGTCGTCCCGTACGTCTCGGTTGGAACATTATATACGTCTACAGCGTTATATATCCTAACCTAAGGCAGGCTAACATGTCGGATGCAGTATTTTACGTCATTCCTGGCGTATCGGCCCCCACTTCACGTTGGGAACATTATACACGTCTATAACGTAACATAACCTAACCTAACCCATCTAGCCCCTCGCTAGTAATATTTTACAGAATCCCGTTCGTGTCATCCCGTACGTCTCGGTTTTGATATTATATACGTCTATAGCGTTATATATCGTAACCTAAGGTAGGCTATCATCTCGCATGCAGTATTTTATAACATTCCTGGCGCATCGGCCTCTACTTCTCGGTGGGAACATTATAGTCGTCTATAACGTAACATAACCTAACCTAAACCATCTAACCCCTCGCTGGTAATATTTCACAGAAACCCGCTCGCGTCGTCCCGTACGTCTCGGTTGGAATATTATATACGTCTATAGCGTTAAATATCCTAACATAAGGGAGGCTAACATCTCGGATGCAGTATTTTACGCCATTCCTGGAGTATCGGCCCCTACTTCACGGTGGGAACATTATACACGTCTATAACGTAACATAACCTAACATAACCCATCTAGCCCCTCGCTGTTAATATTTCACAGAATCCCGTTCGCGTCGTCCCGTACGTCTCGGGTGGGATATTATATACGTCTATAGCGTTATATATCCTAACCTAAGGCAGGCTATCATCTCGGATGCAGTATTTTACAACATTCCTGGCATATCGGCCCCTACTTCTCGGTGGGAACATTATATACGTCTGTAACGTTTCACAACCTAACCTAACACACCTAGTCACTCGCTGGTAATGTTTACAGAATCCCGTCCCTGTCGTCCCGTACGTCTCGGTTGGAACATTATATACGTCTACAGCGTTATATATCCTAACCTAAGGCAGGCTAACATGTCGGATGCAGTATTTTACGTCATTCCTGGCGTATCGGCCCCCACTTCACGTTGGGAACATTATACACGTCTATAACGTAACATAACCTAACCTAACCCATCTAGCCCCTCGCTAGTAATATTTTACAGAATCCCGTTCGTGTCATCCCGTACGTCTCGGTTTTCATATTATATACGTCTATAGCCTTATTTATCGTAACCTAAGGCAGGCTATCATCTCGCATGCAGTATTTTATAACATTCCTGGCGCATCGGCCTCTACTTCTCGGTGGGAACATTATAGTCGTCTATAACGTAACATAACCTAACCTAAACCATCTAACCCCTCGCTGGTAATATTTTACAAAATCCCGTTCGTATCGTCCCGTTCGTCTCGATTGGGATATTCTATACGTCTATAGCGTTATATATAGTAACCTAAGGCAGGCTATCATCTCGGATGCAGTATTTTACAACATTCCTGGCGCATAGCCTCTACTTCTCGGTGGGAACATTATATTCGTCTATAACTTAACATAACCTAACCTAACACATCTAGCCCCTCGCTGGTAATATTATACAGAACCCCGTTCGTGACGTCCCGTACGACTCGGTTGAGATATTATATACGTCTATAGCGTTATATATCCTAACCTAAGGCAGGCTATCATCTGGGATGTAGTATTTTACAACATTCCTGGCGTATCGGCCTCTACTGCTCGGTGGGAACATTATATTCGTCTATAACGTAATATACCCTAACCTTACACATCTAGGACCTCGCTGGTATTGCTTTACAGTATCTCGTTCATGACGTCCCGTACGTCTCGGTTGAGATATTATATACGGCTATAGCGTTATATATCCTAACATAAGGCAGGCTAACATCTCGGATGCAGTATTTTACGCCATTCCTGGCGTATCGGCTCCTACATCTCGGTGGGAACATTATACACGTCTATAACGTAACATAACCTAACCAGGCCCATCTAGCCCCTCGCTGGTAATATTTTACAGAATCCTGTTCGTGTCGTCCCGTTCGTCTCGATTGGGATATTCTATACGTCTATAGCGTTATATATCGTAACCTAAGGCAGGCTATCATCTCGGATGCAGTATTTTACAACATTCCTGGCGCTTAGCCTCTACTTCTCGGTGGGAACATTATATTCGTCTATAACGTAACATAACCTAACCTAACACATCTAGCCCCTCGCTGGTAATATTTTACAGAATCCCGTTCGTGTCGTCCCGTACGTCTCGATTGGGATATTATATACGTCTATAGCGTTATATATCCTAACCTAAGGCAGGCTATCATCTCGGATGCAGTATTTTACAACATTCATGGCGTATCGGCCCCTACTTCTCGGTGGGAACATTATATTCGTCTATAAGGTAACATAACTTAACCTAACCCATCTAGCCCCTCGCTTGTAATATTTTACAGAATCCCGTTCGTGTCGTCCCGTTCGTCTCGATTGGGATATTCTATACGTCTATAGCGTTATATATCGTAACGTAAGGCAGGCTATCATCTCGGATGCAGTATTTTACAACATTCCTGGCGCATAGCCTCTACTTCTCGGTGGGAACATTATATTCGTCTATAACGTAACATAACCTAACCGAACCCATCTAGCCCCTCGCTGGTAATATTTTACAGAATCCCGTTCGTGTCGTCCCGTACGTCTGAATTGGGATATTATATACGTCTATGGCGTTATATATCTTAACCTAAGGCAGGCTCTCATCTCGGATGCAGTATTTTACAACATTCATGGCGTATCGGCCTGTACTTCTCGGTGGGAACATTATAGTCGTCTATAACGTAACATAACCTAACCTAAACCATCTAACCCCTCGCTGGTAATATTTCACAGAAACCCGTTCGCGTCGTCCCGTACGTCTCGGGTGGGATATTATATATGTCTATAGCGTTATATATCCTAACCTAAGGCAGGCTATCATCTCGGATGCAGTATTTTACGCCATTCCTGGCGTATCGGTCCCTACTTCTCGGTGGGAACGTTATAAACGTCTATAACGTTTCACAACCTAACCTAACACACCTAGTCACTCGCTGGTAATGTTTTACAGAATCCCGTCCCTGTCGTCCCGTACGTCTCGGTTGGAATATTACATACGTCTATAGCGTTAAATATCCTAACCTAAGGGAGGCTAACATCTCGGATGCGGTATTTTACGCCATTCCTGGAGTATCGGCCCCTACTTCACGGTGGGAACATTATACACGTCTATAACGTAACATAACCTAACATAACCCATCTAGCCCCTCGCTGTTAATATTTCACAGAATCCCGTTCGCGTCGTCCCGTACGTCTCGGGTGGGATATTATATACGTCTATAGCGTTATATATCATAACCTAAGGCAGGCTATCATCTCGGATGTAGTAGTTAACAACATTCCTGGCGTATCGGCCCCTACTTCTCGGTGGGAACATTATATTCTTCTATAACGTAATATAACCTAACCTAACACATCTAGCACCTCGCTGGTAATGTTTAACAGAATCCCGTTCGTGACGACCCGGATATCTCGGTTGGGATATTATATACGTCTACAGCGATATATATCGTAACGTAAGGCAGGCTATCATCGCGGATGCAGTATTTTACAACATTGCTGGCGCATCGGCCTCTACTTCTCGGTGGGAACATTATAGTCGTCTATAACGTAACATAACCTAACCTAACCCATCTAACCCCACGCTGGTAATATTTTACAGAATCCCGTTCGTGTCGTCCCGTACGTCTCAATTGGGATATTATATACGTCTATGGCGTTATATATCTTAACCTAAGGCAGGCTATCATCTCGGATGCAGTATTTTACAACATTCATGGCGTATCGGCCCCTACTTCTCGGTGCGAACATTATGTAGGTCTGTAACGTAATATCACCCAACCTAACCCATCTAGCCCCTCGCTGGTAATGTTTTACAGTATCCCGTTCCTGTCGTCCCGTACGGTCGGTTGGGACATTATAAACGTCTACAGCGATATATATCCTAACGTAAGGCAGGCTAACATATCGGATGTAGTATTTTACAACATTCCTGGCGCATCGGCCTCTACTTCTCGATGGGAACATTAGATTCGTCTATAACGTAACATAACCTAACCTAAACCATCTAACTCCTCGCTGGTAATGTTTTACAGAATCCCGTTCCTGTCATCCCGTACGTCTCGGTTGGGACATTATATCCGTCTACAGCGTTATATATCCTAACCTAAGGCAGGCTAACATCTCGGATGCAGTATTTTACGTCATTCCTGGCGTATCGGCCCCTACTTCACGGTGGGAACATTATATTCGTCTATAACGTAATATAACCTAACCTAACACATCTAGCACCTCGCTGGTAGTGTTTTACAGAATCCCGTTCGTGACGTCCCGTACGACTCGGTTGAGATATTATATACGTCTATAGCGTTATATATCCTAACCTAAGGCAGGCTATCATCTCGGATGCAGTATTTTACAACATTCCTGGCGCATCGGCCTCTACTTCTCGGTGGGAACATTATATTCGTCTATAACGTAACATAACCTAACCGAACACATCTAGCCCCACGCTGGTAATATTTTACAGAATCCCGTTCGTGTCGTCCCGTACGTCTCGATTGGGACATTATATACGTCTACAGCGTTATATATCCTAACCTAAGGCATACTAACATCTCGGATGCAGTATATTACGCCATTCCTGGCGTATCGGTCCCTACTTCTTTGTGGGAACAATATAAACGTCTATATCGTAACATTACCTAACCTAACCCATCTATCCCCTCGCTGGTAATATTTTACAGAATCCCGTTCGTGTCGTGCCGTACGTCTCGGTTTTGATATTATATACGTCTATAGCGTTATATATCCTAACCTAAGGCAGGCTATCATCTCGGATGCAGTATTTTATAACATTCCTGGCGCATCGGCCTCTACTTCTCGGTGGGAACATTATAGTCGTCTATAACGTAACATAACCTAACCTAAACCATCTAACCCCTCGCTGGTAATATTTCACAGAAACCCGTTCGCGTCGTCCCGTACGTCTCGGGTAGGATATTATATATGTCTATAGCGTTATATATACTAACCTAAGGCAGGCTATCATCTCGGATGCAGTATTTTACGCCATTCCTGGCGTATCGGTCCCTACTTCTCGGTGGGAACGTTATAAACGTCTATAACGTAACATTACCTAACCTAACCCATCTATCCCCTCGCTGGTAATATTTTACAGATTCCCGTGCGTGTCGTCCCGTACGTCTCGGTTTTGATATTATATACGTCTATAGCGTTATATATCATAACCTAAGGCAGGCTATCATCTCGGATGCAGCATTTTACAACATTCCTGGAGCATAGCCTCTACTTCTCGGTGGGAACATTATATTCGTCTATAACGTAACATAACCTAACCGAACCCATGTAGCCCCTCGCTGGTAATATTTTACAGAATCCCGTTCGTGTCGTCCCGTACGTCTCAATTGGGATATTATATACGTCTATGGCGTTATATATCTTAACCTAAGGCAGGCTATCATCTCGGATGCAGTATTTTACAACATTCATGGCGTATCGGCCCCTACATCTCGGTGGGAACATTATATTCGTCTATAACGTAACATAACTTAACCTAACCCATCTAGCCCCTCGCTTGTAATATTTTACAGAATCCCGTTCGTGTCGTCCCGTTCGTCTCGATTGGGATATTCTATACGTCTATAGCGTTATATATCGTAACCTAAGGCAGGCTATCATCTCGGATGTAGTATTTTACAACATTCCTGGCGCATTGGCCTCTTCTTCTCGGTGGGTACATTATATTCTTCTATAACGTAATATAACCTAACCTAACACATCTAGCACCTCGCTGGTAATGTTTAACAGAATCCCGTTCGTGACGACCCGGATATCTCGGTTGGGATATTATATACGTCTACAGCGATATATATCGTAACGTAAGGCAGGCTATCATCTCGGATGCAGTATTTTACAACATTGCTGGCGCATCGGCCTCTACTTCTCGTTGGGAACATTATAGTCGTCTATAACGTAACATAACCTAACATAACCCATCTAACCCCACGCTGGTAATATTTTACAGAATCCCGTGCGTGTCGTCCCGTACGTCTCGGTTTTGATATTATATACGTCTATAGCGTTATATATCCTAACCTAAGGCAGGCTATCATCTCAGATGCAGTATTTTATAACATTCCTGGCGCATCGGTCCCTACTTCTCGGTGGGAACGTTATAAACGTCTATAACGTTTCACAACCTAACCTAACACACCTAGTCACTCGCTGGTAATGTTTTACAGAATCCCGTCCCTGTCGTCCCGTACGTCTCGGTTGGAACATTATATACGTCTACAGCGTTATATATCCTAACCTAAGGCAGGCTAACATGTCGGATGCAGTATTTTACGTCATTCCTGGCGTATCGGCCCCCACTTCACGTTGGGAACATTATACACGTCTATAACGTAACATAACCTAACCTAACCCATCTAGCCCCTCGCTAGTAATATTTTACAGAATCCCGTTCGTGTCATCCCGTACGTCTCGGTTTTGATATTATATACGTCTATAGCGTTATATATCGTAACCTAAGGTAGGCTATCATCTCGCATGCAGTATTTTATAACATTCCTGGCGCATCGGCCTCTACTTCTCGGTGGGAACATTATAGTCGTCTATAACGTAACATAACCTAACCTAAACCATCTAACCCCTCGCTGGTAATATTTCACAGAAACCCGTTCGCGTCGTCCCGTACGTCTCGGGTGGGATATTATATATGTCTATAGCGTTATATATCCTAACCTAAGGCAGGCTATCATCTCGGATGCAGTATTTTACGCCATTCCTGGCGTATCGGTCCCTACTTCTCGGTGGGAACGTTATAAACGTCTATAACGTTTCACAACCTAACCTAACACACCTAGTCACTCGCTGGTAATGTTTTACGGAATCCCGTCCCTGTCGTCCCGTACGTCTCGGTTGGAATATTGCATACGTCTATAGCGTTAAATATCCTAACCTAAGGGAGGCTAACATCTCGGATGCAGTATTTTACGCCATTCCTGGAGTATCGGCCCCTACTTCACGGTGGGAACATTATACACGTCTATAACGTAACATAACCTAACATAACCCATCTAGCCCCTCGCTGTTAATATTTCACAGAATCCCGTTCGCGTCGTCCCGTACGTCTCGGGTGGGATATTATATACGTCTATAGCGTTATATATCATAACCTAAGGCAGGCTATCATCTCGGATGTAGTAGTTAACAACATTCCTGGCGTATCGGCCCCTACTTCTCGGTGGGAACATTATATTCTTCTATAACGTAATATAACCTAACCTAACACATCTAGCACCTCGCTGGTAATGTTTAACAGAATCCCGTTCGTGACGACCCGGATATCTCGGTTGGGATATTATATACGTCTACAGCGATATATATCGTAACGTAAGGCAGGCTATCATCGCGGATGCAGTATTTTACAACATTGCTGGCGCATCGGCCTCTACTTCTCGGTGGGAACATTATAGTCGTCTATAACGTAACATAACCTAACCTAAACCATCTAACCCCTCGCTGGTAATATTTCACAGAAACCCGTTCGCGTCGTCCCGTACGTCTCGGGTGGGATATTATATATGTCTATAGCGTTATATATACTAACCTAAGGCAGGCTATCATCTCGGATGCAGTATTTTACGCCATTCCTGGCGTATCGGTCCCTACTTCTCGGTGGGAACGTTATAAACGTCTATAACGTAACATTACCTAACCTAACCCATCTATCCCCTCGCTGGTAATATTTTACAGATTCCCGTGCGTGTCGTCCCGTACGTCTCGGTTTTGATGTTATATACGTCTATAGCGTTATATATCATAACCTAAGGCAGGCTATCATCTCGGATGCAGTATTTTACAACATTCCTGGAGCATAGCCTCTACTTCTCGGTGGGAACATTATATTCGTCTATAACGTAACATAACCTAACCGAACCCATCTAGCCCCTCGCTGGTAATATTTTACAGAATCCCGTTCGTGTCGTCCCGTACGTCTCAATTGGGATATTATATACGTCTATGGCGTTATATATCTTAACCTAAGGCAGGCTATCATCTCGGATGCAGTATTTTACAACATTCATGGCGTATCGGCCCCTACATCTCGGTGGGAACATTATATTCGTCTATAACGTAACATAACTTAACCTAACCCATCTAGCCCCTCGCTTGTAATATTTTACAGAATCCCGTTCGTGTCGTCCCGTTCGTCTCGATTGGGATATTCTATACGTCTATAGCGTTATATATCGTAACCTAAGGCAGGCTATCATCTCGGATGTAGTATTTTACAACATTCCTGGCGCATTGGCCTCTTCTTCTCGGTGGGTACATTATATTCTTCTATAACGTAATATAACCTAACCTAACACATCTAGCACCTCGCTGGTAATGTTTAACAGAATCCCGTTCGTGACGACCCGGATATCTCGGTTGGGATATTATATACGTCTACAGCGATATATATCGTAACGTAAGGCAGGCTATCATCTCGGATGCAGTATTTTACAACATTGCTGGCGCATCGGCCTCTACTTCTCGTTGGGAACATTATAGTCGTCTATAACGTAACATAACCTAACATAACCCATCTAACCCCACGCTGGTAATATTTTACAGAATCCCGTGCGTGTCGTCCCGTACGTCTCGGTTTTGATATTATATACGTCTATAGCGTTATATATCCTAACCTAAGGCAGGCTATCATCTCGGATGCAGTATTTTATAACATTCCTGGCGCATCGGTCCCTACTTCTCGGTGGGAACGTTATAAACGTCTATAACGTTTCACAACCTAACCTAACACACCTAGTCACTCGCTGGTAATGTTTTACAGAATCCCGTCCCTGTCGTCCCGTACGTCTCGGTTGGAACATTATATACGTCTACAGCGTTATATATCCTAACCTAAGGCAGGCTAACATGTCGGATGCAGTATTTTACGTCATTCCTGGCGTATCGGCCCCCACTTCACGTTGGGAACATTATACACGTCTATAACGTAACATAACCTAACCTAACCCATCTAGCCCCTCGCTAGTAATATTTTACAGAATCCCGTTCGTGTCATCCCGCACGTCTCGGTTTTGATATTATATACGTCTATAGCGTTATATATCGTAACCTAAGGTAGGCTATCATCTCGCATGCAGTATTTTATAACATTCCTGGCGCATCGGCCTCTACTTCTCGGTGGGAACATTATAGTCGTCTATAACGTAACATAACCTAACCTAAACCATCTAACCCCTCGCTGGTAATATTTCACAGAAACCCGTTCGCGTCGTCCCGTACGTCTCGGGTGGGATATTATATATGTCTATAGCGTTATATATCCTAACCTAAGGCAGGCTATCATCTCGGATGTAGTAGTTAACAACGTTCCTGGCGTATCGGCCCCTACTTCTCGGTGGGAACATTATATTCTTCTATAACGTAATATAACCTAACCTAACACATCTAGCACCTCGCTGGTAATGTTTAACAGAATCCCGTTCGTGACGACCCGGATATCTCGGTTGGGATATTATATACGTCTACAGCGATATATATCGTAACGTAAGGCAGGCTATCATCGCGGATGCAGTATTTTACAACATTGCTGGCGCATCGGCCTCTACTTCTCGGTGGGAACATTATAGTCGTCTATAACGTAACATAACCTAACCTAACCCATCTAACCCCACGCTGGTAATATTTTACAGAATCCCGTTCGTGTCGTCCCGTACGTCTCGATTGGGATATTATATACGTCTATAGCGTTATATATCGTAACGTAAGGCAGGCTATCATCGCGGATGCATTATTTTACGCCATTCCTGGCGTATCGGTCCCTACTTCTCGGTGGGAACGTTATAAACGTCTATAACGTAACATTACCTAACCTAACCCATCTATCCCCTCGCTGGTAATATTTCACAGAATCCCGTGCGTGTCGTCCCGTACGTCTCGGTTTTGATATTATATACGTCTATAGCGTTATATATCATAACCTAAGGCAGGCTATCATCTCGGATGCAGTATTTTACAACATTCCTGGCGCATAGCCTCTACTTCTCGGTGGGAACATTATATTCGTCTATAACGTAACATAACCTAACCGAACCCATCTAGCCCCTCGCTGGTAATATTTTACAGAATCCCGTTCGTGTCGTCCCGTACGTCTCAATTGGGATATTATATACGTCTATGGCGTTATATATCTTAACCTAAGGCAGGCTATCATCTCGGATGCAGTATTTTACAACATTCATGGCGTATCGGCCCCTACTTCTCGGTGCGAACATTATGTAGGTCTGTAACGTAATATCACCCAACCTAACCCATCTAGCCCCTCGCTGGTAATGTTTTACAGTATCCCGTTCCTGTCGTCCCGTACGGTCGGTTGGGACATTATAAACGTCTACAGCGATATATATCCTAACGTAAGGCAGGCTAACATATCGGATGTAGTATTTTACAACATTCCTGGCGCATCGGCCTCTACTTCTCGATGGGAACATTAGATTCGTCTATAACGTAACATAACCTAACCTAAACCATCTAACTCCTCGCTGGTAATGTTTTACAGAATCCCGTTCCTGTCATCCCGTACGTCTCGGTTGGGACATTATATCCGTCTACAGCGTTATATATCCTAACCTAAGGCAGGCTAACATCTCGGATGCAGTATTTTACGTCATTCCTGGCGTATCGGCCCCTACTTCACGGTGGGAACATTATATTCGTCTATAACGTAATATAACCTAACCTAACACATCTAGCACCTCGCTGGTAGTGTTTTACAGAATCCCGTTCGTGACGTCCCGTACGACTCGGTTGAGATATTATATACGTCTATAGCGTTATATATCCTAACCTAAGGCAGGCTATCATCTCGGATGCAGTATTTTACAACATTCCTGGCGCATCGGCCTCTACTTCTCGGTGGGAACATTATATTCGTCTATAATGTAACATAACCTAACCGAACACATCTAGCCCCACGCTGGTAATATTTTACAGAATCCCGTTCGTGTCGTCCCGTACGTCTCGATTGGGACATTATATACGTCTACAGCGTTATATATCCTAACCTAAGGCATACTAACATCTCGGATGCAGTATATTACGCCATTCCTGGCGTATCGGTCCCTACTTCTTTGTGGGAACAATATAAACGTCTATATCGTAACATTACCTAACCTAACCCATCTATCCCCTCGCTGGTAATATTTTACAGAATCCCGTTCGTGTCGTGCCGTACGTCTCGGTTTTGATATTATATACGTCTATAGCGTTATATATCCTAACCTAAGGCAGGCTATCATCTCGGATGCAGTATTTTATAACATTCCTGGCGCATCGGCCTCTACTTCTCGGTGGGAACATTATAGTCGTCTATAACGTAACATAACCTAACCTAAACCATCTAACCCCTCGCTGGTAATATTTCACAGAAACCCGTTCGCGTCGTCCCGTACGTCTCGGGTGGGATATTATATATGTCTATAGCGTTATATATCCTAACCTAAGGCAGGCTATCATCTCGGATGCAGTATTTTACGCCATTCCTGGCGTATCGGTCCCTACTTCTCGGTGGGAACGTTATAAACGTCTATAACGTAACATTACCTAACCTAACCCATCTATCCCCTCGCTGGTAATATTTTACAGATTCCCGTGCGTGTCGTCCCGTACGTCTCGGTTTTGATATTATATACGTCTATAGCGTTATATATCTTAACCTAAGGCAGGCTATCATCTCGGATGCAGTATTTTACAACATTCCTGGAGCATAGCCTCTACTTCTCGGTGGGAACATTATATTCGTCTATAACGTAACATAACCTAACCGAACCCATCTAGCCCCTCGCTGGTAATATTTTACAGAATCCCGTTCGTGTCGTCCCGTACGTCTCAATTGGGATATTATATACGTCTATGGCGTTATATATCTTAACCTAAGGCAGGCTATCATCTCGGATGCAGTATTTTACAACATTCATGGCGTATCGGCCCCTACATCTCGGTGGGAACATTATATTCGTCTATAACGTAACATAACTTAACCTAACCCATCTAGCCCCTCGCTTGTAATATTTTACAGAATCCCGTTCGTGTCGTCCCGTTCGTCTCGATTGGGATATTCTATACGTCTATAGCGTTATATATCGTAACCTAAGGCAGGCTATCATCTCGGATGTAGTATTTTACAACATTCCTGGCGCATTGGCCTCTTCTTCTCGGTGGGTACATTATATTCTTCTATAACGTAATATAACCTAACCTAACACATCTAGCACCTCGCTGGTAATGTTTAACAGAATCCCGTTCGTGACGACCCGGATATCTCGGTTGGGATATTATATACGTCTACAGCGATATATATCGTAACGTAAGGCAGGCTATCATCTCGGATGCAGTATTTTACAACATTGCTGGCGCATCGGCCTCTACTTCTCGTTGGGAACATTATAGTCGTCTATAACGTAACATAACCTAACATAACCCATCTAACCCCACGCTGGTAATATTTTACAGAATCCCGTTCGTGTCGTCCCGTACGTCTCGATTGGGATATTATATACGTCTATAGCGTTATATATCCTAACCTAAGGCAGGCTATCATCTCGGATGCAGTATTTTACAACATTCCTGTCGCATCGGCCCCTACTTCTCGGTGGGAACAATATATTCGTCTATAACGTAACATAACCTAACCGAACACATCTAGCCCCACGCTGGTAATATTTTACAGAATCCCGTTCGTGTCGTCCCGTACGTCTCGATTGGGACATTATATACGTCTACAGCGTTATATATCCTAACCTAAGGCATACTAACATCTCGGATGCAGTATATTACGCCATTCCTGGCGTATCGGTCCCTACTTCTCGGTGGGAACATTATAAACGTCTATAACGTAACATTACCTAACCTAACCCATCTATCCCCTCGCTGGTAATATTTTACAGAATCCCGTGCGTGTCGTCCCGTACGTCTCGCTTTTGATATTATATACGTCTATAGCGTTATATATCTTAACCTAAGGCAGGCTATCATCTCGGATGCAGTATTTTACAACATTCATGGCGTATCGGCCCCTACTTCTCGGTGCGAACATTATGTAGGTCTGTAACGTAATATCACCTAACCTAACCCATCTAGCCCCTCGCTGGTAATGTTTTACAGTATCCCGTTCCTGTCGTCCCGTACGGTCGGTTGGGACATTATAAACGTCTACAGCGATATATATCCTAACGTAAGGCAGGCTAACATATCGGATGTAGTATTTTACAACATTCCTGGCGTATCGGCCTCTACTGCTCGGTGGGAACATTATATTCGTCTATAACGTAACATAACCTAACCTATCCCATCTAGCATCTCGCTGGTATTATTTTACAGAATCCCGTTCTTGTGGTCCCGTACGTCTCGGTTGGGATATTATATACGTCTATAGCGTTATATATCCTAACGTAAGGAAGGCTATCATCTCGGATGCAGTATTTTACAACATTCCTGGCGTATCGGCCTCTACTTATCGGTGGGAACATTATATTCGTCTATAACGTAACATAACCTAACCTAACACATCTAGCCCCCCGCTGGTAGTGTTTTACAGAATCCCGTTCGTGTCGTCCCGTTCGTCTCGATTGGGATATTCTATACGTCTATAGCGTTATATATCGTAACCTAAGGCAGGCTATCATCTCGGATGTAGTATTTTACAACATTCCTGGCGCATCGGCCTCTTCTTCTCGGTGGGTACATTATATTCGTCTACAACGTAACATAACCTAACCTAACACATCTAGCCCCCCGCTGGTAATATTTTACAGAATCCCGTTCGTGTCGTCCCGTACGTCTCGATTGGGTTATTATATACGTCTATAGCGTTATATATCCTAACCTAAGGCAGGCTATCATCACGGATGCAGTATTTTACAACATTCATGGCGTATCGGCCCCTACTTCTCGGTGGGAACATTATATTCGTCTTTAACGTAACATAACTTAACCTAACCCATCTAGCCCCTCGCTGGTAATATTTTACAGAATCCCGTTCGTGTCGTCCCGTTCGTCTCGATTGGGATATTCTATACGTCTATAGCGTTATATATCGTAACCTAAGGCAGGCTATCATCTCGGATGAAGTATTTTACAACATTCCTGGCGCATCGGCCTCTTCTTCTCGGTGGGTATATTATATTCTTGCATAACGTAATATAACCTAACCTAACACATCTAGCACCTCGCTGGTAATGTTTAACAGAATCCCGTTCGTGACGACCCGTATATCTCGGTTGGGATATTATATACGTTTACAGCGATATATATCGTAACCTAAGGCAGGCTATCATCTCGGATGTAGTATTTTACAACATTCCTGGCGCATCGGCCTCTACTTCTCGTTGGGAACATTATAGTCGTCTATAACGTAACATAACCTAACATAACCCATCTAACCCCACGCTGGTAATATTTTACAGAATCCCGTTCGTGTCGTCCCGTACGTCTCGATTGGGATATTATATACGTCTATAGCGTTATATATCCTAACCTAAGGCAGGCTATCATCTCGGATGCAGTATTTTACAACATTCCTGTCGCATCGGCCCCTACTTCTCGGTGGGAACAATATATTCGTCTATAACGTAACATAACCTAACCGAACACATCTAGCCCCACGCTGGTAATATTTTACAGAATCCCGTTCGTGTCGTCCCGTACGTCTCGATTGGGACATTATATACGTCTACAGCGTTATATATCCTAACCTAAGGCATACTAACATCTCGGATGCAGTATATTACGCCATTCCTGGCGTATCGGTCCCTACTTCTCGGTGGGAACATTATAAACGTCTATAACGTAACATTACCTAACCTAACCCATCTATCCCCTCGCTGGTAATATTTTACAGAATCCCGTGCGTGTCGTCCCGTACGTCTCGGTTTTGATATTATATACGTCTATAGCGTTATATATCTTAACCTAAGGCAGGCTATCATCTCGGATGCAGTATTTTACAACATTCATGGCGTATCGGCCCCTACTTCTCGGTGCGAACATTATGTAGGTCTGTAACGTAATATCACCTAACCTAACCCATCTAGCCCCTCGCTGGTAATGTTTTACAGTATCCCGTTCCTGTCGTCCCGTACGGTCGGTTGGGACATTATAAACGTCTACAGCGATATATATCCTAACGTAAGGCAGGCTAACATATCGGATGTAGTATTTTACAACATTCCTGGCGTATCGGCCTCTACTGCTCGGTGGGAACATTATATTCGTCTATAACGTAACATAACCTAACCTATCCCATCTAGCATCTCGCTGGTATTATTTTACAGAATCCCGTTCTTGTGGTCCCGTACGTCTCGGTTGGGATATTATATACGTCTATAGCGTTATATATCCTAACGTAAGGAAGGCTGTCATCTCGGATGCAGTATTTTACAACATTCCTGGCGTATCGGCCTCTACTTATCGGTGGGAACATTATATTCGTCTATAACGTAACATAACCTAACCTAACACATCTAGCCCCCCGCTGGTAGTGTTTTACAGAATCCCGTTCGTGTCGTCCCGTTCGTCTCGATTGGGATATTCTATACGTCTATAGCGTTATATATCGTAACCTAAGGCAGGCTATCATCTCGGATGTAGTATTTTACAACATTCCTGGCGCATCGGCCTCTTCTTCTCGGTGGGTACATTATATTCGTCTACAACGTAACATAACCTAACCTAACACATCTAGCCCCCCGCTGGTAATATTTTACAGAATCCCGTTCGTGTCGTCCCGTACGTCTCGATTGGGTTATTATATACGTCTATAGCGTTATATATCCTAACCTAAGGCAGGCTATCATCACGGATGCAGTATTTTACAACATTCATGGCGTATCGGCCCCTACTTCTCGGTGGGAACATTATATTCGTCTTTAACGTAACATAACTTAACCTAACCCATCTAGCCCCTCGCTGGTAATATTTTACAGAATCCCGTTCGTGTCGTCCCGTTCGTCTCGATTGGGATATTCTATACGTCTATAGCGTTATATATCGTAACCTAAGGCAGGCTATCATCTCGGATGAAGTATTTTACAACATTCCTGGCGCATCGGCCTCTTCTTCTCGGTGGGTATATTATATTCTTGCATAACGTAATATAACCTAACCTAACACATCTAGCACCTCGCTGGTAATGTTTAACAGAATCCCGTTCGTGACGACCCGTATATCTCGGTTGGGATATTATATACGTTTACAGCGATATATATCGTAACCTAAGGCAGGCTATCATCTCGGATGTAGTATTTTACAACATTCCTGGCGCATCGGCCTCTACTTCTCGGTGGGAACATTATATTCGTCTATAACGTAACATAACCTAACCGAACACATCTAGCCCCACGCTGGTAATATTTTACAGAATCCCGTTCGTGTCGTCCCGTACGTCTCGATTGGGACATTATATACGTCTACAGCGTTATATATCCTAACCTAAGGCATACTAACATCTCGGATGCAGTATATTACGCCATTCCTGGCGTATCGGTCCCTACTTCTCGGTGGGAACAATATAAACGTCTATAACGTAACATTACCTAACCTAACCCATCTATCCCCTCGCTGGTAATATTTTACAGAATCCCGTTCGTGTCGTGCCGTACTTCTCGGTTTTGATATTATATACGTCTATAGCGTTATATATCGTAACCTAAGGCAGGCTATCATCTCGGATGCAGTATTTTACAACATTCCTGGCGCATAGCCTCTACTTCTCGGTGGGAACATTATATTCGTCTATAACGTAACATAACCTAACCGAACCCATCTAGCCCCTCGCTGGTAATGTTTTACAGAATCCCGTTCTTGTCGTCCCGTACGTCTCGGTTGGGACATTATATCCGTCTACAGCGTTATATATCCTAACCTAAGGCAGGCTAACATCTCGGATGCAGTATTTTACGTCATTCCTGGCGTATCGGCCCCTACTTCACGGTGGGAACATTATATTCGTCTATAACGTAATATAACCTAACCTAACACATCTAGCACCACGATGGTAGTGTTTTACAGAATCCCGATCGTGACGTCCCGTACGACTCGGTTGAGATATTATATACGTCTATAGCGTTATATATCCTAACCTAAGGCAGGCTATCATCTCGGATGCAGTATTTTACAACATTCCTGGCGCATCGGCCTCTACTTCTCGGTGGGAACATTATATTCGTCTATAACGTAACATAACCTAACCGAACACATCTAGCCCCACGCTGGTAATATTTTACAGAATCCCGTTCGTGTCGTCCCGTACGTCTCGATTGGGACATTATATACGTCTACAGCGTTATATATCCTAACCTAAGGCATACTAACATCTCGGATGCAGTATATTACGCCATTCCTGGCGTATCGGTCCCTACTTCTCGGTGGGAACAATATAAACGTCTATAACGTAACATTACCTAACCTAACCCATCTATCCCCTCGCTGGTAATATTTTACAGAATCCCGTTCGTGTCGTGCCGTACGACTCGGTTTTGATATTATATACGTCTATAGCGTTATATATAGTAACCTAAGGCAGGCTATCATCTCGGATGCAGTATTTTACAACATTCCTGGCGCATAGCCTCTACTTCTCGGTGGCAACATTATTTTCGTCTATAACGTAACATAACCTAACCGAACCCATCTAGCCCCTCGCTGGTAATATTTTACAGAATCCCGTTCGTGTCGTCCCGTACGTCTCAATTGGGATATTATATACGTATATAGCGTTATATATCTTAACCTAAGGCAGGCTATCATCTCGGATGCAGTATTTTACAACATTCATGGCGTATCGGCCCCAACTTCTCGGTGCGAACATTATGTAGGTCTGTAACGTAATATCACCTAACCTAACCCATCTAGCCCCTCGCTGGTAATGTTTTACAGTATCCCGTTCCTGTCGTCCCGTACGGTCGGTTGGGACATTATAAACATCTACAGCGATATATATCCTAACGTAAGGCAGGCTAACATATCGGATGTAGTATTTTACAACATTCCTGGCGTATCGGCCTCTACTGCTCGGTGGGAACATTATATTCGTCTATAACGTAACATAACCTAACCTATCCCATCTAGCATCTCGCTGGTATTATTTTACAGAATCCCGTTCTTGTCGTCCCGTACGTCTCGGTCGGGATATTATATACGTCTATAGCGTTATATATCCTAACGTAAGGAACGCTATCATCTCGGATGCAGTATTTTACAACATTCCTGGCGTATCGGCCTCGACTTATCGGTGGGAACATTATATTCGTCTATGACGTAACATAACCTAACCTAACACATCTAGCCACTCACTGGTAATGTTTTACAGAAGCCCGTACATGTCGTCCCGTACGTCTCGGTTGGGACATTATATACGTCTATAGCGTTATATATCCTAACCTAAGGCAGGCTATCACCTCAGATGTAGTATTTTACAACATTCCTAACGTATCGGCCCCTACTTCTCGGTGGGAACATTATACACGTCTATAACGTAACATAACCTAACCTAACACATCTAGCCCCTCGCTAGTAATATTTTAGAGAATCCCGTTCGTGTCTTCCCGTACGTCTCGGTTTTGATATTATATACGTCTATAGCGTTATATATCGTAACCTAAGGCAGGCTATCATCTCGCATGCAGTATTTTATAACATTCCTGGCGCATCGGCCTCTACTTCTCGGTGGGAACATTATAGTCGTCTATAACGTAACATAACCTAACCTAAACCATCTAACCCCTCGCTGGTAATGTTTTACAGAATCCCGTTCCTGTCATCCCGTACGTCTCGGTTGGGACATTATATACGTCTACAGCGTTATATATCCTAACCTAAGGCAGGCTAACATCTCGGATGCAGTATTTTACGTCATTCCTGGCGTATCGGCCCCCACTTCACGTTGGGAACATTATACACGTCTATAACGTAACATAACCTAACCTAACCCATCTAGCCCCTCGTTAGTAATATTTTACAGAATCCCGTTCGTGTCATCCCGTACGTCTCGGTTTTGATAATATATACGTCTATAGCGTTACATATCGTAACCTAAGGCAGGCTATCATCTCGGATGCAGTGTTTTTTAACATTCCTGGCGCATCGGCCTCTACTTCTCGGTGGGAACATTATAGTCGTCTATAACGTAACATAACCTAACCTAAACCATCTAACCCCTCGCTGGTAATGTTTTACAGAATCCCGTTCCTGTCGTCCCGTACGTCTCGGTTGGGACATTATATCCGTCTACAGCGTTATATGTCCTAACCTAAGGCAGGCTAACATCTCGGATGCAGTATTTTACGTCATTCCTGGCGTATCGGCCCCTACTTCACGGTGGGAACATTATATTCGTCTATAACGTAATATAACCAAACCTAACACATCTAGCACCTCGATGGTAGTGTTTTACAGAATCCCGATCGTGACGTCCCGTACGACTCGGTTGAGATATTATATACGTCTATAGCGTTATATATCCTAACCTAAGGCAGGCTATCATCTCGGATGTAGTATTTTACAACATTCCTGGCGCATCGGCCTCTACTTCTCGGTGGGAACATTATATTCGTCTATAACGTAACATAACCTAACCGAACACATCTAGCCCCACGCTGGTAATATTTTACAGAATCCCGTTCGTGTCGTCCCGTACGTCTCGATTGGGACATTATATACGTCTACAGCGTTATATATCCTAACCTAAGGCATACTAACATCTCGGATGCAGTATATTACGCCATTCCTGGCGTATCGGTCCCTACTTCTCGGTGGGAACATTATAAACGTCTATAACGTAACATTACCTAACCTAACCCATCTATCCCCTCGCTGGTAATATTTTACAGAATCCCGTGCGTGTCGTCCCGTACGTCTCGGTTTTGATATTATATACGTCTATAGCGTTATATATCGTAACCTAAGGCAGGCTATCATCTCGGATGCAGTATTTTACAACATTCCTGGCGCATAGCCTCTACTTCTCGGTGGGAACATTATATTCGTCTATAACGTAACATAACCTAACCGAACCCATCTAGCCCCTCGCTGGTAATATTTTACAGAATCCCGTTCGTGTCGTCCAGTACGTCTAAATTGGGATATTATATACGTCTATAGCGTTATATATCTTAACCTCAGGCATGCTATCATCTCGGATGCAGTATTTTACGTCATTCCTGGCGTATCGGCCCCTACTTCACGGTGGGAACATTATATTCGTCTATAACGTAATATAACCTAACCTAACACATCTAGCACCTCGATGGTAGTGTTTTACAGAATCCCGATCGTGACGTCCCGTACGACTCGGTTGAGATATTATATACGTCTATAGCGTTATATATCCTAACCTAAGGCAGGCTATCATCTCGGATGCAGTATTTTACAACATTCCTGGCGCATCGGCCTCTACTTCTCGGTGGGAACATTATATTCGTCTATAACGTAACATAACCTAACCGAACACATCTAGCCCCACGCTGGTAATATTTTACAGAATCCCGTTCGTGTCGTCCCGTACGTCTCGATTGGGACATTATATACGTCTACAGCGTTATATATCCTAACCTAAGGCATACTAACATCTCGGATGCAGTATATTACGCCATTCCTGGCGTATCGGTCCCTACTTCTCGGTGGGAACAATATAAACGTCTATAACGTAATATTACCTAACCTAACCCATCTATCCCCTCGCTGATAATATTTTACAGAATCCCGTTCGTGTCGTACCGTACGTCTCGGTTTTGATATTATATACGTCTATAGCGTTATATATCGTAACCTAAGGCAGGCTATCATCTCGGATGCAGTATTTTACAACATTCCTGGCGCATAGCCTCTACTTCTCAGTGGCAACATTATATTCGTCTATAACGTAACATAACCTAACCGAACACATCTAGCCCCACGCTGGTAATATTTTACAGAATCCCGTTCGTGTCTTCCCGTACGTCTCGGTTGGTATATTATATACGTCTATAGCGTTATATATCGTAACCTAACGCAGGCTATCATCTCGGATGCAGTATTTTACAACATTCCTGGCGCATAGCCTCTACTTCTCGGTGGGAACATTATATTCGTCTACAACGTAACATAACTTAACCTAACACATCTAGCCCCTCGCTGGTAATATTTTACAGAATCCCGTTCGTGTCGTCCCGTACGTCTCGATTGGGTTATTATATATGTCTATAGCGTTATATATCCTAACCTAAGGCAGGCTATCATCACGGATGCAGTATTTTACAACATTCATGGCGTATCGGCCCCTACTTCTCGGTGGGAACATTATATTCGTCTTTAACGTAACATAACTTAACCTAACCCATCTAGCCCCTCGCTGGTAATATTTTACAGAATCCCGTTCGTGTCGTCCCGTTCGTCTCGATTGGGATATTCTATACGTCTATAGCGTCATATATCGTAACCTAAGGCAGGCTATCATCTCGGATGAAGTATTTTACAACATTCCTGGCGCATCGGCCTCTTCTTCTCGGTGGGTACATTATATTCTTCTATAACGTAATATAACCTAACCTAACACATCTAGCACCTCGCTGGTAATGTTTAACAGAATCCCGTTCGTGACGACCCGTATATCTCGGTTGGGATATTATATACGTCTACAGCGATATATATCGTAACCTAAGGCAGGATATTATCTCGGATGTAGTATTTTACAACATTCCTGGCGCATCGGCCTCTACTTCTCGGTGGGAACATTATATTCGTCTATAACGTAACATTACCTAACCTAACCCATCTATCCCCTCGCTGGTAATATTTTACAGAATCCCGTTCGTGTCGTGCCGTACTTCTCGGTTTTGATATTATATACGTCTATAGCGTTATATATCGTAACCTAAGGCAGGCTGTCATCTCGGATGCAGTATTTTACAACATTCCTGGCGCATAGCCTCTACTTCTCGGTGGGAACATTATATTCGTCTATAACGTAACATAACCTAACCGAACCCATCTAGCCCCTCGCTGGTAATGTTTTACAGAATCCCGTTCCTGTCGTCCCGTACGTCTCGGTTGGGACATTATATCCGTCTACAGCGTTATATATCCTAACCTAAGGCAGGCTAACATCTCGGATGCAGTATTTTACGTCATTCCTGGCGTATCGGCCCCTACTTCACGGTGGGAACATTATATTCGTCTATAACGTAATATAACCTAACCTAACACATCTAGCACCACGATGGTAGTGTTTTACAGAATCCCGATCGTGACGTCCCGTACGACTCGGTTGAGATATTATATACGTCTATAGCGTTATATATCCTAACCTAAGGCAGGCTATCATCTCGGATGCAGTATTTTACAACATTCCTGGCGCATCGGCCTCTACTTCTCGGTGGGAACATTATATTCGTCTATAACGTAACATAACCTAACCGAACACATCTAGCCCCACGCTGGTAATATTTTACAGAATCCCGTTCGTGTCGTCCCGTACGTCTCGATTGGGACATTATATACGTCTACAGCGTTATATATCCTAACCTAAGGCATACTAACATCTCGGATGCAGTATATTACGCCATTCCTGGCGTATCGGTCCCTACTTCTCGGTGGGAACAATATAAACGTCTATAACGTAACATTACCTAACCTAACCCATCTATCCCCTCGCTGGTAATATTTTACAGAATCCCGTTCGTGTCGTGCCGTACGACTCGGTTTTGATATTATATACGTCTATAGCGTTATATATCGTAACCTAAGGCAGGCTATCATCTCGGATGCAGTATTTTACAACATTCCTGGCGCATAGCCTCTACTTCTCGGTGGCAACATTATTTTCGTCTATAACGTAACATAACCTAACCGAACCCATCTAGCCCCTCGCTGGTAATATTTTACAGAATCCCGTTCGTGTCGTCCCGTACGTCTCAATTGGGATATTATATACGTATATAGCGTTATATATCTTAACCTAAGGCAGGCTATCATCTCGGATGCAGTATTTTACAGCATTCATGGCGTATCGGCCCCTACTTCTCGGTGCGAACATTATGTAGGTCTGTAACGTAATGTCACCTAACCTAACCCATCTAGCCCCTCGCTGGTAATGTTTTACAGTATCCCGTTCCTGTCGTCCCGTACGGTCGGTTGGGACATTATAAACATCTACAGCGATATATATCCTAACGTAAGGCAGGCTAACATATCGGATGTAGTATTTTACAACATTCCTGGCGTATCGGCCTCTACTGCTCGGTGGGAACATTATATTCGTCTATAACGTAACATAACCTAACCTATCCCATCTAGCATCTCGCTGGTATTATTTTACAGAATCCCGTTCTTGTCGTCCCGTACGTCTCGGTTGGGATATTATATACGTCTATAGCGTTATATATCCTAACGTAAGGAAGGCTATCATCTCGGATGCAGTATTTTACAACATTCCTGGCGTATCGGCCTCTACTTATCGGTGGGAACATTATATTCGTCTATGACGTAACATAACCTAACCTAACACATCTAGCCACTCACTGGTAATGTTTTACAGAAGCCCGTACATGTCGTCCCGTACGTCTCGATTGGGACATTATATACGTCTATAGCGTTATATATCCTAACCTAAGGCAGGCTATCATCTCGGATGTAGTAGTAAACAACATTCCTGGCGTATCGGCCCCTACTTCTCGGTGGGAACATTATATACGTCTATAACGTAACATAACCTAACCTATCCCATCTAGCATCTCGCTGGTATTATTTTACAGAATCCCGTTCGTGTCTTCCCGTACGTCTCGGTTGGTATATTATATACGTCTATAGCGTTATATATCCTAACGTAAGGGAGGCTATCATCTCGGATGCAGTATTTTACAACATTCCTGGCGTATCGGCCTCTACTTATCGGTGGGAACATTATATTCGTCTATGACGTAACATAACCTAACCTAACACATCTAGCCACTCACTGGTAATGTTTTACAGAAGCCCGTACATGTCGTCCCGTACGTCTCGGTTGGGACATTATATACGTCTATAGCGTTATATATCCTAACCTAAGGCAGGCTATCACCTCAGATGTAGTATTTTACAACATTCCTAACGTATCGGCCCCTACTTCTCGGTGGGAACATTATATACGTCTATAACGTAACATAACCTAACCTAACCCATCTAGCCCCTCGCTGGTAATATTTTACAAAATCCCGTACGTGTCGTCCCGTTCGTCTCGATTGGGATATTCTATACGTCTATAGCGTTATATATCCTAACCTAAGGCATACTAACATCTCGGATGCAGTATATTACGCCATTCCTGGCGTATCGGTCCCTACTTCTCGGTGGGAACATTATAAACGTCTATAACGTAACATTACCTAACCTAACCCATGTATCCCCTCGCTGGTAATATTTTACAGAATCCCGTGCGTGTCGTCCCGTACGTCTCGGTTTTGATATTATATACGTCTATAGCGTTATATATCGTAACCTAAGGCAGGCTATCATCTCGGATGCTGTATTTTACAACATTCCTGGCGCATAGCCTCTACTTCTCGGTGGGAACATTATATTCGTCTATAACGTAACATAACCTAACCGAACCCATCTAGCCCCTCGCTGATAATATTTTACAGAATCCCGTTCGTGTCGTGCCGTACGTCTCAATTGGGATATTATATACGTCTATAGCGTTATATATCTTAACCTAAGGCAGGCTATCATCTCGGATGCAGTATTTTACAACATTCATGGCGTATCGGCACCTACATGTCGGTGCGAACATTATGTAGGCCTATAACGTAACATCACCTAACCTAACCCATCTAGCCCCTCGCTGGTAATGTTTTACAGAATCCCGTTCCTGTCGTCCCGTACGGTCGGTTGGGACATTATAAACTTCTACAGCGATATATATCCTAACGTAAGGCAGGCTAACATATCGGATGTAGTATTTTACAACATTCCTGGCGTATCGGCCTCTACTGCTCGGTGGGAACATTATATTCGTCTATAACGTAACATAACCTAACCTATCCCATCTAGCATCTCGCTGGTATTATTTTACAGAATCCCGTTCTTGTCGTCCCGTACGTCTAGGTTGGGATATTATATACGTCTATAGCGTCATATATCCTAACGTAAGGAAGGCTATCATCTCGGATGCAGTATTTTACAACATTCCTGGCGTATCGGCCTCTACTTATCGGTGGGAACATTACATTCGTCTATAACGTAACATAACCTAACCTAACACATCTAGCCCCTCGCTGGTAGTGCTTTACAGAATCCCGTTCGTGACGTCCCGTACAGATCGGTTGGGATATTATATACGTCTATAGCGTTATATATCATAACCTAAGGCAGGCTATCATCTCGGATGTAGTAGTTAACAACATTCCTGGCGTGTCGGCCCCTACTTCTCGGTGGGAACATTATATACGTCTATAACGTAACATAACCTAACCTATCCCATCTAGCATCTCGCTGGTATTATTTTACAGAATCCCGTTCGTGTCTTCCCGTACGTCTCGGTTGGTATATTATATACGTCTATAGCGTTATATATCCTAACGTAAGGGAGGCTATCATCTCGGATGCAGTATTTTACAACATTCCTGGCGTATCGGCCTCTACTTATCGGTGGGAACATTATATTCGTCTATAACGTAACATAACCTAACCTAACACATCTAGCCCCTCGCTGGTAATATTTTACAGCATCCCGTTCGTGTCGTCCCGTACGTCTCGATTGGGATATTATATACGTTTATAGCGTTATATATCCTAACCTAAGGCAGGCTATCATCACGGATGCAGTATTTTACAACATTCATGGCGTATCGGCCCCTACTACTCGGTGGGAACATTATATTCGTCTATAACGTGACATAACTTAACCTAACCCATCTAGCCCCTCGCTGGTAATATTTTACAGAATGCCGTTCGTGTCGTCCCGTTCGTCTCGATTGGGATATTCTATACGTCTATAGCGTTATATATCGTAACCTAAGGCAGGCTATCATCTCGGATGCAGTGTTTTACAACATTGCTGGCGCATCTGCCTCTACTTCTCGGTGGGAACATTATAGTCGTCTATAACGTAACATAACCTAACCTAACCCATCTAGCCCCACGCTGGTAATATTTTACAGAATCCCGTTCGTGTCGTCCCGTACGTCTCGATTGGGATATTATATACGTCTATAGCGTTATATATCCTAACCTAAGGCAGGCTATCATCTCGGATGCAGTATTTTACAACATTCCTGTCGCATCGGCCCCTACTTCTCGGTGGGAACATTATATTCGTCTATAACGTAACATAACCTAACCGAACACATCTAGCCCCACGCTGGTAATATTTTACAGAATCCCGTTCGTGTCGTCCCGTACGTCTCGATTGGGACATTATATACGTCTACAGCGTTATATATCCTAACCTAAGGCATACTAACATCTCGGATGCAGTATATTACGCCATTCCTGGCGTATCGGTCCCTACTTCTCGGTGGGAACATTATAAACGTCTATAACGTAACATTACCTAACCTAACCCATATATCCCCCAGCTGGTAATATTTTACAGAATCCCGTGCGTGTCGTCCCGTACGTCTCGGTTTTGATATTATATACGTCTATAGCGTTATATATCGTAACCTAAGGCAGGCTATCATCTCGGATGCAGTATTTTACAACATTCCTGGCGCATAGCCTCTACTTCTCGGTGGGAACATTATATTCGTCTATAACGTAACATAACCTAACCGAACCCATCTAGCCCCTCGCTGATAATATTTTACAGAATCCCGTTCGTGTCGTCCCGTACGTCTCAACTGGGATATTATATACGTCTATAGCGTTATATATCTTAACCTAAGGCAGGCTATCATCTCGGATGCAGTATTTTACAACATTCATGGCGTATCGGCCCCTACTTGTCGGTGCGAACATTATGTAGGTCTGTAACGTAATATCACCTAACCTAACCCATCTAGCCCCTCGCTGGTAATGTTTTACAGTATCCCGTTCCTGTCGTCGCGTACGGTCGGTTGGGACATTATAAACATCTACAGCGATATATATCCTAACGTAAGGCAGGCTAACATATCGGATGTAGTATTTTACAACATTCCTGGCGTATCGGCCTCTACTGCACGGTGGGAACATTATATTCGTCTATAACGTAACATAACCTAACCTATCCCATCTAGCATCTCGCTGGTATTATTTTACAGAATCCCGTTCTTGTCGTCCCGTACGTCTCGATTGGGATATTATGTACGTCTATAGCGTTATATATCCTAACGTAAGGAAGGCTATCATCTCGGATGCAGTATTTTACAACATTCCTGGCGTATCGGCCTCTACTTATCGGTGGGAACATTATATTCGTCTATGACGTAACATAACCTAACCTAACACATCTAGCCACACACTGGTAATGTTTTACAGAAGCCCGTACATGTCGTCCCGTACGTCTTGTTTGGGACATTATATACGTCTATAGCGTTATATATCCTAACCTAAGGCAGGCTATCAGCTCAGATGTAGTATTTTACAACATTCCTAACGTATCGGCCCCTACTTCTCGGTGGGAACATTATATACGTCTATAACGTAACATAACCTAACCTAACCAATCTAGCCCCTCGCTGGTAATATTTTACAAAATCCCGTTCGTGTCGTCCCGTTCGTCTCGATTGGGATATTCTATACGTCTATAGCGTTATATATCCTAACCTAAGGCAGGCTATCATCTCGGATGCAGTATTTTACAACATACCTGGCGCATCGGCCTCTACTTCTCGGTGGGAACATTATATTCTTCTATAACGTAATATAACCTAACCTAACACATCTAGCACCTCGCTGGAAATGTTTAACAGAATCCCGTTCGTGACGTCCCGTACGACTCGGTTGAGATATTATATACGTCTATAGCGTTATATATCCTAACCTAAGGCAGGCTATCATCTCGGATGCAGTATTTTACAACATTCCTGGCGCATCGGCCTCTACTTCTCGGTGGGAACACTATATTCGTCTATAACGTAACATAACCTAACCGAACACATCTAGCCCCACGCTGGTAATATTTTACAGAATCCCGTTCGTGTCGTCCCTTACGTCTCGATTGGGACATTATATACGTCTATAGCGTTATATATCGTAACCTAAGGCAGGCTATCATCTCGGATGCAGTATTTTACAACATTCCTGGCGCATAGCCTCTACTTCTCGGTGGGAACATTATATTCGTCTATAACGTAACATAACCTAACCGAACCCATCTAGCCCCTCGCTGGTAATATTTTGCAGAATCCCGTTCGTGTCGTCCCGTACGTCTCAATTGGGATATTATATACGTCTATAGCGTTATATATCTTAACCTAAGGCAGGCTATCATCTCGGATTCAGTATTTTACAACATTCACGGCGTATCGGCCTCTACTTCTCGGTGCGAACATTATGTAGGTCTGTAGCGTAATATCACCTAACCTAACCCATCTAGCCCCTCGCTGGTAATGTTTTACAGTATCCCGTTCCTGTCGTCCCGTACGGTCGGTTGGGACATTATAAACATCTACAGCGATATATATCCTAACGTAAGGCAGGCTAACATATCGGATGTAGTATTTTACAACATTCCTGGCGTATCGGCCTCTACTGCTCGGTGGGAACATTATATTCGTCTATAACGTAACATAACCTAACCTATCCCATCTAGCATCTCGCTGGTATTATTTTACAGAATCCCGTTCTTGTCGTCCCGTACGTCTCGGTTGGGATATTATATCCGTCTACAGCGTTATATATCCTAACCTAAGGCAGGCTAACATCTCGGATGCAGTATTTTACGTCATTCCTGGCGTATCGGCCCCTTCTTCACGGTGGGAACATTATATTCGTCTATAACGTAATATAACCTAACCTAACACATCTAGCACCTCGCTGGTAGTGTTTTACAGAATCCCGTTCGTGACGTCCCGTACGACTCGGTTGAGATATTATATACGTCTATAGCGTTATATATCCTAACCTAAGGCAGGCTATCATCTCGGATGCAGTATTTTACAACATTCCTGGCGCATCGGCCTCTACTTCTCGCTGGGAACATTATATTCGTCTATAACGTAACATAACCTAACCGAACACATCTAGCCCCACGCTGGTAATATTTTACAGAATCCCGTTCGTGTCGTCCCGTACGTCTCAATTGGGACATTATATACGTCTACAGCGTTATATATCCTAACCTAAGGCATACTAACATCTCGGATGCAGTATATTACGCCATTCCTGGCGCATCGGTCCCTACTTCTCGGTGGGAACAATATAAACGTCTATAACGTAACATTACCTAACCTAACCCATCTATCCCCTCGCTGGTAATATTTTACAGAATCCCGTTCGTGTCGTGCCGTACGTCTCGGTTTTGATATTATATACGTCTATAGCGTTATATATCGTAACCTAAGGCAGGCTATCATCTCGGATGCAGTATTTTACAACATTCCTGGCGCATAGCCTCTACTTCTCGGTGGGAACATTATATTCGTCTATAACGTAACATAACCTAACCGAACCCATCTAGCCCCTCGCTGGTAATATTTTACAGAATCCCGTTCGTGTCGTCCCGTACGTCTCAATTGGAATATTATATACGTCTATAGCGTTATATATCTTAACCTAAGGCAGGCTATCATCTCGGATGCAGTATTTTACAACATTCATGGCGTATCGGCCCCTACTTCTCGGTGCGAACATTATGTAGGTCTGTAGCGTAATATCACCTAACCTAACCCATCTAGCCCCTCGCTGGTAATGTTTTACAGTATCCCGTTCCTGTCGTCCCGTACGGTCGGTTGGGACATTATAAACATCTACAGCGATATATATCCTATCGTAAGGCAGGCTAACATATCGGATGTAGTATTTTACAACATTCCTGGCGTATCGGCCTCTACTGCTCGGTGGGAACATTATATTCGTCTATAACGTAACATAACCTAACCTATCCCATCTAGCATCTCGCTGGTATTATTTTACAGAATCCCGTTCTTGTCGTCCCGTACGTCTCGGTTGGGATATCATATACGTCTATAGCGTTATATATCCTAACGTAAGGAAGGCTATCATCTCGGATGCAGTATTTTACAACATTCCTGGCGTATCGGCCTCTACTTATCGGTGGCAACATTATATTCGTCTATAACGTAATATAACCTAACCTAACACATCTAGCACCTCGCTGGTAGTGTTTTACAGAATCCCGTTCGTGTCGTCCCGTACGTCTCGATTGGGATATTATATACGTCTATAGCGTTATATATCCTAACCTAAGGCAGGCTATCATCACGGATGCAGTATTTTACAACATTCATGGCGTATCGGCCCCTACTTCTCGGTGGGTACATTATATTCTTCTATAACGTAATATAACCTAACCTAACACATCTAGCACCTCGCTGGTAATGTTTAACAGAATCCCGTTCCTGTCGTCCCGTACGTCTCAGTTGGGACATTATATCCGTCTACAGCGTTATATATCCTAACCTAAGGCAGGCTAACATCTCGGATGCAGTATTTTACGTCATTCCTGGCGTATCGGCCCCTACTTCACGGTGGGAACATTATATTCGTCTATAACGTAATATAACCTAACCTAACACATCTAGCACCTCGCTGGTAGTGTTTTACAGAATCCCGTTCTTGTCGTCCCGTACGTCTCGGTTGGGATATTATATACGTCTATAGCGTTATATATCCTAACGTAAGGAAGGCTATCATCTCGGATGCAGTATTTTACAACATTCCTGGCGCATCGGCCTCTACTTCTCGGTGGGAACATTATATTCGTCTATAACGTAACATAACCTAACCGAACACATCTAGCCCCACGCTGGTAATATTTTACAGAATCCCGTTCGTGTCGTCCCGTACGTCTCGATTGGGACATTATATACGTCTACAGCGTTATATATCCTAACCTAAGGCATACTAACATCTAGGATGCAGTATATTACGCCATTCCTGGCGTATCGGTCCCTACTTCTCGGTGGGAACAATATAAACGTCTATAACGTAACATTACCTAACATAACCCATCTATCCCCTCGCTGGTAATATTTTACAGAATCCCGTTCGTGTCGTGCCGTACGTCTCGGTTTTGATATTATATACGTCTATAGCGTTATATATCGTAACCTAAGGCAGGCTATCATCTCGGATGCAGTATTTTACAACATTCCTGGCGCATAGCCTCTACTTCTCGGTGGGAACATTATATTCGTCTATAACGTAACATAACCTAACCGATCCCATCTAGCCCCTCGCTGGTAATATTTTACAGAATCCCGTTCGTGTCGTCCCGTACGTCTCAATTGGGATATTATATACGTCTATAGCGTTATATATCTTAACCTAAGGCAGGCTATCATCTCGGATGCAGTATTTTACAACATTCATGGCGTATCGGTCCCTACTTCTCGGTGCGAACATTATGTAGGTCTGTAACGTAATATCACCTAACCTAACCCATCTAGCCCCTCGCTGGTAATGTTTTACAGTATCCCGTTCCTGTCGTCCCGTACGGTCGGTTGGGACATTATAAACATCTACAGCGATATATATCCTAACGTAAGGCAGGCTAACATATCGGATGCAGTATTTTACAACATTCATGGCGTATCGGCCCCTACTTCTCGGTGGGAACATTATATTCGTCTATAACGTAACATAACTTAACCTAACCCATCTAGCCCGTCGCTGGTAATATTTTACAGAATCCCGTTCGTGTCGTCCCGTTCGTCTCGATTGGGATATTCTATACGTCTATAGCGTTATATATCGTAACCTAAGGCAGGCTATCATCTCGGATATAGTATTTTACAACATTCCTGGCGCATCGGCCTCTTCTTCTCGGTGGGTACATTATATTCTTCTATAACGTAATATAACCTAACCTAACACATCTAGCACCTCGCTGGTAATGTTTAACAGAATCCCGTTCCTGTCGTCCCGTACGTCTCAATTGGGATATTATATACGTCTATAGCGTTATATATCCTAACCTAAGGCAGGCTATCACCTCAGATGTAGTATTTTACAACATTCCTAACGTATCGGCCCCTTCTTCTCGGTGGGAACATTATATACGTCTATAACGTAACATAACCTAACCTAACCCATCTAGCCCCTCGCTGGTAATATTTTACAGAATCCCGTTCGTGTCGTCCCGTACGTCTCGATTGGGACATTATATACGTCTATAGCGTTATATATCCTAACCTAAGGCAGGCTATCATCTCGGA
Organism: Xylocopa violacea; assembly: GCA_963969225.1. Lineage (NCBI taxonomy): Eukaryota > Metazoa > Arthropoda > Insecta > Hymenoptera > Apidae > Xylocopa > Xylocopa violacea. The sequence continues at coordinate 14,278,900 of CAXAJV010000008.1, read as the reverse complement.
TGCAGTATTTTACAACATTCCTGTCGCATCGGCCCCTACTTCTCGGTGGGAACATTATATTCGTCTATAACGTAACATAACCTAACCGAACACATCTAGCCCCACGCTGGTAATATTTTACAGAATCCCGTTCGTGTCGTCCCGTACGTCTCGATTGGGACATTATATACGTCTACAGCGTTATATATCCTAACCTAAGGCATACTAACATCTCGGATGCAGTATATTACGCCATTCCTGGCGTATCGGTCCCTACTTCTCGGTGGGAACATTATAAACGTCTATAACGTAACATTACCTAACCTAACCCATCTATCCCCTCGCTGGTAATATTTTACAGAATCCCGTTCCTGTCGTCCCGTACGGTCGGTTGGGACATTATAAACGTCTACAGCGATATATATCCTAACGTAAGGCAGGCTAACATATCGGATGTAGTATTTTACAACATTCCTGGCGTATCGGCCTCTACTGCTCGGTGGGAACATTATATTCGTCTATAACGTAACATAACCTAACCTATCCCATCTAGCATCTCGCTGAAATTATTTTACAGAATCCCGTTCGTGTCGTCCCGTACGTCTCGGTTGGGATATTATATACGTCTATAGAGTTATATATCCTAACGTAAGGGAGGCTATCATCTCGGATGCAGTATTTTACGCCATTCCTGGCATATCGGGCCCTACTTCTCGGTGGGAACATTATACACGTCTATAACGTAACATAACCTAACCTAACCCATCTAGCCCCCCGCTGGTAATATTTCACAGAATTCTGTTCGCGTCGTCCCGTACGTCTCGGATGGGATATTATATACGTCTACAGTGTTATATATCCTAACCTAAGGCAGGCTATCACCTCAGATGTAGTATTTTACAACATTCCTAACGTATCGGCCCCTTCTTCTCGGTGGGAACATTATATACGTCTATAACGTAACATAACCTAACCTAACCCATCTAGCCCCTCGCTGGTAATATTTTACAGAATCCCGTTCGTGTCGTCCCGTTCGTCTCGATTGGGATATTCTATACGTCTATAGCGTTATATATCGTAACCTAAGGCAGGCTATCATCTCGGATGTAGTATTTTACAACATTCCTGGCGCATCAGCCTCTTCTTCTCGGTGGGTACATTATATTCTTCTATAACGTAATATAACCTAACCTAACACATCTAGCACCTCGCTGGTAATGTTTAGCAGAATCCCGTTCGTGACGACCCGTATATCTCGGTTCCGATATTATATACGTCTACAGCGATATATATCGTAACGTAAGGCAGGCTAACATCTCGGATGTAGTATTTTACAACATTACTAGCGTATCGGCCTCTACTTCTCGGTGGGAACATTATATTCGTCTATAACGCATCACAACCAAACCTAACCCATCTAGCCCCTCGCTGGTAATGTTTTACAGTATCCCGTTCCTGTCGTCCCGTACGTCTCGATTGGGACATTATATACGTCTACAGCGTTATATATCCTAACCTAAGGCATACTAACATCTAGGATGCAGTATATTACGCCATTCCTGGCGTATCGGTCCCTACTTCTCGGTGGGAACAATATAAACGTCTATAACGTAACATAACCTAACCGAACCCATCTAGCCCCTCGCTGGTAATACTTTACAGAATCCCGTTCGTGTCGTCCCGTACGTCTCAATTGGGATATTATATACGTCTATAGCGTTATATATCTTAACCTAAGGCAGGCTATCATCTCGGATGCAGTATTTTACAACATTCATGGCGTATCGGTCCCTACTTCTCGGTGCGAACATTATGTAGGTCTGTAACGTAATATCACCTAACCTAACCCATCTAGCCCCTCGCTGGTAATGTTTTACAGTATCCCGTTCCTGTCGTCCCGTACGGTCGGTTGGGACATTATAAACATCTACAGCGATATATATCCTAACGTAAGGCAGGCTAACATATCGGATGCAGTATTTTACAACATTCATGGCGTATCGGCCCCTACTTCTCGGTGGGAACATTATATTCGTCTATAACGTAACATAACTTAACCTAACCCATCTAGCCCGTCGCTGGTAATATTTTACAGAATCCCGTTCGTGTCGTCCCGTTCGTCTCGATTGGGATATTCTATACGTCTATAGCGTTATATATCGTAACCTAAGGCAGGCTATCATCTCGGATATAGTATTTTACAACATTCCTGGCGCATCGGCCTCTTCTTCTCGGTGGGTACATTATATTCTTCTATAACGTAATATAACCTAACCTAACACATCTAGTACCTCGCTGGTAATGTTTAACAGAATCCCGTTCCTGTCGTCCCGTACGTCTCAATTGGGATATTATATACGTCTATAGCGTTATATATCTTAACCTAAGGCAGGCTATCATCTCGGATGCAGTATTTTACAACATTCATGGCGTATCGGTCCCTACTTCTCGGTGCGAACATTATGTAGGTCTGTAACGTAATATCACCTAACCTAACCCATCTAGCCCCTCGCTGGTAATGTTTTACAGTATCCCGTTCCTGTCGTCCCGTACGGTCGGTTGGGACATTATAAACATCTACAGCGATATATATCCTAACGTAAGGCAGGCTAACATATCGGATGTAGTATTTTACAACATTCCTGGCGTATCGGCCTCTACTTCTCGGTGGGAACATTATAGTCGTCTATAACGTAACATAACCCAACCTAACCCATCTAGCCCCACGCTGGTAATATTTTACAGAATCCCGTTCGTGTCGTCCCGTACGTCTCGATTGGGATATTATATACGTCTATAGCGTTATATATCCTAACCTAAGGCAGGCTATCATCTCGGATGCAGTATTTTACAACATTGCTGGCGCATCGGCCTCTACTTCTCGCTGGGAACATTATAGTCGTCTATAACGTAACATAACCTAACCTAACCCATCTAGCCCCACGCTGGTAATATTTTACAGAATCCCGTTCGTGTCATCCCGTTCGTCTCGATTGGGATATTCTATACGTCTATAGCGTTATATATCGTAACCTAAGGCAGGCTATCATCTCGGATGTAGTATTTTACAACATTCCTGGCGCATCAGCCTCTTCTTCTCGGTGGGTACATTATATTCTTCTATAACGTAATATAACCTAACCTAACACATCTAGCACCTCGCTGGTAATGTTTAGCAGAATCCCGTTCGTGACGACCCGTATATCTCGGTTCCGATATTATATACGTCTACAGCGATATATATCGTAACGTAAGGCAGGCTAACATCTCGGATGTAGTATTTTACAACATTACTAGCGTATCGGCCTCTACTTCTCGGTGGGAACATTATATTCGTCTATAACGCATCACAACCAAACCTAACCCATCTAGCCCCTCGCTGGTAATGTTTTACAGTATCCCGTTCCTGTCGTCCCGTACGTCTCGGATGGGACATTATAAACGTCTACAGCGATATATATCCTAACCTACGGCAGGCTAACATCTCGGATGCAGTATTTTACGTCATTCCTGGCGTATCGGCCCCTACTTCACGGTGGGAACATTATACACGTCTATAACTTAACATAACCTAACCTAACCCATCTAGCCCCTCGCTGGTAATATTCTACAGAATCCCGTTCGTGTCGTCCCGTACGTCTCGGTTTTGATATTATATACGTCTATAGCGTTATACATCGTAACCTAAGGCAGGTTATCATCTCGGATGCAGTATTTTACAACATTCGTGGCGCATAGCCTCTACTTCTCGGTGGGAACATTATATTCGTCTATAACGTAACATAACCTAACCTGAACCATCTAACCCCTCGCTGGTAATGTTTTACAGAATCCCGGTCCTGTCGTCTCGTACGTCTCGGTTGGGACATTATAAACGTCTACAGCGTTATGTATCCTAACCTAAGGCAGGCTAACATCTCGGATGCAGTATTTTACGTCATTCCTGACGTATCGACCCCTACTTCACGGTGGGAACATTATACACGTCTATAACGTAACATCACCTAACCTAACCCATCTAGCCCCCCGCTGGTAATATTTCACAGAATTCTGTTCGCGTCGTCCCGTACGTCTCGGTTGGGATATTATATACGTCTACAGCGTTATATATCGTAACCTAAGGCAGGCTATCATCTCGGATGCAGTATTTTACAACATTGCTGGCGTATCGGCCCCTACTTCACGGTGGGAACATTATACACGTCTATAACGTAACATAACCTAACCTAACACATCTAGCCACTCGCTGGTAGTGTTTTACAGAATCCCGTTCGTGACGTCCCGTACAGATCGGTTGGAATATTATATACGTCTATAGCGTTATATATCATAACCTAAGGCAGGCTATCATCTCGGATGTAGTAGTTAACAACATTCCTGGCGTATCGGCCCCTACTTCTCGGTGGGAACATTATATTCGTCTATAACGTAACATAACCTAACCTAACACATCTAGCCCCTCGCTGGTAATATTTTACAGAATCCCGTTCGTGTCGTCCCGTACGTCTCGATTGGGATATTATATACGTCTATAGCGTTATATATCCTAACCTAAGGCAGGCTATCATCACGGATGCAGTATTTTACAACATTCATGGCGTATCGGCCCCTACTTCTCGGTGGGAACATTATATTCGTCTATAACGTAACATAACTTAACCTAACCCATCTAGCCCCTCGCTGGTAATATTTTACAGAATCCCGTTCGTGTCGTCCCGTTCGTCTCGATTGGGATATTCTATACGTCTATAGCGTTATATATCGTAACCTAAGGCAGGCTATCATCTCGGATGCAGTATTTTACAACATTCCTGTCGCATCGGCCCCTACTTCTCGGTGGGAACATTATATTCGTCTATAACGTAACATAACCTAACCGAACACATCTAGCCCCACGCTGGTAATATTTTACAGAATCCCGTTCGTGTCGTCCCGTACGCCTCGATTGGGACATTATATACGTCTACAGCGTTATATATCCTAACCTAAGGCATACTAACATCTCGGATGCAGTATATTACGCCATTCCTGGCGTATCGGTCCCTACTTCTCGGTGGGAACATTATAAACGTCTATAACGTAACATTACCTAACCTAACCCATCTATCCCCTCGCTGGTAATATTTTACAGAATCCCGTGCGTGTCGTCCCGTACGTCTCGGTTTTGATATTATATACGTCTATAGCGTTATACATCGTAACCTAAGGCAGGCTATCATCTCGGATGCAGTATTTTACAACATTCCTGGCGCATAGCCTCTACTTCTCGGTGGGAACATTATAGTCGTCTATAACGTAACATAACCCAACCTAACCCATCTAGCCCCACGCTGGTAATATTTTACAGAATCCCGTTCGTGTCGTCCCGTACGTCTCGATTGGGATATTATATACGTCTATAGCGTTATATATCCTAACCTACGGCAGGCTATCATCACGGATGCAGTATTTTACAACATTCATGGCGTATCGGCCCCTACTTCTCGGTGGGAACATTATATTCGTCTATAACGTAACATAACTTAACCTAACCCATCTAGCCCCTCGCTGGTAATATTTTACAGAATCCCGTTCGTGTCGTCCCGTTCGTCTCGATTGGGATATTCTATACGTCTATAGCGTTATATATCGCAACCTAAGGCAGGCTACCATCTCGGATGTAGTATTTTACAACATTCCTGGCGCATCGGCCTCTTCTTCTCGGTGGGTACATTATATTCTTCTATAACGTAATATAACCTAACCTAACACATCTAGCACCTCGCTGGTAATGTTTAACAGAATCCCGTTCGTGACGACCCGTATATCTCGGTTGGGATATTATATACGTCTACAGCGATATATATCGTAACGTAAGGCAGGCTATCATCTCGGATGCAGTATTTTACAACATTGCTGGCGCATCGGCCTCTACTTCTCGGTGGGAACATTATAGTCGTCTATAACGTAACATAACCTAACCTAACCCATCTAGCCCCACGCTGGTAATATTTTACAGAATCCCGTTCGTGTCGACCCGTACGTCTCAATTGGGATATTATATACGTCTATAGCGTTATATATCGTAACCTAAGGCAGGCTATCATCTCGGATGTAGTATTTTACAACATTCCTGGCGCATCGGCCTCTTCTTCTCGGTGGGTACATTATATTCTTCTATAACGTAATATAACCTAACCTAACACATCTAGCACCTCGCTGGTAATGTTTAACAGAATCCCGTTCGTGACGACCCGTATATCTCGGTTGGGATACTATATACGTCTACAGCGATATATATCGTAACGTAAGGCAGGCTATCATCTCGGATGCAGTATTTTACAACATTGCTGGCGCATCGGCCTCTACTTCTCGGTGGGAACATTATAGTCGTCTATAACGTAACATAACCTAACCTAACCCATCTAGCCCCACGCTGGTAATATTTTACAGAATCCCGTTCGTGTCGTCCCGTACGTCTCAATTGGGATATTATATACGTCTATAGCGTTATATATCTTAACCTAAGGCAGGTTATCATCTCGGATGCAGTATTTTACAACATTGCTGGCGCATCGGCCTCTACTTCTCGGTGGGATCATTATAGTCGTCTATAACGTAACATAACCTAACCTAACCCATCTAGCCCCACGCTGGTAATATTTTGCAGAATCCCGTTCGTGTCGTCCCGTACGTCTCGATTGGGATATTATATACGTCTATAGCGTTATATATCCTAACCTAAGGCAGGCTATCATCTCGGATGCAGTATTTTACAACATTCCTGGCGCATAGCCTCTACTTCTCGGTGGGAACATTATATTCGTCTATAACGTAACATAACCTAACCTAAACCATCTAACCCCTCGCTGGTAATGTTTTACAGAATCCCGGTCCTGTCGTCACGTACGTCTCGGTTGGGACATTATAAACGTCTACAGCGTTATACATCCTAACCTAAGGCAGGCTAACATCTCGGATGCAGTATTTTACGTCATTCCTGACGTATCGGCCCCTACTTCACGGTGGGAACATTATACACGTCTATAACGTAACATAACCTAACCTAACCCATCTAGCCCCCGCTGGTAATATTTCACAGAATTCTGTTCGCGTCGTCCCGTACTTCTCGGTTGGGATATTATATACGTCTACAGCGTTATATATCGTAACCTAAGGCAGGCTATCATCTCGGATGCAGTATTTTACAACATTGCTGGCGCATCGGCCTCTACTTCTCGGTGGGAACATTATAGTCGTCTATAACGTAACATAACCTAACCTAACCCATCTAGCCCCACGCTGGTAATATTTTACAGAATCCCGTTCGTGTCGTCCAGTACGTCTCGATTGGGATATTATATACGTCTATAGCGTTATACATCGTAACCTAAGGCAGGCTATCATCTCGGATGCAGTGTTTTACAACATTCCTGGCGCATAGCCTCTACTTCTCGGTGGGAACATTATATTCGTCTATAACGTAACATAACCTAACCTAAACCATCTAACCCCTCGCTGGTAATGTTTTACAGAATCCCGGTCCTGTCGTCACGTACGTCTCGGTTGGGACATTATAAACGTCTACAGCGTTATATATCCTAACCTAAGGCAGGCTAACATCTCGGATGCAGTATTTTACGTCATTCCTGACGTATCGACCCCTACTTCACGGTGGGAACATTATACACGTCTATAACGTTATATCACCTAACCTAACCCATCTAGCCCCCCGCTGGTAATATTTCACAGAATTCTGTTCGCGTCGTCCCGTACGTCTCGGTTGGGATATTATATACGTCTACAGCGTTATATATCGTAACCTAAGGCAGGCTATCATCTCGGATGTAGTATTTTACAACATTGCTGGCGTATCGGCCCCTACTTCACGGTGGGAACATTATACACGTCTATAACGTAACATAACCTAACCTAACACATCTAGCCCCCCGCTGGTAGTGTTTTACAGAATCCCGTTCGTGACGTCCCGTACAGATCGGTTGGAATATTATATACGTCTATAGCGTTATATATCATAACCTAAGGCAGGCTATCATCTCGGATGTAGTAGTTAACAACATTCCTGGCGTATCGGCCCCTACTTCTCGGTGGGAACATTATATACGTCTATAACGTAACATAACCTAACCTATCCCATCTAGCATCTCGCTGGTATTATTCTACAGAATCCCGTTCGTGTCTTCCCGTACGTCTCGGTTGGTATATTATATACGTCTATAGCGTTATATATCCTAACGTAAGGGAGGCTATCATCTCGGATGCAGTATTTTACAACATTACTGGCGTATCGGCCTCTACTTATCGGTGGGAACATTATATTCGTCTATGACGTAACATAACCTAACCTAACACATCTAGCCACTCACTGGTAATGTTTTACAGAAGCCCGTACATGTCGTCCCGTACGTCTCGGTTGGGACATTATATACGTCTATAGCGTTATATATCCTAACCTAAGGCAGGCTATCACCTCAGATGTAGTATTTTACAACATTCCTAACGTATCGGCCCCTACTTCTCGGTGGGAACATTATATACGTCTATAACGTAACATAACCTAACCTAACCCATCTAGCCCCTCGCTGGTAATATTTTACAAAATCCCGTTCGTGTCGTCCCGTTCGTCTCGATTGGGATATTCTATACGTCTATAGCGTTATATATCGTAACCTAAGGCAGGCTATCATCTCGGATGCAGTATTTTACAACATTCCTGGCGCATAGCCTCTACTTCTCGGTGGGAACATTATATTCGTCTATAACGTAACATAACCTAACCTAACACATCTAGCCCCTCGCTGGTAATATTTTACAGAATCCCGTTCGTGTCGTCCCGTACGTCTCGATTGGGATATTATATACGTCTATAGCGTTATATATCCTAACCTAAGGCAGGCTATCATCACGGATGCAGTATTTTACAACATTCATGGCGTATCGGCCCCTACTTCTCGGTGGGAACATTATATTCGTCTATAACGTAACATAACCTAACCTAACCCATCTAGCCCCACGCTGGTAATATTTTACAGAATCCCGTTCGTGTCGTCCCGTACGTCTCGATTGGGATATTATATACGTCTATAGCGTTATATGTCCTAACCTAAGGCAGGCTATCATCTCGGATGCAGTATTTTACAACATTCCTGGCGCATCGGCCTCTTCTTCTCGGTGGGTACATTATATTCTTCTATAACGTAATATAACCTAACCTAACACATCTAGCACCTCGCTGGTAATGTTTAACAGAATCCCGTTCGTGACGACCCGTATATCTCGGTTGGGATATTATATACGTCTACAGCGATATATATCGTAACGTAAGGCAGGCTATCATCTCGGATGCAGTATTTTACAACATTGCTGGCGCATCGGCCTCTACTTCGCGGTGGGAACATTATAGTCGTCTATAACGTAACATAACCTAACCTAACCCATCTAGCCCCACGCTGGTAATATTTTACAGAATCCCGTTCGTGTCGTCCCGTACGTCTCGATTGGGATATTATATACGTCTATAGCGTTATATGTCCTAACCTAAGGCAGGCTATCATCTCGGATGCAGTATTTCACAACATTCCTGTCGCATCGGCCCCTACTTCTCGGTGGGAACATTATATTCGTCTATAACGTAACATAACCTAACCGAACACATCTAGCCCCACGCTGGTAATATTTTACAGAATCCCGTTCGTGTCGTCCCGTACGTCTCGATTGGGACATTATATACGTCTACAGCGTTATATATCCTAACCTAAGGCAGGCTATCATCACGGATGCAGTATTTTAGAACATTCATGGCGTATCGGCCCCTACTTCTCGGTGGGAACATTATATTCGTCTATAACGTAACATAACTTAACCTAACCCATCTAGCCCCTCGCTGGTAATATTTTACAGAATCCCGTTCGTGTTGTCCCGTTCGTCTCGATTGGGATATTCTATACGTCTATAGCGTTATACATCGTAACCTAAGGCAGGCTATCATCTCGGATGCAGTATTTTACAACATTCCTGGCGCATAGCCTCTACTTCTCGGTGGGAACATTATAGTCGTCTATAACGTAACATAACCTAACCTAACCCATCTAGCCCCACGCTGGTAATATTTTACAGAATCCCGTTCGTGTCGTCCCGTACGTCTCGATTGGGATATTATATACGTCTATAGCGTTATATATCCTAACCTAAGGCAGGCTATCATCTCGGATGCAGTATTTTACAACATTCCTGTCGTATCGACCCCTACTTCTCGGTGGGAACATTATATACGTCTATAACGTAACATAACCAAACCTAACCCAACTAGCCCCTCGATGGTAATATTTTACAAAATCCCGTTCGTGTCGTCCCGTACGTCTCGATTGGGATATTATATACGTCTATAGCGTTATATATCCTAACCTACGGCAGGCTATCATCACGGATGCAGTATTTTACAACATTCATGGCGTATCGGCCCCTACTTCTCGGTGGGAACATTATATTCGTCTATAACGTAACATAACTTAACCTAACCCATCTAGCCCCTCGCTGGTAATATTTTACAGAATCCCGTTCGTGTCGTCCCGTTCGTCTCGATTGGGATATTCTATACGTCTATAGCGTTATATATCGTAACCTAAGGCAGGCTATCATCTCGGATGCAGTATTTTACAACATTCCTGTCGCATCGGCCCCTACTTCTCGGTGGGAACATTATATTCGTCTATAACGTAACATAACCTAACCGAACACATCTAGCCCCACGCTGGTAATATTTTACAGAATCCCGTTCGTGTCGTCCCGTACGCCTCGATTGGGACATTATATACGTCTACAGCGTTATATATCCTAACCTAAGGCATACTAACATCTCGGATGCAGTATATTACGCCATTCCTGGCGTATCGGTCCCTACTTCTCGGTGGGAACATTATAAACGTCTATAACGTAACATTACCTAACCTAACCCATCTAGCCCCACGCTGGTAATATTTTACAGAATCCCGTTCGTGTCGACCCGTACGTCTCAATTGGGATATTATATACGTCTATAGCGTTATATATCGTAACCTAAGGCAGGCTATCATCTCGGATGTAGTATTTTACAACATTCCTGGCGCATCGGCCTCTTCTTCTCGGTGGGTACATTATATTCTTCTATAACGTAATATAACCTAACCTAACACATCTAGCACCTCGCTGGTAATGTTTAACAGAATCCCGTTCGTGACGACCCGTATATCTCGGTTGGGATACTATATACGTCTACAGCGATATATATCGTAACGTAAGGCAGGCTATCATCTCGGATGCAGTATTTTACAACATTGCTGGCGCATCGGCCTCTACTTCTCGGTGGGAACATTATAGTCGTCTATAACGTAACATAACCTAACCTAACCCATCTAGCCCCACGCTGGTAATATTTTACAGAATCCCGTTCGTGTCGTCCCGTACGTCTCAATTGGGATATTATATACGTCTATAGCGTTATATATCTTAACCTAAGGCAGGTTATCATCTCGGATGCAGTATTTTACAACATTGCTGGCGCATCGGCCTCTACTTCTCGGTGGGATCATTATAGTCGTCTATAACGTAACATAACCTAACCTAACCCATCTAGCCCCACGCTGGTAATATTTTGCAGAATCCCGTTCGTGTCGTCCCGTACGTCTCGATTGGGATATTATATACGTCTATAGCGTTATATATCCTAACCTAAGGCAGGCTATCATCTCGGATGCAGTATTTTACAACATTCCTGGCGCATAGCCTCTACTTCTCGGTGGGAACATTATATTCGTCTATAACGTAACATAACCTAACCTAAACCATCTAACCCCTCGCTGGTAATGTTTTACAGAATCCCGGTCCTGTCGTCACGTACGTCTCGGTTGGGACATTATAAACGTCTACAGCGTTATACATCCTAACCTAAGGCAGGCTAACATCTCGGATGCAGTATTTTACGTCATTCCTGACGTATCGGCCCCTACTTCACGGTGGGAACATTATACACGTCTATAACGTAACATAACCTAACCTAACCCATCTAGCCCCCGCTGGTAATATTTCACAGAATTCTGTTCGCGTCGTCCCGTACTTCTCGGTTGGGATATTATATACGTCTACAGCGTTATATATCGTAACCTAAGGCAGGCTATCATCTCGGATGCAGTATTTTACAACATTGCTGGCGCATCGGCCTCTACTTCTCGGTGGGAACATTATAGTCGTCTATAACGTAACATAACCTAACCTAACCCATCTAGCCCCACGCTGGTAATATTTTACAGAATCCCGTTCGTGTCGTCCAGTACGTCTCGATTGGGATATTATATACGTCTATAGCGTTATACATCGTAACCTAAGGCAGGCTATCATCTCGGATGCAGTGTTTTACAACATTCCTGGCGCATAGCCTCTACTTCTCGGTGGGAACATTATATTCGTCTATAACGTAACATAACCTAACCTAAACCATCTAACCCCTCGCTGGTAATGTTTTACAGAATCCCGGTCCTGTCGTCACGTACGTCTCGGTTGGGACATTATAAACGTCTACAGCGTTATATATCCTAACCTAAGGCAGGCTAACATCTCGGATGCAGTATTTTACGTCATTCCTGACGTATCGACCCCTACTTCACGGTGGGAACATTATACACGTCTATAACGTTATATCACCTAACCTAACCCATCTAGCCCCCCGCTGGTAATATTTCACAGAATTCTGTTCGCGTCGTCCCGTACGTCTCGGTTGGGATATTATATACGTCTACAGCGTTATATATCGTAACCTAAGGCAGGCTATCATCTCGGATGTAGTATTTTACAACATTGCTGGCGTATCGGCCCCTACTTCACGGTGGGAACATTATACACGTCTATAACGTAACATAACCTAACCTAACACATCTAGCCCCCCGCTGGTAGTGTTTTACAGAATCCCGTTCGTGACGTCCCGTACAGATCGGTTGGAATATTATATACGTCTATAGCGTTATATATCATAACCTAAGGCAGGCTATCATCTCGGATGTAGTAGTTAACAACATTCCTGGCGTATCGGCCCCTACTTCTCGGTGGGAACATTATATACGTCTATAACGTAACATAACCTAACCTATCCCATCTAGCATCTCGCTGGTATTATTCTACAGAATCCCGTTCGTGTCTTCCCGTACGTCTCGGTTGGTATATTATATACGTCTATAGCGTTATATATCCTAACGTAAGGGAGGCTATCATCTCGGATGCAGTATTTTACAACATTACTGGCGTATCGGCCTCTACTTATCGGTGGGAACATTATATTCGTCTATGACGTAACATAACCTAACCTAACACATCTAGCCACTCACTGGTAATGTTTTACAGAAGCCCGTACATGTCGTCCCGTACGTCTCGGTTGGGACATTATATACGTCTATAGCGTTATATATCCTAACCTAAGGCAGGCTATCACCTCAGATGTAGTATTTTACAACATTCCTAACGTATCGGCCCCTACTTCTCGGTGGGAACATTATATACGTCTATAACGTAACATAACCTAACCTAACCCATCTAGCCCCTCGCTGGTAATATTTTACAAAATCCCGTTCGTGTCGTCCCGTTCGTCTCGATTGGGATATTCTATACGTCTATAGCGTTATATATCGTAACCTAAGGCAGGCTATCATCTCGGATGCAGTATTTTACAACATTCCTGGCGCATAGCCTCTACTTCTCGGTGGGAACATTATATTCGTCTATAACGTAACATAACCTAACCTAACACATCTAGCCCCTCGCTGGTAATATTTTACAGAATCCCGTTCGTGTCGTCCCGTACGTCTCGATTGGGATATTATATACGTCTATAGCGTTATATATCCTAACCTAAGGCAGGCTATCATCACGGATGCAGTATTTTACAACATTCATGGCGTATCGGCCCCTACTTCTCGGTGGGAACATTATATTCGTCTATAACGTAACATAACCTAACCTAACCCATCTAGCCCCACGCTGGTAATATTTTACAGAATCCCGTTCGTGTCGTCCCGTACGTCTCGATTGGGATATTATATACGTCTATAGCGTTATATGTCCTAACCTAAGGCAGGCTATCATCTCGGATGCAGTATTTTACAACATTCCTGGCGCATCGGCCTCTTCTTCTCGGTGGGTACATTATATTCTTCTATAACGTAATATAACCTAACCTAACACATCTAGCACCTCGCTGGTAATGTTTAACAGAATCCCGTTCGTGACGACCCGTATATCTCGGTTGGGATATTATATACGTCTACAGCGATATATATCGTAACGTAAGGCAGGCTATCATCTCGGATGCAGTATTTTACAACATTGCTGGCGCATCGGCCTCTACTTCGCGGTGGGAACATTATAGTCGTCTATAACGTAACATAACCTAACCTAACCCATCTAGCCCCACGCTGGTAATATTTTACAGAATCCCGTTCGTGTCGTCCCGTACGTCTCGATTGGGATATTATATACGTCTATAGCGTTATATGTCCTAACCTAAGGCAGGCTATCATCTCGGATGCAGTATTTCACAACATTCCTGTCGCATCGGCCCCTACTTCTCGGTGGGAACATTATATTCGTCTATAACGTAACATAACCTAACCGAACACATCTAGCCCCACGCTGGTAATATTTTACAGAATCCCGTTCGTGTCGTCCCGTACGTCTCGATTGGGATATTATATACGTCTACAGCGTTATATATCCTAACCTAAGGCAGGCTATCATCACGGATGCAGTATTTTAGAACATTCATGGCGTATCGGCCCCTACTTCTCGGTGGGAACATTATATTCGTCTATAACGTAACATAACTTAACCTAACCCATCTAGCCCCTCGCTGGTAATATTTTACAGAATCCCGTTCGTGTTGTCCCGTTCGTCTCGATTGGGATATTCTATACGTCTATAGCGTTATACATCGTAACCTAAGGCAGGCTATCATCTCGGATGCAGTATTTTACAACATTCCTGGCGCATAGCCTCTACTTCTCGGTGGGAACATTATAGTCGTCTATAACGTAACATAACCTAACCTAACCCATCTAGCCCCACGCTGGTAATATTTTACAGAATCCCGTTCGTGTCGTCCCGTACGTCTCGATTGGGATATTATATACGTCTATAGCGTTATATATCCTAACCTAAGGCAGGCTATCATCTCGGATGCAGTATTTTACAACATTCCTGTCGTATCGACCCCTACTTCTCGGTGGGAACATTATATACGTCTATAACGTAACATAACCAAACCTAACCCAACTAGCCCCTCGATGGTAATATTTTACAAAATCCCGTTCGTGTCGTCCCGTACGTCTCGATTGGGATATTATATACGTCTATAGCGTTATATATCCTAACCTACGGCAGGCTATCATCACGGATGCAGTATTTTACAACATTCATGGCGTATCGGCCCCTACTTCTCGGTGGGAACATTATATTCGTCTATAACGTAACATAACTTAACCTAACCCATCTAGCCCCTCGCTGGTAATATTTTACAGAATCCCGTTCGTGTCGTCCCGTTCGTCTCGATTGGGATATTCTATACGTCTATAGCGTTATATATCGCAACCTAAGGCAGGCTACCATCTCGGATGTAGTATTTTACAACATTCCTGGCGCATCGGCCTCTTCTTCTCGGTGGGTACATTATATTCTTCTATAACGTAATATAACCTAACCTAACACATCTAGCACCTCGCTGGTAATGTTTAACAGAATCCCGTTCGTGACGACCCGTATATCTCGGTTGGGATATTATATACGTCTACAGCGATATATATCGTAACGTAAGGCAGGCTATCATCTCGGATGCAGTATTTTACAACATTGCTGGCGCATCGGCCTCTACTTCTCGGTGGGAACATTATAGTCGTCTATAACGTAACATAACCTAACCTAACCCATCTAGCCCCACGCTGGTAATATTTTACAGAATCCCGTTCGTGTCGTCCCGTACGTCTCAATTGGGATATTATATACGTCTATAGCGTTATATATCTTAACCTAAGGCAGGCTATCATCTCGGATGCAGTATTTTACAACATTGCTGGCGCATCGGCCTCTACTTCTCGGTGGGATCATTATAGTCGTCTATAACGTAACATAACCTAACCTAACCCATCTATCCCCACGCTGGTAATATTTTGCAGAATCCCGTTCGTGTCGTCCCGTACGTCTCGATTGGGATATTATATACGTCTATAGCGTTATATATCCTAACCTAAGGCAGGCTATCATCTCGGATGCAGTATTTTACAACATTCCTGGCGCATAGCCTCTACTTCTCGGTGGGAACATTATATTCGTCTATAACGTAACATAACCTAACCTAAACCATCTAACCCCTCGCTGGTAATGTTTTACAGAATCCCGGTCCTGTCGTCACGTACGTCTCGGTTGGGACATTATAAACGTCTACAGCGTTATACATCCTAACCTAAGGCAGGCTAACATCTCGGATGCAGTATTTTACGTCATTCCTGACGTATCGGCCCCTACTTCACGGTGGGAACATTATACACGTCTATAACGTAACATAACCTAACCTAACCCATCTAGCCCCCGCTGGTAATATTTCACAGAATTCTGTTCGCGTCGTCCCGTACTTCTCGGTTGGGATATTATATACGTCTACAGCGTTATATATCGTAACCTAAGGCAGGCTATCATCTCGGGTGCAGTATTTTACAACATTGCTGGCGCATCGGCCTCTACTTCTCGGTGGGAACATTATAGTCGTCTATAACGTAACATAACCTAACCTAACCCATCTAGCCCCACGCTGGTAATATTTTACAGAATCCCGTTCGTGTCGTCCCGTACGTCTCGATTGGGATATTATATACGTCTATAGCGTTATACATCGTAACCTAAGGCAGGCTATCATCTCGGATGCAGTGTTTTACAACATTCCTGGCGCATAGCCTCTACTTCTCGGTGGGAACATTATATTCGTCTATAACGTAACATAACCTAACCTAAACCATCTAACCCCTCGCTGGTAATGTTTTACAGAATCCCGGTCCTGTCGTCACGTACGTCTCGGTTGGGACATTATAAACGTCTACAGCGTTATATATCCTAACCTAAGGCAGGCTAACATCTCGGATGCAGTATTTTACGTCATTCCTGACGTATCGACCCCTACTTCACGGTGGGAACATTATACACGTCTATAACGTTACATCACCTAACCTAACCCATCTAGCCCCCCGCTGGTAATATTTCACAGAATTCTGTTCGCGTCGTCCCGTACGTCTCGGTTGGGATATTATATACGTCTACAGCGTTATATATCGTAACCTAAGGCAGGCTATCATCTCGGATGCAGTATTTTACAACATTGCTGGCGTATCGGCCCCTACTTCACGGTGGGAACATTATACACGTCTATAACGTAACATAACCTAACCTAACACATCTAGCCCCCCGCTGGTAGTGTTTTACAGAATCCCGTTCGTGACGTCCCGTACAGATCGGTTGGAATATTATATACGTCTATAGCGTTATATATCATAACCTAAGGCAGGCTATCATCTCGGATGTAGTAGTTAACAACATTCCTGGCGTATCGGCCCCTACTTCTCGGTGGGAACATTATATACGTCTATAACGTAACATAACCTAACCTATCCCATCTAGCATCTCGCTGGTATTATTCTACAGAATCCCGTTCGTGTCTTCCCGTACGTCTCGGTTGGTATATTATATACGTCTATAGCGTTATATATCCTAACGTAAGGGAGGCTATCATCTCGGATGCAGTATTTTACAACATTACTGGCGTATCGGCCTCTACTTATCGGTGGGAACATTATATTCGTCTATGACGTAACATAACCTAACCTAACACATCTAGCCACTCACTGGTAATGTTTTACAGAAGCCCGTACATGTCGTCCCGTACGTCTCGGTTGGGACATTATATACGTCTATAGCGTTATATATCCTAACCTAAGGCAGGCTATCACCTCAGATGTAGTATTTTACAACATTCCTAACGTATCGGCCCCTACTTCTCGGTGGGAACATTATATACGTCTATAACGTAACATAACCTAACCTAACCCATCTAGCCCCTCGCTGGTAATATTTTACAAAATCCCGTTCGTGTCGTCCCGTTCGTCTCGATTGGGATATTCTATACGTCTATAGCGTTATATATCGTAACCTAAGGCAGGCTATCATCTCGGATGCAGTATTTTACAACATTCCTGGCGCATAGCCTCTACTTCTCGGTGGGAACATTATATTCGTCTATAACGTAACATAACCTAACCTAACACATCTAGCCCCTCGCTGGTAATATTTTACAGAATCCCGTTCGTGTCGTCCCGTACGTCTCGATTGGGATATTATATACGTCTATAGCGTTATATATCCTAACCTAAGGCAGGCTATCATCACGGATGCAGTATTTTACAACATTCATGGCGTATCGGCCCCTACTTCTCGGTGGGAACATTATATTCGTCTATAACGTAACATAACCTAACCTAACCCATCTAGCCCCACGCTGGTAATATTTTACAGAATCCCGTTCGTGTCGTCCCGTACGTCTCGATTGGGATATTATATACGTCTATAGCGTTATATGTCCTAACCTAAGGCAGGCTATCATCTCGGATGCAGTATTTTACAACATTCCTGTCGCATCGGCCTCTTCTTCTCGGTGGGTACATTATATTCTTCTATAACGTAATATAACCTAACCTAACACATCTAGCACCTCGCTGGTAATGTTTAACAGAATCCCGTTCGTGACGACCCGTATATCTCGGTTGGGATATTATATACGTCTACAGCGATATATATCGTAACGTAAGGCAGGCTATCATCTCGGATGCAGTATTTTACAACATTGCTGGCGCATCGGCCTCTACTTCGCGGTGGGAACATTATAGTCGTCTATAACGTAACATAACCTAACCTAACCCATCTAGCCCCACGCTGGTAATATTTTACAGAATCCCGTTCGTGTCGTCCCGTACGTCTCGATTGGGATATTATATACGTCTATAGCGTTATATGTCCTAACCTAAGGCAGGCTATCATCTCGGATGCAGTATTTTACAACATTCCTGTCGCATCGGCCCCTACTTCTCGGTGGGAACATTATATTCGTCTATAACGTAACATAACTTAACCTAACCCATCTAGCCCCTCGCTGGTAATATTTTACAGAATCCCGTTCGTGTTGTCCCGTTCGTCTCGATTGGGATATTCTATACGTCTATAGCGTTATACATCGTAACCTAAGGCAGGCTATCATCTCGGATGCAGTATTTTACAACATTCCTGGCGCATAGCCTCTACTTCTCGGTGGGAACATTATAGTCGTCTATAACGTAACATAACCTAACCTAACCCATCTAGCCCCACGCTGGTAATATTTTACAGAATCCCGTTCGTGTCGTCCCGTACGTCTCGATTGGGATATTATATACGTCTATAGCGTTATATATCCTAACCTAAGGCAGGCTATCATCTCGGATGCAGTATTTTACAACATTCCTGTCGTATCGACCCCTACTTCTCGGTGGGAACATTATATACGTCTATAACGTAACATAACCAAACCTAACCCAACTAGCCCCTCGATGGTAATATTTTACAAAATCCCGTTCGTGTCGTCCCGTACGTCTCGATTGGGATATTATATACGTCTATAGCGTTATATATCCTAACCTACGGCAGGCTATCATCACGGATGCAGTATTTTACAACATTCATGGCGTATCGGCCCCTACTTCTCGGTGGGAACATTATATTCGTCTATAACGTAACATAACCTAACCTAAACCATCTAACCCCTCGCTGGTAATGTTTTACAGAATCCCGGTCCTGTCGTCACGTACGTCTCGGTTGGGACATTATAAACGTCTACAGCGTTATATATCCTAACCTAAGGCAGGCTAACATCTCGGATGCAGTATTTTACGTCATTCCTGACGTATCGACCCCTACTTCACGGTGGGAACATTATACACGTCTATAACGTTACATCACCTAACCTAACCCATCTAGCCCCCCGCTGGTAATATTTCACAGAATTCTGTTCGCGTCGTCCCGTACGTCTCGGTTGGGATATTATATACGTCTACAGCGTTATATATCGTAACCTAAGGCAGGCTATCATCTCGGATGCAGTATTTTACAACATTGCTGGCGTATCGGCCCCTACTTCACGGTGGGAACATTATACACGTCTATAACGTAACATAACCTAACCTAACACATCTAGCCCCCCGCTGGTAGTGTTTTACAGAATCCCGTTCGTGACGTCCCGTACAGATCGGTTGGAATATTATATACGTCTATAGCGTTATATATCATAACCTAAGGCAGGCTATCATCTCGGATGTAGTAGTTAACAACATTCCTGGCGTATCGGCCCCTACTTCTCGGTGGGAACATTATATACGTCTATAACGTAACATAACCTAACCTATCCCATCTAGCATCTCGCTGGTATTATTCTACAGAATCCCGTTCGTGTCTTCCCGTACGTCTCGGTTGGTATATTATATACGTCTATAGCGTTATATATCCTAACGTAAGGGAGGCTATCATCTCGGATGCAGTATTTTACAACATTACTGGCGTATCGGCCTCTACTTATCGGTGGGAACATTATATTCGTCTATGACGTAACATAACCTAACCTAACACATCTAGCCACTCACTGGTAATGTTTTACAGAAGCCCGTACATGTCGTCCCGTACGTCTCGGTTGGGACATTATATACGTCTATAGCGTTATATATCCTAACCTAAGGCAGGCTATCACCTCAGATGTAGCATTTTACAACATTCCTAACGTATCGGCCCCTACTTCTCGGTGGGAACATTATATACGTCTATAACGTAACATAACCTAACCTAACCCATCTAGCCCCTCGCTGGTAATATTTTACAAAATCCCGTTCGTGTCGTCCCGTTCGTCTCGATTGGGATATTCTATACGTCTATAGCGTTATATATCGTAACCTAAGGCAGGCTATCATCTCGGATGCAGTATTTTACAACATTCCTGGCGCATAGCCTCTACTTCTCGGTGGGAACATTATATTCGTCTATAACGTAACATAACCTAACCTAACACATCTAGCCCCTCGCTGGTAATATTTTACAGAATCCCGTTCGTGTCGTCCCGTACGTCTCGATTGGGATATTATATACGTCTATAGCGTTATATATCCTAACCTAAGGCAGGCTATCATCACGGATGCAGTATTTTACAACATTCATGGCGTATCGGCCCCTACTTCTCGGTGGGAACATTATATTCGTCTATAACGTAACATAACCTAACCTAACCCATCTAGCCCCACGCTGGTAATATTTTACAGAATCCCGTTCGTGTCGTCCCGTACGTCTCGATTGGGATATTATATACGTCTATAGCGTTATATGTCCTAACCTAAGGCAGGCTATCATCTCGGATGCAGTATTTTACAACATTCCTGGCGCATCGGCCTCTTCTTCTCGGTGGGTACATTATATTCTTCTATAACGTAATATAACCTAACCTAACACATCTAGCACCTCGCTGGTAATGTTTAACAGAATCCCGTTCGTGACGACCCGTATATCTCGGTTGGGATATTATATACGTCTACAGCGATATATATCGTAACGTAAGGCAGGCTATCATCTCGGATGCAGTATTTTACAACATTGCTGGCGCATCGGCCTCTACTTCTCGGTGGGAACATTATAGTCGTCTATAACGTAACATAACCTAACCTAACCCATCTAGCCCCACGCTGGTAATATTTTACAGAATCCCGTTCGTGTCGTCCCGTACGTCTCAATTGGGATATTATATACGTCTATAGCGTTATATATCTTAACCTAAGGCAGGCTATCATCTCGGATGCAGTATTTTACAACATTGCTGGCGCATCGGCCTCTACTTCTCGGTGGGATCATTATAGTCGTCTATAACGTAACATAACCTAACCTAACCCATCTATCCCCACGCTGGTAATATTTTGCAGAATCCCGTTCGTGTCGTCCCGTACGTCTCGATTGGGATATTATATACGTCTATAGCGTTATATATCCTAACCTAAGGCAGGCTATCATCTCGGATGCAGTATTTTACAACATTCCTGGCGCATAGCCTCTACTTCTCGGTGGGAACATTATATTCGTCTATAACGTAACATAACCTAACCTAAACCATCTAACCCCTCGCTGGTAATGTTTTACAGAATCCCGGTCCTGTCGTCACGTACGTCTCGGTTGGGACATTATAAACGTCTACAGCGTTATACATCCTAACCTAAGGCAGGCTAACATCTCGGATGCAGTATTTTACGTCATTCCTGACGTATCGGCCCCTACTTCACGGTGGGAACATTATACACGTCTATAACGTAACATAACCTAACCTAACCCATCTAGCCCCCGCTGGTAATATTTCACAGAATTCTGTTCGCGTCGTCCCGTACTTCTCGGTTGGGATATTATATACGTCTACAGCGTTATATATCGTAACCTAAGGCAGGCTATCATCTCGGATGCAGTATTTTACGTCATTCCTGACGTATCGGCCCCTACTTCACGGTGGGAACATTATACACGTCTATAACGTAACATAACCTAACCTAACCCATCTAGCCCCCGCTGGTAATATTTCACAGAATTCTGTTCGCGTCGTCCCGTACTTCTCGGTTGGGATATTATATACGTCTACAGCGTTATATATCGTAACCTAAGGCAGGCTATCATCTCGGGTGCAGTATTTTACAACATTGCTGGCGCATCGGCCTCTACTTCTCGGTGGGAACATTATAGTCGTCTATAACGTAACATAACCTAACCTAACCCATCTAGCCCCACGCTGGTAATATTTTACAGAATCCCGTTCGTGTCGTCCCGTACGTCTCGATTGGGATATTATATACGTCTATAGCGTTATACATCGTAACCTAAGGCAGGCTATCATCTCGGATGCAGTGTTTTACAACATTCCTGGCGCATAGCCTCTACTTCTCGGTGGGAACATTATATTCGTCTATAACGTAACATAACCTAACCTAAACCATCTAACCCCTCGCTGGTAATGTTTTACAGAATCCCGGTCCTGTCGTCACGTACGTCTCGGTTGGGACATTATAAACGTCTACAGCGTTATATATCCTAACCTAAGGCAGGCTAACATCTCGGATGCAGTATTTTACGTCATTCCTGACGTATCGACCCCTACTTCACGGTGGGAACATTATACACGTCTATAACGTTACATCACCTAACCTAACCCATCTAGCCCCCCGCTGGTAATATTTCACAGAATTCTGTTCGCGTCGTCCCGTACGTCTCGGTTGGGATATTATATACGTCTACAGCGTTATATATCGTAACCTAAGGCAGGCTATCATCTCGGATGCAGTATTTTACAACATTGCTGGCGTATCGGCCCCTACTTCACGGTGGGAACATTATACACGTCTATAACGTAACATAACCTAACCTAACACATCTAGCCCCCCGCTGGTAGTGTTTTACAGAATCCCGTTCGTGACGTCCCGTACAGATCGGTTGGAATATTATATACGTCTATAGCGTTATATATCATAACCTAAGGCAGGCTATCATCTCGGATGTAGTAGTTAACAACATTCCTGGCGTATCGGCCCCTACTTCTCGGTGGGAACATTATATTCGTCTATAACGTAACATAACCTAACCGAACACATCTAGCCCCACGCTGGTAATATTTTACAGAATCCCGTTCGTGTCGTCCCGTACGTCTCGATTGGGACATTATATACGTCTACAGCGTTATATATCCTAACCTAAGGCAGGCTATCATCACGGATGCAGTATTTTAGAACATTCATGGCGTATCGGCCCCTACTTCTCGGTGGGAACATTATATTCGTCTATAACGTAACATAACTTAACCTAACCCATCTAGCCCCTCGCTGGTAATATTTTACAGAATCCCGTTCGTGTTGTCCCGTTCGTCTCGATTGGGATATTCTATACGTCTATAGCGTTATATATCGTAACCTAAGGCAGGCTATCATCACGGATGCAGTATTTTACAGCATTCCTGGCGCATCGGCCTCTTCTTCTCGGTGGGTACATTATATTCTTCTATAACGTAATATAACCTAACCTAACACATCTAGCACCTCACTGGTAATGTTTAACAGAATCCGGTTCGTGACGACCCGTATATCTCGGTTGGGATATTATATACGTCTACAGCGATATATATCGTAACGTAAGGCAGGCTATCATCTCGGATGCAGTATTTTACAACATTGCTGGCGCATCGGCCTCTACTTCTCGGTGGGATCATTATAGTCGTCTATAACGTAACATAACCTAACCTAACCCATCTAGCCCCACGCTGGTAATATTTTACAGAATCCCGTTCGTGTCGTCCCGTACGTCTCGATTGGGATATTATATACGTCTATAGCGTTATATATCCTAACCTAAGGCAGGCTATCATCTCGGATGCAGTATTTTACAACATTCCTGTCGCATCGGCCCCTACTTCTCGGTGGGAACATTATATTCGTCTATAACGTAACATAACCTAACCGAACACATCTAGCCCCACGCTGGTAATATTTTACAGAATCCGGTTCGTGTCGTCCCGTACGTCTCGATTGGGACATTATATACGTCTACAGCGTTATATATCCTAACCTAAGGCATACTAACATCTCGGATGCAGTATATTACGCCATTCCTGGCGAATCGGTCCCTACTTCTCGGTGGGGACATTATAAACGTCTATAACGTAACATTACCTAACCTAACCCATCTATCCCCTCGCTGGTAATATTTTACAGAATCCCGTGCGTGTCGTCCCGTACGTCTCGGTTTTGATATTATATACGTCTATAGCGTTATACATCGTAACCTAAGGCAGGCTATCATCTCGGATGCAGTATTTTACAACATTCCTGGCGCATAGCCTCTACTTCTCGGTGGGAACATTATATTCGTCTATAACGTAACATAACCTAACCTAAACCATCTAACCCCTCGCTGGTAATGTTTTACAGAATCCCGGTCCTGTCGTCACGTACGTCTCGGTTGGGACATTATAAACGTCTACAGCGTTATATATCCTAACCTAAGGCAGGCTAACATCTCGGATGCAGTATTTTACGTCATTCCTGACGTATCGGCCCCTACTTCACGGTGGGAACATTATACACGTCTATAACGTAACATAACCTAACCTAACCCATCTAGCCCCTCGCTGGTAATATTCTACAGAATCCCGTTCGTGTCGTCCCGTACGTCTCGGTTGGGATATTATATACGTCTATAGCGTTATATATCGTAACCTAAGGCAGGCTATCATCTCGGCTGCAGTATTTTACAACATTCCTGGCGCATAGCCTCTACTTCTCAGTGGGAACATTATATTCGTCTATAACGTAACATAACCTAACCTAAACCATCTAACCCCTCGCTGGTAATGTTTTACAGAATCCCGGTCCTGTCGTCACGTACGTCTCGGTTGGGACATTATAAACGTCTACAGCGTTATATATCCTAACCTAAGGCAGGCTAACATCTCGGATGCAGTATTTTACAACATTCATGGCGTATCGGCCCCTACTTCTCGGTGGGAACATTATATTCGTCTATAACGTAACATAACTTAACCTAACCCATCTAGCCCCTCGCTGGTAATATTTTACAGAATCCCGTTCGTATTGTCCCGTTCGTCTCGATTGGGATATTCTATACGTCTATAGCGTTATATATCGTAACCTAAGGCAGGCTATCATCTCGGATGTAGTATTTTACAACATTCCTGGCGCATCGGCCTCTTCTTCTCGGTGGGTACATTATATTCTTCTATAACGTAATATAACTTAACCTAACCCATCTAGCCCCTCGCTGGTAAAATTTTACAGAATCCCGTTCGTGTCGTCCCGTTCGTCTCGATTGGGATATTCTATACGTCTATAGCGTTATATATCGTAACCTAAGGCAGGCTATCATCTCGGATGTAGTATTTTACAACATTCCTGGCGCATCGGCCTCTTCTTCTCGGTGGGTACATTATATTCTTCTATAACGTAATATAACCTAACCTAACACATCTAGCACCTCGCTGGTAATGTTTAACAGAATCCCGTTCGTGACGACCCGTATATCTCGGTTGGGATATTATATACGTCTACAGCGATATATATCGTAACGTAAGGCAGGCTATCATCTCGGATGCAGTATTTTACAACATTGCTGGCGCATCGGCCTCTACTTCTCGGTGGGAACATTATAGTCGTCTATAACGTAACATAACCTAACCTAACCCATCTAGCCCCACGCTGGTAATATTTTACAGAATCCCGTTCGTGTCGTCCCGTACGTCTCAATTGGGATATTATATACGTCTATAGCGTTATATATCTTAACCTAAGGCAGGCTATCATCTCGGATGCAGTATTTTACAACATTCATGGCGTATCGGCCCCTACTTGTCGGTGCGAACATTATGTAGGTCTATAACGTAATATCACCTAACCTAACCCATCTAGCCCCTCGCTGGTAATGTTTTACAGAATCCCGTTCCTGTCGTCCCGTACGGTCGGTTGGGACATTATAAACGTCTACAGCGATATATATCCTAACGTAAGGCAGGCTAACATATCGGATGTAGTATTTTACAACATTCCTGGCGTATCGGCCTCTACTGCTCGGTGGGAACATTATATTCGTCTATAACGTAACATAACCTAACCTAACACATCTAGCCCCTCGCTGGAAATATTTTACAGAATCCCGTTCGTGTCGTCCCGTACGTCTCGATTGGGATATTATATACGTCTATAGCGTTATATATCCTAACCTAAGGCAGGCTATCATCACGGATGCAGTATTTTACAACATTCATGGCGTATCGGCCCCTACTTCTCGGTGGGAACATTATATTCGTCTATAACGTAACATAACTTAACCTAACCCATCTAGCCCCTCGCTGGTAATATTTTACAGAATCCCGTTCGTGTCGTCCCGTTCGTCTCGATTGGGATATTCTATACGTCTATAGCGTTATATATCGTAACATAAGGCAGGCTATCATCTCGGATGCAGTATTTTACAACATTCCTGTCGCATCGGCCCCTACTTCTCGGTGGGAACATTATATTCGTCTATAACGTAACATAACCTAACCGAACACATCTAGCCCCACGCTGGTAATATTTTACAGAATCCCGTTCGTGTCGTCCCGTACGTGTCGATTGGGACATTATATACGTCTACAGCGTTATATATCCTAACCTAAGGCATACTAACATCTCGGATGCAGTATATTACGCCATTCCTGGCGAATCGGTCCCTACTTCTCGGTGGGAACATTATAAACGTCTATAACGTAACATTACCTAACCTAACCCATCTATCCCCTCGCTGGTAATATTTTACAGAATCCCGTGCGTGTCGTCCCGTACGTCTCGGTTTTGATATTATATACGTCTATAGCGTTATACATCGTAACCTAAGGCAGGCTATCATCTCGGATGCAGTATTTTACAACATTCCTGGCGCATAGCCTCTACTTCTCGGTGGGAACATTATATTCGTCTATAACGTAACATAACCTAACCTAAACCATCTAACCCCTCGCTGGTAATGTTTTACAGAATCCCGGTCCTGTCGTCACGTACGTCTCGGTTGGGACATTATAAACGTCTACAGCGTTATATATCCTAACCTAAGGCAGGCTAACATCTCGGATGCAGTATTTTACGTCATTCCTGACGTATCGACCCCTACTTCACGGTGGGAACATTATACACGTCTATAACGTAACGTCACCTAACCTAACCCATCTAGCCCCCCGCTGGTAATATTTCACAGAATTCTCTTCGCGTCGTCCCGTACGTCTCGGTTGGGATATTATATACGTCTACAGCGTTATATATCGTAACCTAAGGCAGGCTATCATCTCGGATGCAGTATTTTACAACATTGCTGGCGTATCGGCCCCTACTTCACGGTGGGAACATTATACACGTCTATAACGTAACATAACCTAACCTAACCCATCTAGCCCCTCGCTGGTAATATTCTACAGAATCCCGTTCGTGTCGTCCCGTACGTCTCGGTTGGGATATTATATACGTCTATAGCGTTATATATCGTAACCTAAGGCAGGCTATCATCTCGGCTGCAGTATTTTACAACATTCCTGGCGCATAGCCTCTACTTCTCAGTGGGAACATTATATTCGTCTATAACGTAACATAACCTAACCTAAACCATCTAACCCCTCGCTGGTAATGTTTTACAGAATCCCGGTCCTGTCGTCACGTACGTCTCGGTTGGGACATTATAAACGTCTACAGCGTTATATATCCTAACCTAAGGCAGGCTAACAGCTCGGATGCAGTATTTTACGTCATTCCTGACGTATCGGCCCCTACTTCACGGTGGGAACATTATACACGTCTATAACGTAACATAACCTAACCTAACCCATCTAGCCCCCCGCTGGTAATATTTCACAGAATTCTGTTCGCGTCGTCCCGTACTTCTCGGTTGCGATATTATATACGTCTACAGCGTTATATATCGTAACCTAAGGCAGGCTATCATCTCGGATGCAGTATTTTACAACATTGCTGGCGCATCGGCCTCTACTTCTCGGTGGGAACATTATAGTCGTCTATAACGTAACATAACCTAACCTAACCCATCTAGCCCCACGCTGGTAATATTTTACAGAATCCCGTTCGTGTCGTCCCGTACATCTCGATTGGGATATTATATACGGCTATAGCGTTATATATCCTAACCTAAGGCAGGCTGTCATCTCGGATGCAGTATTTTAGAACATTCATGGCGTATCGGCCCCTACTTCTCGGTGGGAACATTATATTCGTCTATAACGTAACATAACTTAACCTAACCCATCTAGCCCCTCGCTGGTAATATTTTACAGAATCCCGTTCGTGTTGTCCCGTTCGTCTCGATTGGGATATTCTATACGTCTATAGCGTTATACATCGTAACCTAAGGCAGGCTATCATCTCGGATGCAGTATTTTACAACATTCCTGGCGCATAGCCTCTACTTCTCGGTGGGAACATTATAGTCGTCTATAACGTAACATAACCTAACCTAACCCATCTAGCCCCACGCTGGTAATATTTTACAGAATCCCGTTCGTGTCGTCCCGTACGTCTCGATTGGGATATTATATACGTCTATAGCGTTATATATCCTAACCTAAGGCAGGCTATCATCTCGGATGCAGTATTTTACAACATTCCTGTCGTATCGACCCCTACTTCTCGGTGGGAACATTATATACGTCTATAACGTAACATAACCAAACCTAACCCAACTAGCCCCTCGATGGTAATATTTTACAAAATCCCGTTCGTGTCGTCCCGTACGTCTCGATTGGGATATTATATACGTCTATAGCGTTATATATCCTAACCTACGGCAGGCTATCATCACGGATGCAGTATTTTACAACATTCATGGCGTATCGGCCCCTACTTCTCGGTGGGAACATTATATTCGTCTATAACGTAACATAACTTAACCTAACCCATCTAGCCCCTCGCTGGTAATATTTTACAGAATCCCGTTCGTGTCGTCCCGTTCGTCTCGATTGGGATATTCTATACGTCTATAGCGTTATATATCGCAACCTAAGGCAGGCTACCATCTCGGATGTAGTATTTTACAACATTCCTGGCGCATCGGCCTCTTCTTCTCGGTGGGTACATTATATTCTTCTATAACGTAATATAACCTAACCTAACACATCTAGCACCTCGCTGGTAATGTTTAACAGAATCCCGTTCGTGACGACCCGTATATCTCGGTTGGGATATTATATACGTCTACAGCGATATATATCGTAACGTAAGGCAGGCTATCATCTCGGATGCAGTATTTTACAACATTGCTGGCGCATCGGCCTCTACTTCTCGGTGGGAACATTATAGTCGTCTATAACGTAACATAACCTAACCTAACCCATCTAGCCCCACGCTGGTAATATTTTACAGAATCCCGTTCGTGTCGTCCCGTACGTCTCAATTGGGATATTATATACGTCTATAGCGTTATATATCTTAACCTAAGGCAGGCTATCATCTCGGATGCAGTATTTTACAACATTGCTGGCGCATCGGCCTCTACTTCTCGGTGGGATCATTATAGTCGTCTATAACGTAACATAACCTAACCTAACCCATCTATCCCCACGCTGGTAATATTTTGCAGAATCCCGTTCGTGTCGTCCCGTACGTCTCGATTGGGATATTATATACGTCTATAGCGTTATATATCCTAACCTAAGGCAGGCTATCATCTCGGATGCAGTATTTTACAACATTCCTGGCGCATAGCCTCTACTTCTCGGTGGGAACATTATATTCGTCTATAACGTAACATAACCTAACCTAAACCATCTAACCCCTCGCTGGTAATGTTTTACAGAATCCCGGTCCTGTCGTCACGTACGTCTCGGTTGGGACATTATAAACGTCTACAGCGTTATACATCCTAACCTAAGGCAGGCTAACATCTCGGATGCAGTATTTTACGTCATTCCTGACGTATCGGCCCCTACTTCACGGTGGGAACATTATACACGTCTATAACGTAACATAACCTAACCTAACCCATCTAGCCCCCGCTGGTAATATTTCACAGAATTCTGTTCGCGTCGTCCCGTACTTCTCGGTTGGGATATTATATACGTCTACAGCGTTATATATCGTAACCTAAGGCAGGCTATCATCTCGGGTGCAGTATTTTACAACATTGCTGGCGCATCGGCCTCTACTTCTCGGTGGGAACATTATAGTCGTCTATAACGTAACATAACCTAACCTAACCCATCTAGCCCCACGCTGGTAATATTTTACAGAATCCCGTTCGTGTCGTCCCGTACGTCTCGATTGGGATATTATATACGTCTATAGCGTTATACATCGTAACCTAAGGCAGGCTATCATCTCGGATGCAGTGTTTTACAACATTCCTGGCGCATAGCCTCTACTTCTCGGTGGGAACATTATATTCGTCTATAACGTAACATAACCTAACCTAAACCATCTAACCCCTCGCTGGTAATGTTTTACAGAATCCCGGTCCTGTCGTCACGTACGTCTCGGTTGGGACATTATAAACGTCTACAGCGTTATATATCCTAACCTAAGGCAGGCTAACATCTCGGATGCAGTATTTTACGTCATTCCTGACGTATCGACCCCTACTTCACGGTGGGAACATTATACACGTCTATAACGTTACATCACCTAACCTAACCCATCTAGCCCCCCGCTGGTAATATTTCACAGAATTCTGTTCGCGTCGTCCCGTACGTCTCGGTTGGGATATTATATACGTCTACAGCGTTATATATCGTAACCTAAGGCAGGCTATCATCTCGGATGCAGTATTTTACAACATTGCTGGCGTATCGGCCCCTACTTCACGGTGGGAACATTATACACGTCTATAACGTAACATAACCTAACATAACACATCTAGCCCCCCGCTGGTAGTGTTTTACAGAATCCCGTTCGTGACGTCCCGTACAGATCGGTTGGAATATTATATACGTCTATAGCGTTATATATCATAACCTAAGGCAGGCTATCATCACGGATGCAGTATTTTAGAACATTCATGGCGTATCGGCCCCTACTTCTCGGTGGGAACATTATATTCGTCTATAACGTAACATAACTTAACCTAACCCATCTAGCCCCTCGCTGGTAATATTTTACAGAATCCCGTTCGTGTTGTCCCGTTCGTCTCGATTGGGATATTCTATACGTCTATAGCGTTATATATCGTAACCTAAGGCAGGCTATCATCACGGATGCAGTATTTTACAGCATTCCTGGCGCATCGGCCTCTTCTTCTCGGTGGGTACATTATATTCTTCTATAACGTAATATAACCTAACCTAACACATCTAGCACCTCACTGGTAATGTTTAACAGAATCCGGTTCGTGACGACCCGTATATCTCGGTTGGGATATTATATACGTCTACAGCGATATATATCGTAACGTAAGGCAGGCTATCATCTCGGATGCAGTATTTTACAACATTGCTGGCGCATCGGCCTCTACTTCTCGGTGGGATCATTATAGTCGTCTATAACGTAACATAACCTAACCTAACCCATCTAGCCCCACGCTGGTAATATTTTACAGAATCCCGTTCGTGTCGTCCCGTACGTCTCGATTGGGATATTATATACGTCTATAGCGTTATATATCCTAACCTAAGGCAGGCTATCATCTCGGATGCAGTATTTTACAACATTCCTGTCGCATCGGCCCCTACTTCTCGGTGGGAACATTATATTCGTCTATAACGTAACATAACCTAACCGAACACATCTAGCCCCACGCTGGTAATATTTTACAGAATCCGGTTCGTGTCGTCCCGTACGTCTCGATTGGGACATTATATACGTCTACAGCGTTATATATCCTAACCTAAGGCATACTAACATCTCGGATGCAGTATATTACGCCATTCCTGGCGAATCGGTCCCTACTTCTCGGTGGGGACATTATAAACGTCTATAACGTAACATTACCTAACCTAACCCATCTATCCCCTCGCTGGTAATATTTTACAGAATCCCGTGCGTGTCGTCCCGTACGTCTCGGTTTTGATATTATATACGTCTATAGCGTTATACATCGTAACCTAAGGCAGGCTATCATCTCGGATGCAGTATTTTACAACATTCCTGGCGCATAGCCTCTACTTCTCGGTGGGAACATTATATTCGTCTATAACGTAACATAACCTAACCTAAACCATCTAACCCCTCGCTGGTAATGTTTTACAGAATCCCGGTCCTGTCGTCACGTACGTCTCGGTTGGGACATTATAAACGTCTACAGCGTTATATATCCTAACCTAAGGCAGGCTAACATCTCGGATGCAGTATTTTACGTCATTCCTGACGTATCGGCCCCTACTTCACGGTGGGAACATTATACACGTCTATAACGTAACATAACCTAACCTAACCCATCTAGCCCCTCGCTGGTAATATTCTACAGAATCCCGTTCGTGTCGTCCCGTACGTCTCGGTTGGGATATTATATACGTCTATAGCGTTATATATCGTAACCTAAGGCAGGCTATCATCTCGGCTGCAGTATTTTACAACATTCCTGGCGCATAGCCTCTACTTCTCAGTGGGAACATTATATTCGTCTATAACGTAACATAACCTAACCTAAACCATCTAACCCCTCGCTGGTAATGTTTTACAGAATCCCGGTCCTGTCGTCACGTACGTCTCGGTTGGGACATTATAAACGTCTACAGCGTTATATATCCTAACCTAAGGCAGGCTAACATCTCGGATGCAGTATTTTACAACATTCATGGCGTATCGGCCCCTACTTCTCGGTGGGAACATTATATTCGTCTATAACGTAACATAACTTAACCTAACCCATCTAGCCCCTCGCTGGTAATATTTTACAGAATCCCGTTCGTATTGTCCCGTTCGTCTCGATTGGGATATTCTATACGTCTATAGCGTTATATATCGTAACCTAAGGCAGGCTATCATCTCGGATGTAGTATTTTACAACATTCCTGGCGCATCGGCCTCTTCTTCTCGGTGGGTACATTATATTCTTCTATAACGTAATATAACTTAACCTAACCCATCTAGCCCCTCGCTGGTAAAATTTTACAGAATCCCGTTCGTGTCGTCCCGTTCGTCTCGATTGGGATATTCTATACGTCTATAGCGTTATATATCGTAACCTAAGGCAGGCTATCATCTCGGATGTAGTATTTTACAACATTCCTGGCGCATCGGCCTCTTCTTCTCGGTGGGTACATTATATTCTTCTATAACGTAATATAACCTAACCTAACACATCTAGCACCTCGCTGGTAATGTTTAACAGAATCCCGTTCGTGACGACCCGTATATCTCGGTTGGGATATTATATACGTCTACAGCGATATATATCGTAACGTAAGGCAGGCTATCATCTCGGATGCAGTATTTTACAACATTGCTGGCGCATCGGCCTCTACTTCTCGGTGGGAACATTATAGACGTCTATAACGTAACATAACCTAACCTAACCCATCTAGCCCCACGCTGGTAATATTTTACAGAATCCCGTTCGTGTCGTCCCGTACGTCTCAATTGGGATATTATATACGTCTATAGCGTTATATATCTTAACCTAAGGCAGGCTATCATCTCGGATGCAGTATTTTACAACATTCATGGCGTATCGGCCCCTACTTGTCGGTGCGAACATTATGTAGGTCTATAACGTAATATCACCTAACCTAACCCATCTAGCCCCTCGCTGGTAATGTTTTACAGAATCCCGTTCCTGTCGTCCCGTACGGTCGGTTGGGACATTATAAACGTCTACAGCGATATATATCCTAACGTAAGGCAGGCTAACATATCGGATGTAGTATTTTACAACATTCCTGGCGTATCGGCCTCTACTGCTCGGTGGGAACATTATATTCGTCTATAACGTAACATAACCTAACCTAACACATCTAGCCCCTCGCTGGAAATATTTTACAGAATCCCGTTCGTGTCGTCCCGTACGTCTCGATTGGGATATTATATACGTCTATAGCGTTATATATCCTAACCTAAGGCAGGCTATCATCACGGATGCAGTATTTTACAACATTCATGGCGTATCGGCCCCTACTTCTCGGTGGGAACATTATATTCGTCTATAACGTAACATAACTTAACCTAACCCATCTAGCCCCTCGCTGGTAATATTTTACAGAATCCCGTTCGTGTCGTCCCGTTCGTCTCGATTGGGATATTCTATACGTCTATAGCGTTATATATCGTAACATAAGGCAGGCTATCATCTCGGATGCAGTATTTTACAACATTCCTGTCGCATCGGCCCCTACTTCTCGGTGGGAACATTATATTCGTCTATAACGTAACATAACCTAACCGAACACATCTAGCCCCACGCTGGTAATATTTTACAGAATCCCGTTCGTGTCGTCCCGTACGTCTCGATTGGGACATTATATACGTCTACAGCGTTATATATCCTAACCTAAGGCATACTAACATCTCGGATGCAGTATATTACGCCATTCCTGGCGAATCGGTCCCTACTTCTCGGTGGGAACATTATAAACGTCTATAACGTAACATTACCTAACCTAACCCATCTATCCCCTCGCTGGTAATATTTTACAGAATCCCGTGCGTGTCGTCCCGTACGTCTCGGTTTTGATATTATATACGTCTATAGCGTTATACATCGTAACCTAAGGCAGGCTATCATCTCGGATGCAGTATTTTACAACATTCCTGGCGCATAGCCTCTACTTCTCGGTGGGAACATTATATTCGTCTATAACGTAACATAACCTAACCTAAACCATCTAACCCCTCGCTGGTAATGTTTTACAGAATCCCGGTCCTGTCGTCACGTACGTCTCGGTTGGGACATTATAAACGTCTACAGCGTTATATATCCTAACCTAAGGCAGGCTAACATCTCGGATGCAGTATTTTACGTCATTCCTGACGTATCGACCCCTACTTCACGGTGGGAACATTATACACGTCTATAACGTAACGTCACCTAACCTAACCCATCTAGCCCCCCGCTGGTAATATTTCACAGAATTCTCTTCGCGTCGTCCCGTACGTCTCGGTTGGGATATTATATACGTCTACAGCGTTATATATCGTAACCTAAGGCAGGCTATCATCTCGGATGCAGTATTTTACAACATTGCTGGCGTATCGGCCCCTACTTCACGGTGGGAACATTATACACGTCTATAACGTAACATAACCTAACCTAACCCATCTAGCCCCTCGCTGGTAATATTCTACAGAATCCCGTTCGTGTCGTCCCGTACGTCTCGGTTGGGATATTATATACGTCTATAGCGTTATATATCGTAACCTAAGGCAGGCTATCATCTCGGCTGCAGTATTTTACAACATTCCTGGCGCATAGCCTCTACTTCTCAGTGGGAACATTATATTCGTCTATAACGTAACATAACCTAACCTAAACCATCTAACCCCTCGCTGGTAATGTTTTACAGAATCCCGGTCCTGTCGTCACGTACGTCTCGGTTGGGACATTATAAACGTCTACAGCGTTATATATCCTAACCTAAGGCAGGCTAACAGCTCGGATGCAGTATTTTACGTCATTCCTGACGTATCGGCCCCTACTTCACGGTGGGAACATTATACACGTCTATAACGTAACATAACCTAACCTAACCCATCTAGCCCCCCGCTGGTAATATTTCACAGAATTCTGTTCGCGTCGTCCC
The DNA here is from genome assembly GCA_963969225.1 of Xylocopa violacea. Classification (NCBI taxonomy): domain Eukaryota; kingdom Metazoa; phylum Arthropoda; class Insecta; order Hymenoptera; family Apidae; genus Xylocopa; species Xylocopa violacea. The sequence goes on along the minus strand of CAXAJV010000008.1, from coordinate 14,242,557 downwards.
GTACTTCTCGGTTGCGATATTATATACGTCTACAGCGTTATATATCGTAACCTAAGGCAGGCTATCATCTCGGATGCAGTATTTTACAACATTGCTGGCGCATCGGCCTCTACTTCTCGGTGGGAACATTATAGTCGTCTATAACGTAACATAACCTAACCTAACCCATCTAGCCCCACGCTGGTAATATTTTACAGAATCCCGTTCGTGTCGTCCCGTACATCTCGATTGGGATATTATATACGGCTATAGCGTTATATATCCTAACCTAAGGCAGGCTGTCATCTCGGATGCAGTATTTTACAACATTCCTGTCGCATCGGCCTCTACATCTCGGTGGGAACATTATATTCGTCTATAACGTATCATAACCTAACCGAACACATCTAGCCCCACGCTGGTAATATTTTACAGAATCCCGTTCGTGTCGTCCCGTACGTCTCGATTGGGACATTATATACGTCTACAGCGTTATATATCCTAACCTAAGGCATACTAACATCTCGGATGCAGTATATTACGCCATTCCTGGCGAATCGGTCCCTACTTCTCGGTGGGAACATTATAAACGTCTATAACGTAACATTACCTAACCTAACCCATCTATCCCCTCGCTGGTAATATTTTACAGAATCCCGTGCGTGTCGTCCCGTACGTCTCGGTTTTGATATTATATACGTCTATAGCGTTATACATCGTAACCTAAGGCAGGCTATCATCTCGGATGCAGTATTTTACAACATTCCTGGCGCATAGCCTCTACTTCTCGGTGGGAACATTATATTCGTCTATAACGTAACATAACCTAACCTAAACCATCTAACCCCTCGCTGGTAATGTTTTACAGAATCCCGGTCCTGTCGTCACGTACGTCTCGGTTGGGACATTATAAACGTCTACAGCGTTATATATCCTAACCTAAGGCAGGCTAACATCTCGGATGCAGTATTTTACGTCATTCCTGACGTATCGACCCCTACTTCACGGTGGGAACATTATACACGTCTATAACGTAACGTCACCTAACCTAACCCATCTAGCCCCCCGCTGGTAATATTTCACAGAATTCTCTTCGCGTCGTCCCGTACGTCTCGGTTGGGATATTATATACGTCTACAGCGTTATATATCGTAACCTAAGGCAGGCTATCATCTCGGATGCAGTATTTTACAACATTGCTGGCGTATCGGCCCCTACTTCACGGTGGGAACATTATACACGTCTATAACGTAACATAACCTAACCTAACCCATCTAGCCCCTCGCTGGTAATATTTTACAGAATCCCGTTCGTGTCGTCCCGTACGTCTCGATTGGGATATTATATACGTCTATAGCGTTATATATCCTAACCTAAGGCAGGCTATCATCTCGGATGCAGTACTTTACAACATTCCTGTCGCATCGGCCCCTACTTCTCGGTGGGAACATTATATTCGTCTATAACGTAACATAACCTAACCGAACACATCTAGCCCCACGCTGGTAATATTTTACAGAATCCCGTTCGTGTCGTCCCGTACGTCTCGATTGGGACATTATATACGTCTACAGCGTTATATATCCTAACCTAAGGCATACTAACATCTCGGATGCAGTATATTACGCCATTCCTGGCGAATCGGTCCCTACTTCTCGGTGGGAACATTATAAACGTCTATAACGTAACATTACCTAACCTAACCCATCTATCCCCTCGCTGGTAATATTTTACAGAATCCCGTGCGTGTCGTCCCGTACGTCTCGGTTTTGATATTATATACGTCTATAGCGTTATACATCGTAACCTAAGGCAGGCTATCATCTCGGATGCAGTATTTTACAACATTCCTGGCGCATAGCTTCTACTTCTCGGTGGGAACATTATATTCGTCTATAACGTAACATAACCTAACCTAAACCATCTAACCCCTCGCTGGTAATGTTTTACAGAATCCCGGTCCTGTCGTCACGTACGTCTCGGTTGAGACATTATAAACGTCTACAGCGTTATATATCCTAACCTAAGGCAGGCTAACATCTCGGATGCAGTATTTTACGTCATTCCTGACGTATCGACCCCTACTTCACGGTGGGAACATTATACACGTCTATAACGTAACGTCACCTAACCTAACCCATCTAGCCCCCCGCTGGTAATATTCTACAGAATCCCGTTCGTGTCGTCCCGTACGTCTCGGTTGGGATATTATATACGTCTATAGCGTTATATATCGTAACCTAAGGCAGGCTATCATCTCGGCTGCAGTATTTTACAACATTCCTGGCGCATAGCCTCTACTTCTCAGTGGGAACATTATATTCGTCTATAACGTAACATAACCTAACCTAAACCATCTAACCCCTCGCTGGTAATGTTTTACAGAATCCCGGTCCTGTCGTCACGTACGTCTCGGTTGGGACATTATAAACGTCTACAGCGTTATATATCCTAACCTAAGGCAGGCTAACATCTCGGATGCAGTATTTTACGTCATTCCTGACGTATCGGCCCCTACTTCACGGTGGGAACATTATACACGTCTATAACGTAACATAACCTAACCTAACCCATCTAGCCCCCCGCTGGTAATATTTCACAGAATTCTGTACGCGTCGTCCCGTACTTCTCGGTTGCGATATTATATACGTCTACAGCGTTATATATCGTAACCTAAGGCAGGCTATCATCTCGGATGCAGTATTTTACAACATTGCTGGCGCATCGGCCTCTACTTCTCGGTGGGAACATTATAGTCGTCTATAACGTAACATAACCTAACCTAACCCATCTAGCCCCACGCTGGTAATATTTTACAGAATCCCGTTCGTGTCGTCCCGTACATCTCGATTGGGATATTATATACGGCTATAGCGTTATATATCCTAACCTAAGGCAGGCTGTCATCTCGGATGCAGTATTTTACAACATTCCTGTCGCATCGGCCTCTACATCTCGGTGGGAACATTATATTCGTCTATAACGTATCATAACCTAACCGAACACATCTAGCCCCACGCTGGTAATATTTTACAGAATCCCGTTCGTGTCGTCCCGTACGTCTCGATTGGGACATTATATACGTCTACAGCGTTATATATCCTAACCTAAGGCATACTAACATCTCGGATGCAGTATATTACGCCATTCCTGGCGAATCGGTCCCTACTTCTCGGTGGGAACATTATAAACGTCTATAACGTAACATTACCTAACCTAACCCATCTATCCCCTCGCTGGTAATATTTTACAGAATCCCGTGCGTGTCGTCCCGTACGTCTCGGTTTTGATATTATATACGTCTATAGCGTTATACATCGTAACCTAAGGCAGGCTATCATCTCGGATGCAGTATTTTACAACATTCCTGGCGCATAGCCTCTACTTCTCGGTGGGAACATTATATTCGTCTATAACGTAACATAACCTAACCTAAACCATCTAACCCCTCGCTGGTAATGTTTTACAGAATCCCGGTCCTGTCGTCACGTACGTCTCGGTTGGGACATTATAAACGTCTACAGCGTTATATATCCTAACCTAAGGCAGGCTAACATCTCGGATGCAGTATTTTACGTCATTCCTGACGTATCGACCCCTACTTCACGGTGGCACATTATACACGTCTATAACGTAACATAACCTAACCTAACACATCTAGCCCCCGCTGGTAATATTTCACAGAATTCTGTTCACGTCGTCCCGTACTTCTCGGTTGGGATATTATATACGTCTACAGCGTTATATATTGTAACCTAAGGCAGGCTATCATCTCGGATGCAGTATTTTACAACATTGCTGGCGCATCGGCCTCTACTTCTCGGTGGGAACATTATAATCGTCTATAACGTAATATAACTTAACCTAACCCATCTAGCCCCTCGCTGGTAATATTTTACAGAATCCCGTTCGTGTCGTCCCGTTCGTCTCGATTGGGATATTCTATACGTCTATAGCGTTATATATCGTAACCTAAGGCAGGCTATCATCTCGGATGTAGTATTTTACAACATTCCTGGCGCATCGGCCTCTTCTTCTCGGTGGGTACATTATATTCTTCTATAACGTAATATAACCTAACCTAACACATCTAGCACCTCGCTGGTAATGCTTAACAGAATCCCGTTCGTGACGACCCGTATATCTCGGTTGGGATATTATATACGTCTACAGCGATATATATCGTAACGTAAGGCAGGCTATCATCTCGGATGCAGTATTTTACAACATTCATGGCGTATCGGCCCCTACTTCTCGGTGGGAACATTATAGTCGTCTATAACGTAACATAACCTAACCTAACCCATCTAGCCCCACGCTGGTAATATTTTACAGAATCCCGTTCGTGTCGTCCCGTACGTCTCAATTGGGATATTATATACGTCTATAGCGTTATATATCTTAACCTAAGGCAGGCTATCATCTCGGATGCAGTATTTTACAACATTCATGGCGTATCGGCCCCTACTTGTCGGTGCGAACATTATGTAGGTCTATAACGTAATATCACCTAACCTAACCCATCTAGCCCCTCGCTGGTAATGTTTTACAGAATCCCGTTCCTGTCGTCCCGTACGGTCGGTTGGGACATTATAAACGTCTACAGCGATATATATCCTAACGTAAGGCAGGCTAACATATCGGATGTAGTATTTTACAACATTCCTGGCGTATCGGCCTCTACTGCTCGGTGGGAACATTATATTCGTCTATAACGTAACATAACCTAACCTAACACATCTAGCCCCTCGCTGGAAATATTTTACAGAATCCCGTTCGTGTCGTCCCGTACGTCTCGATTGGGATATTATATACGTCTATAGCGTTATATATCCTAACCTAAGGCAGGCTATCATCACGGATGCAGTATTTTACAACATTCATGGCGTATCGGCCCCTACTTCTCGGTGGGAACATTATATTCGTCTATAACGTAACATAACTTAACCTAACCCATCTAGCCCCTCGCTGGTAATATTTTACAGAATCCCGTTCGTGTCGTCCCGTTCGTCTCGATTGGGATATTCTATACGTCTATAGCGTTATATATCGTAACCTAAGGCAGGCTATCATCTCGGATGTAGTATTTTACAGCATTCCTGGCGCATCGGCCTCTTCTTCTCGGTGGGTACATTATATTCTTCTATAACGTAATATAACCTAACCTAACACATCTAGCACCTCGCTGGTAATGTTTAACAGAATCCCGTTCGTGACGACCCGTATATCTCGGTTGGGATATTATATACGTCTACAGCGATATATATCGTAACGTAAGGCAGGCTATCATCTCGGATGCAGTATTTTACAACATTGCTGGCGCATCGGCCTCTACTTCTCGGTGGGAACATTATAAACGTCTATAACGTAACATTACCTAACCTAACCCATCTATCCCCTCGCTGGTAATATTTTACAGAATCCCGTGCGTGTCGTCCCGTACGTCTCGGTTTTGATATTATATACGTCTATAGCGTTATACATCGTAACCTAAGGCAGGCTATCATCTCGGATGCAGTATTTTACAACATTCCTGGCGCATAGCCTCTACTTCTCGGTGGGAACATTATATTCGTCTATAACGTAACATAACCTAACCTAAACCATCTAACCCCTCGCTGGTAATGTTTTACAGAATCCCGGTCCTGTCGTCACGTACGTCTCGGTTGGGACATTATAAACGTCTACAGCGTTATATATCCTAACCTAAGGCAGGCTAACAGCTCGGATGCAGTATTTTACGTCATTCCTGACGTATCGGCCCCTACTTCACGGTGGGAACATTATACACGTCTATAACGTAACATAACCTAACCTAACCCATCTAGCCCCCCGCTGGTAATATTTCACAGAATTCTGTTCGCGTCGTCCCGTACTTCTCGGTTGCGATATTATATACGTCTACAGCGTTATATATCGTAACCTAAGGCAGGCTATCATCTCGGATGCAGTATTTTACAACATTGCTGGCGCATCGGCCTCTACTTCTCGGTGGGAACATTATAGTCGTCTATAACGTAACATAACCTAACCTAACCCATCTAGCCCCACGCTGGTAATATTTTACAGAATCCCGTTCGTGTCGTCCCGTACATCTCGATTGGGATATTATATACGGCTATAGCGTTATATATCCTAACCTAAGGCAGGCTGTCATCTCGGATGCAGTATTTTACAACATTCCTGTCGCATCGGCCTCTACATCTCGGTGGGAACATTATATTCGTCTATAACGTATCATAACCTAACCGAACACATCTAGCCCCACGCTGGTAATATTTTACAGAATCCCGTTCGTGTCGTCCCGTACGTCTCGATTGGGACATTATATACGTCTACAGCGTTATATATCCTAACCTAAGGCATACTAACATCTCGGATGCAGTATATTACGCCATTCCTGGCGAATCGGTCCCTACTTCTCGGTGGGAACATTATAAACGTCTATAACGTAACATTACCTAACCTAACCCATCTATCCCCTCGCTGGTAATATTTTACAGAATCCCGTGCGTGTCGTCCCGTACGTCTCGGTTTTGATATTATATACGTCTATAGCGTTATACATCGTAACCTAAGGCAGGCTATCATCTCGGATGCAGTATTTTACAACATTCCTGGCGCATAGCCTCTACTTCTCGGTGGGAACATTATATTCGTCTATAACGTAACATAACCTAACCTAAACCATCTAACCCCTCGCTGGTAATGTTTTACAGAATCCCGGTCCTGTCGTCACGTACGTCTCGGTTGGGACATTATAAACGTCTACAGCGTTATATATCCTAACCTAAGGCAGGCTAACATCTCGGATGCAGTATTTTACGTCATTCCTGACGTATCGACCCCTACTTCACGGTGGGAACATTATACACGTCTATAACGTAACGTCACCTAACCTAACCCATCTAGCCCCCCGCTGGTAATATTTCACAGAATTCTCTTCGCGTCGTCCCGTACGTCTCGGTTGGGATATTATATACGTCTACAGCGTTATATATCGTAACCTAAGGCAGGCTATCATCTCGGATGCAGTATTTTACAACATTGCTGGCGTATCGGCCCCTACTTCACGGTGGGAACATTATACACGTCTATAACGTAACATAACCTAACCTAACCCATCTAGCCCCTCGCTGGTAATATTTTACAGAATCCCGTTCGTGTCGTCCCGTACGTCTCGATTGGGATATTATATACGTCTATAGCGTTATATATCCTAACCTAAGGCAGGCTATCATCTCGGATGCAGTACTTTACAACATTCCTGTCGCATCGGCCCCTACTTCTCGGTGGGAACATTATATTCGTCTATAACGTAACATAACCTAACCGAACACATCTAGCCCCACGCTGGTAATATTTTACAGAATCCCGTTCGTGTCGTCCCGTACGTCTCGATTGGGACATTATATACGTCTACAGCGTTATATATCCTAACCTAAGGCATACTAACATCTCGGATGCAGTATATTACGCCATTCCTGGCGAATCGGTCCCTACTTCTCGGTGGGAACATTATAAACGTCTATAACGTAACATTACCTAACCTAACCCATCTATCCCCTCGCTGGTAATATTTTACAGAATCCCGTGCGTGTCGTCCCGTACGTCTCGGTTTTGATATTATATACGTCTATAGCGTTATACATCGTAACCTAAGGCAGGCTATCATCTCGGATGCAGTATTTTACAACATTCCTGGCGCATAGCTTCTACTTCTCGGTGGGAACATTATATTCGTCTATAACGTAACATAACCTAACCTAAACCATCTAACCCCTCGCTGGTAATGTTTTACAGAATCCCGGTCCTGTCGTCACGTACGTCTCGGTTGAGACATTATAAACGTCTACAGCGTTATATATCCTAACCTAAGGCAGGCTAACATCTCGGATGCAGTATTTTACGTCATTCCTGACGTATCGACCCCTACTTCACGGTGGGAACATTATACACGTCTATAACGTAACGTCACCTAACCTAACCCATCTAGCCCCCCGCTGGTAATATTCTACAGAATCCCGTTCGTGTCGTCCCGTACGTCTCGGTTGGGATATTATATACGTCTATAGCGTTATATATCGTAACCTAAGGCAGGCTATCATCTCGGCTGCAGTATTTTACAACATTCCTGGCGCATAGCCTCTACTTCTCAGTGGGAACATTATATTCGTCTATAACGTAACATAACCTAACCTAAACCATCTAACCCCTCGCTGGTAATGTTTTACAGAATCCCGGTCCTGTCGTCACGTACGTCTCGGTTGGGACATTATAAACGTCTACAGCGTTATATATCCTAACCTAAGGCAGGCTAACATCTCGGATGCAGTATTTTACGTCATTCCTGACGTATCGGCCCCTACTTCACGGTGGGAACATTATACACGTCTATAACGTAACATAACCTAACCTAACCCATCTAGCCCCCCGCTGGTAATATTTCACAGAATTCTGTACGCGTCGTCCCGTACTTCTCGGTTGCGATATTATATACGTCTACAGCGTTATATATCGTAACCTAAGGCAGGCTATCATCTCGGATGCAGTATTTTACAACATTGCTGGCGCATCGGCCTCTACTTCTCGGTGGGAACATTATAGTCGTCTATAACGTAACATAACCTAACCTAACCCATCTAGCCCCACGCTGGTAATATTTTACAGAATCCCGTTCGTGTCGTCCCGTACATCTCGATTGGGATATTATATACGGCTATAGCGTTATATATCCTAACCTAAGGCAGGCTGTCATCTCGGATGCAGTATTTTACAACATTCCTGTCGCATCGGCCTCTACATCTCGGTGGGAACATTATATTCGTCTATAACGTATCATAACCTAACCGAACACATCTAGCCCCACGCTGGTAATATTTTACAGAATCCCGTTCGTGTCGTCCCGTACGTCTCGATTGGGACATTATATACGTCTACAGCGTTATATATCCTAACCTAAGGCATACTAACATCTCGGATGCAGTATATTACGCCATTCCTGGCGAATCGGTCCCTACTTCTCGGTGGGAACATTATAAACGTCTATAACGTAACATTACCTAACCTAACCCATCTATCCCCTCGCTGGTAATATTTTACAGAATCCCGTGCGTGTCGTCCCGTACGTCTCGGTTTTGATATTATATACGTCTATAGCGTTATACATCGTAACCTAAGGCAGGCTATCATCTCGGATGCAGTATTTTACAACATTCCTGGCGCATAGCCTCTACTTCTCGGTGGGAACATTATATTCGTCTATAACGTAACATAACCTAACCTAAACCATCTAACCCCTCGCTGGTAATGTTTTACAGAATCCCGGTCCTGTCGTCACGTACGTCTCGGTTGGGACATTATAAACGTCTACAGCGTTATATATCCTAACCTAAGGCAGGCTAACATCTCGGATGCAGTATTTTACGTCATTCCTGACGTATCGACCCCTACTTCACGGTGGCACATTATACACGTCTATAACGTAACATAACCTAACCTAACACATCTAGCCCCCGCTGGTAATATTTCACAGAATTCTGTTCACGTCGTCCCGTACTTCTCGGTTGGGATATTATATACGTCTACAGCGTTATATATTGTAACCTAAGGCAGGCTATCATCTCGGATGCAGTATTTTACAACATTGCTGGCGCATCGGCCTCTACTTCTCGGTGGGAACATTATAATCGTCTATAACGTAATATAACTTAACCTAACCCATCTAGCCCCTCGCTGGTAATATTTTACAGAATCCCGTTCGTGTCGTCCCGTTCGTCTCGATTGGGATATTCTATACGTCTATAGCGTTATATATCGTAACCTAAGGCAGGCTATCATCTCGGATGTAGTATTTTACAACATTCCTGGCGCATCGGCCTCTTCTTCTCGGTGGGTACATTATATTCTTCTATAACGTAATATAACCTAACCTAACACATCTAGCACCTCGCTGGTAATGCTTAACAGAATCCCGTTCGTGACGACCCGTATATCTCGGTTGGGATATTATATACGTCTACAGCGATATATATCGTAACGTAAGGCAGGCTATCATCTCGGATGCAGTATTTTACAACATTCATGGCGTATCGGCCCCTACTTCTCGGTGGGAACATTATAGTCGTCTATAACGTAACATAACCTAACCTAACCCATCTAGCCCCACGCTGGTAATATTTTACAGAATCCCGTTCGTGTCGTCCCGTACGTCTCAATTGGGATATTATATACGTCTATAGCGTTATATATCTTAACCTAAGGCAGGCTATCATCTCGGATGCAGTATTTTACAACATTCATGGCGTATCGGCCCCTACTTGTCGGTGCGAACATTATGTAGGTCTATAACGTAATATCACCTAACCTAACCCATCTAGCCCCTCGCTGGTAATGTTTTACAGAATCCCGTTCCTGTCGTCCCGTACGGTCGGTTGGGACATTATAAACGTCTACAGCGATATATATCCTAACGTAAGGCAGGCTAACATATCGGATGTAGTATTTTACAACATTCCTGGCGTATCGGCCTCTACTGCTCGGTGGGAACATTATATTCGTCTATAACGTAACATAACCTAACCTAACACATCTAGCCCCTCGCTGGAAATATTTTACAGAATCCCGTTCGTGTCGTCCCGTACGTCTCGATTGGGATATTATATACGTCTATAGCGTTATATATCCTAACCTAAGGCAGGCTATCATCACGGATGCAGTATTTTACAACATTCATGGCGTATCGGCCCCTACTTCTCGGTGGGAACATTATATTCGTCTATAACGTAACATAACTTAACCTAACCCATCTAGCCCCTCGCTGGTAATATTTTACAGAATCCCGTTCGTGTCGTCCCGTTCGTCTCGATTGGGATATTCTATACGTCTATAGCGTTATATATCGTAACCTAAGGCAGGCTATCATCTCGGATGTAGTATTTTACAGCATTCCTGGCGCATCGGCCTCTTCTTCTCGGTGGGTACATTATATTCTTCTATAACGTAATATAACCTAACCTAACACATCTAGCACCTCGCTGGTAATGTTTAACAGAATCCCGTTCGTGACGACCCGTATATCTCGGTTGGGATATTATATACGTCTACAGCGATATATATCGTAACGTAAGGCAGGCTATCATCTCGGATGCAGTATTTTACAACATTGCTGGCGCATCGGCCTCTACTTCTCGGTGGGAACATTATAAACGTCTATAACGTAACATTACCTAACCTAACCCATCTATCCCCTCGCTGGTAATATTTTACAGAATCCCGTGCGTGTCGTCCCGTACGTCTCGGTTTTGATATTATATACGTCTATAGCGTTATACATCGTAACCTAAGGCAGGCTATCATCTCGGATGCAGTATTTTACAACATTCCTGGCGCATAGCCTCTACTTCTCGGTGGGAACATTATATTCGTCTATAACGTAACATAACCTAACCTAAACCATCTAACCCCTCGCTGGTAATGTTTTACAGAATCCCGGTCCTGTCATCACGTACGTCTCGGTTGGGACATTATAAACGTCTACAGCGTTATATATCCTAACCTAAGGCAGGCTAACATCTCGGATGCAGTATTTTACGTCATTCCTGACGTATCGACCCCTACTTCACGGTGGGAACATTATACACGTTTATAACGTAACGTCACCTAACCTAACCCATCTAGCCCCCCGCTGGTAATATTTCACAGAATTCTGTTCGCGTCGTCCCGTACGTCTCGGTTGGGATATTATATACGTCTACAGCGTTATATATCGTAACCTAAGGCAGGCTATCATCTCGGATGCAGTATTTTACAACATTGCTGGCGTATCGGCCCCTACTTCACGGTGGGAACATTATACACGTCTATAACGTAACATAACCTAACCTAACCCATCTAGCCCCTCGCTGGTAATATTCTACAGAATCCCGTTCGTGTCGTCCCGTACGTCTCGGTTGGGATATTATATACGTCTATAGCGTTATATATCGTAACCTAAGGCAGGCTATCATCTCGGCTGCAGTATTTTACAACATTCCTGGCGCATAGCCTCTACTTCTCAGTGGGAACATTATATTCGTCTATAACGTAACATAACCTAACCTAAACCATCTAACCCCTCGCTGGTAATGTTTTACAGAATCCCGGTCCTGTCGTCACGTACGTCTCGGTTGGGACATTATAAACGTCTACAGCGTTATATATCCTAACCTAAGGCAGGCTAACATCTCGGATGCAGTATTTTACGTCATTCCTGACGTATCGGCCCCTACTTCACGGTGGGAACATTATACACGACTATAACGTAACATAACCTAACCTAACCCATCTAGCCCCCCGCTGGTAATATTTCACAGAATTCTGTTCGCGTCGTCCCGTACGTCTCGGTTGGGACATTATATACGTCTACAGCGTTATATATCCTAACCTAAGGCATACTAACATCTCGGATGCAGTATATTACGCCATTCCTGGCGAATCGGTCCCTACTTCTCGGTGGGAACATTATAAACATCTATAACGTAACATTACCTAACCTAACCCATCTATCCCCTCGCTGGTAATATTTTACAGAATCCCGTGCGTGTCGTCCCGTACGTCTCGGTTTTGATATTATATACGTCTATAGCGTTATACATCGTAACCTAAGGCAGGCTATCATCTCGGATGCAGTATTTTACAACATTCCTGGCGCATAGCCTCTACTTCTCGGTGGGAACATTATATTCGTCTATAACGTAACATAACCTAACCTAAACCATCTAACCCCTCGCTGGTAATGTTTTACAGAATCCCGGTCCTGTCGTCACGTACGTCTCGGTTGGGACATTATAAACGTCTACAGCGTTATATATCCTAACCTAAGGCAGGCTAACATCTCGGATGCAGTATTTTACGTCATTCCTGACGTATCGACCCCTACTTCACGGTGGGAACATTATACACGTCTATAACGTAACATAACCTAACCTAACACATCTAGCCCCTCGCTGGTAGTGTTTTACAGAATCCCGTTCGGGACGTCCCGTACAGATCGGTTGGAATATTATATACGTTTATAGCGTTATATATCATAACCTAAGGCAGGCTATCATCTCGGATGTAGTAGTTAACAACATTCCAGGCGTATCGGCCCCTACTTCTCGGTGGGAACATTATATTCGTCTATGACGTAACATAACCTAACCTAACACATCTAGCCACTCACTGGTAATGTTTTACAGAAGCCCGTACATGTCGTCCCGTACGTCTCGGTTGGGACATTATATACGTCTATAGCGTTATATATCCTAACCTAAGGCAGGCTATCACCTCAGATGTAGTATTTTACAACATTCCTAACGTATCGGCCCCTACTTCTCGGTGGGAACATTATATACGTCTATAACGTAACATAACCTAACCTAACCCATCTAGCCCCTCGCTGGTAATATTTTACAAAATCCCGTTCGTGTCGTCCCGTTCGTCTCGATTGGGATATTCTATACGTCTATAGCTTTATATATCGTAACCTAAGGCAGGCTATCATCTCGGATGCAGTATTTTACAACATTCCTGGCGCATAGCCTCTACTTCTCGGTGGGAACATTATATTCGTCTATAACGTAACATAACCTAACCGAACACATCTAGCCCCACGCTGGTAATATTTTAGAGAATCCCGTTCGTGTCGTCCCGTACGTCTCGATTGGGACATTATATACGTCTACAGCGTTATATATCCTAACCTAAGGCATACTAACATCTCGGATGCAGTATATTACGCCATTCCTGGCGAATCGGTCCCTACTTCTCGGTGGGAACATTATAAACGTCTATAACGTAACATTACCTAACCTAACCCATCTATCCCCTCGCTGGTAATATTTTACAGAATCCCGTGCGTGTCGTCCCGTACGTCTCGGTTTTGATATTGTATACGTCTATAGCGTTATACATCGTAACCTAAGGCAGGCTATCATCTCGGATGCAGTATTTTACAACATTCCTGGCGCATAGCCTCTACTTCTCGGTGGGAACATTATATTCGTCTATAACGTAACATAACCTAACCTAAACCATCTAACCCCTCGCTGGTAATGTTTTACAGAATCCCGGTCCTGTCGTCACGTACGTCTCGGTTGGGACATTATAAACGTCTACAGCGTTATATATCCTATCCTAAGGCAGGCTAACATCTCGGATGCAGTATTTTACGTCATTCCTGACGTATCGGCCCCTACTTCACGGTGGGAACATTATACACGACTATAACGTAACATAACCTAACCTAACCCATCTAGCCCCCCGCTGGTAATATTTCACAGAATTCTGTTCGCGTCGTCCCGTAAGTCTCGGTTGGAATATTATTTACGTCTACAGCGTTATATATCGTAACCTAAGGCAGGCTATCATCTCGGATGCAGTATTTTACAACATTGCTGGCGCTTCGGCCTCTACTTCTCGGTGGGAACATTATAGTCGTCTATAACGTAACATAACCTAACCTAACCCATCTAGCCCCACGCTGGTAATATTTTACAGAATCCCGTTCGTGTCGTCCCGTACATCTCGATTGGGATATTATATACGGCTATAGCGTTATATATCCTAACCTAAGGCAGGCTGTCATCTCGGATGCAGTATTTTACAACATTCCTGTCGCATCGGCCTCTACATCTCGGTGGGAACATTATATTCGTCTATAACGTAACATAACCTAACCGAACACATCTAGCCCCACGCTGGTAATATTTTACAGAATCCCGTTCGTGTCGTCCCGTACGTCTCGATTGGGACATTATATACGTCTAGAGCGTTATATATCCTAACCTAAGGCATACTAACATCTCGGATGCAGTATATTACGCCATTCCTGGCGTATCGGTCCCTACTTCTCGGTGGGAACATTATAAACGTCTATAACGTAACATTACCTAACCTAACCCATCTATCACCTCGCTGGTAATATTTTACAGAATCCCGTGCGTGTCGTCCCGTACGTCTCGGTTTTGATATTATATACGTCTATAGCGTTATACATCGTAACCTAAGGCAGGCTATCATCTCGGATGCAGTATTTTACAACATTCCTGGCGCATAGCCTCTACTTCTCGGTGGGAACATTATATTCGTCTATAACGTAACATAACCTAACCTAAACCATCTAACCCCTCGCTGGTAATGTTTTACAGAATCCCGGTCCTGTCGTCACGTACGTCTCGGTTGGGACATTATAAACGTCTACAGCGTTATATATCCTAACCTAAGGCAGGCTATCATCTCGGATGTAGTATTTTACAGCATTCCTGGCGCATCGGCCTCTTCTTCTCGGTGGGTACATTATATTCTTCTATAACGTAATATAACCTAACCTAACACATCTAGCACCTCGCTGGTAATGTTTAACAGAATCCCGTTCGTGACGACCCGTATATCTCGGTTGGGATATTATATACGTCTACAGCGATATATATCGTAACGTAAGGCAGGCTATCATCTCGGATGCAGTATTTTACAACATTGCTGGCGTATCGGCCCCTACTTCACGGTGGGAACATTATACACGTCTATAACGTAACATAACCTAACCTAACACATCTAGCCCCTCGCTGGTAGTGTTTTACAGAATCCCGTTCGTGACGTCCCGTACAGATCGGTTGGAATATTATATACGTCTATAGCGTTATATATCATAACCTAAGGCAGGCTATCATCTCGGATGTAGTAGTTAACAACATTCCTGGCGTATCGGCCCCTACTTCTCGGTGGGAACATTATATACGTCTATAACGTAACATAACCTAACCTATCCCATCTAGCATCTCGCTGGTATTATTTTACAGAATCCCGTTCGTGTCTTCCCGTACGTCTCGGTTGGTATATTATATACGTCTATAGCGTTATATATCCTAACGTAAGGGAGGCTATCATCTCGGATGCAGTATTTTACAACATTCCTGGCGTATCGGCCTCTACTTATCGGTGGGAACATTATATTCGTCTATGACGTAACATAACCTAACCCAACACATCTAGCCACTCACTGGTAATGTTTTACAGAAGCCCGTACATGTCGTCCCGTACGTCTCGGTTGGGACATTATATACGTCTATAGCGTTATATATCCTAACCTAAGGCAGGCTATCACCTCAGATGTAGTATTTTACAACATTCCTAACGTATCGGCCCCTACTTCTCGGTGGGAACATTATATACGTCTATAACGTAACATAACCTAACCTAACCCATCTAGCCCCTCGCTGGTAATATTTTACAAAATCCCGTTCGTGTCGTCCCGTTCGTCTCGATTGGGATATTCTATACGTCTATAGCTTTATATATCGTAACCTAAGGCAGGCTATCATCTCGGATGCAGTATTTTACAACATTCCTGGCGCATAGCCTCTACTTCTCGGTGGGAACATTATATTCGTCTATAACGTAACATAACCTAACCTAACACATCTAGCCCCTCGCTGGTAATATTTTACAGAATCCCGTTCGTGTCGTCCCGTACGTCTCGGTTGGGATATTATATACGTCTATAGCGTTATATATCCTAACCTAAGGCAGGCTATCATCTCGGATGTAGTATTTTACAGCATTCCTGGCGCATCGGCCTCTTCTTCTCGGTGGGTACATTATATTCTTCTATAACGTAATATAACCTAACCTAACACATCTAGCACCTCGCTGGTAATGTTTAACAGAATCCCGTTCGTGACGACCCGTATATCTCGGTTGGGATATTATATACGTCTACAGCGATATATATCGTAACGTAAGGCAGGCTATCATCTCGGATGCAGTATTTTACAACATTGCTGGCGCATCGGCCTCTACTTCTCGGTGGGAACATTATAAACGTCTATAACGTAACATTACCTAACCTAACCCATCTATCCCCTCGCTGGTAATATTTTACAGAATCCCGTGCGTGTCGTCCCGTACGTCTCGGTTTTGATATTATATACGTCTATAGCGTTATACATCGTAACCTAAGGCAGGCTATCATCTCGGATGCAGTATTTTACAACATTCCTGGCGCATAGCCTCTACTTCTCGGTGGGAACATTATATTCGTCTATAACGTAACATAACCTAACCTAAACCATCTAACCCCTCGCTGGTAATGTTTTACAGAATCCCGGTCCTGTCGTCACGTACGTCTCGGTTGGGACATTATAAACGTCTACAGCGTTATATATCCTAACCTAAGGCAGGCTAACATCTCGGATGCAGTATTTTACGTCATTCCTGACGTATCGACCCCTACTTCACGGTGGGAACATTATACACGTCTATAACGTAACGTCACCTAACCTAACCCATCTAGCCCCCCGCTGGTAATATTTCACAGAATTCTGTTCGCATCGTCCCGTACGTCTCGGTTGGGATATTATATACGTCTACAGCGTTATATATCGTAACCTAAGGCAGGCTATCATCTCGGATGCAGTATTTTACAACATTGCTGGCGTATCGGCCCCTACTTCACGGTGGGAACATTATACACGTCTATAACGTAACATAACCTAACCTAACCCATCTAGCCCCTCGCTGGTAATATTCTACAGAATCCCGTTCGTGTCGTCCCGTACGTCTCGGTTGGGATATTATATACGTCTATAGCGTTATATATCGTAACCTAAGGCAGGCTATCATCTCGGCTGCAGTATTTTACAACATTCCTGGCGCATAGCCTCTACTTCTCAGTGGGAACATTATATTCGTCTATAACGTAACATAACCTAACCTAAACCATCTAACCCCTCGCTGGTAATGTTTTACAGAATCCCGGTCCTGTCGTCACGTACGTCTCGGTTGGGACATTATAAACGTCTACAGCGTTATATATCCTAACCTAAGGCAGGCTAACATCTCGGATGCAGTATTTTACGTCATTCCTGACGTATCGGCCCCTACTTCACGGTGGGAACATTATACACGACTATAACGTAACATAACCTAACCTAACCCATCTAGCCCCCCGCTGGTAATATTTCACAGAATTCTGTTCGCGTCGTCCCGTACGTCTCGGTTGGGATATTATATACGTCTACAGCGTTATATATCGTAACCTAAGGCAGGCTATCATCTCGGATGCAGTATTTTACAACATTGCTGGCGCATCGGCCTCTACTTCTCGGTGGGAACATTATAGTCGTCTATAACGTAACATAACCTAACCTAACCCATCTAGCCCCACGCTGGTAATATTTTACAGAATCCCGTTCGTGTCGTCCCGTACATCTCGATTGGGATATTATATACGGCTATAGCGTTATATATCCTAACCTAAGGCAGGCTGTCATCTCGGATGCAGTATTTTACAACATTCCTGTCGCATCGGCCTCTACATCTCGGTGGGAACATTATATTCGTCTATAACGTATCATAACCTAACCGAACACATCTAGCCCCACGCTGGTAATATTTTACAGAATCCCGTTCGTGTCGTCCCGTACGTCTCGATTGGGACATTATATACGTCTACAGCGTTATATATCCTAACCTAAGGCATACTAACATCTCGGATGCAGTATATTACGCCATTCCTGGCGAATCGGTCCCTACTTCTCGGTGGGAACATTATAAACATCTATAACGTAACATTACCTAACCTAACCCATCTATCCCCTCGCTGGTAATATTTTACAGAATCCCGTGCGTGTCGTCCCGTACGTCTCGGTTTTGATATTATATACGTCTATAGCGTTATACATCGTAACCTAAGGCAGGCTATCATCTCGGATGCAGTATTTTACAACATTCCTGGCGCATAGCCTCTACTTCTCGGTGGGAACATTATATTCGTCTATAACGTAACATAACCTAACCTAAACCATCTAACCCCTCGCTGGTAATGTTTTACAGAATCCCGGTCCTGTCGTCACGTACGTCTCGGTTGGGACATTATAAACGTCTACAGCGTTATATATCCTAACCTAAGGCAGGCTAACATCTCGGATGCAGTATTTTACGTCATTCCTGACGTATCGACCCCTACTTCACGGTGGGAACATTATACACGTCTATAACGTAACATAACCTAACCTAACACATCTAGCCCCTCGCTGGTAGTGTTTTACAGAATCCCGTTCGTGACGTCCCGTACAGATCGGTTGGAATATTATATACGTTTATAGCGTTATATATCATAACCTAAGGCAGGCTATCATCTCGGATGTAGTAGTTAACAACATTCCTGGCGTATCGGCCCCTACTTCTCGGTGGGAACATTATATTCGTCTATGACGTAACATAACCTAACCTAACACATCTAGCCACTCACTGGTAATGTTTTACAGAAGCCCGTACATGTCGTCCCGTACGTCTCGGTTGGGACATTATATACGTCTATAGCGTTATATATCCTAACCTAAGGCAGGCTATCACCTCAGATGTAGTATTTTACAACATTCCTAACGTATCGGCCCCTACTTCTCGGTGGGAACATTATATACGTCTATAACGTAACATAACCTAACCTAACCCATCTAGCCCCTCGCTGGTAATATTTTACAAAATCCCGTTCGTGTCGTCCCGTTCGTCTCGATTGGGATATTCTATACGTCTATAGCTTTATATATCGTAACCTAAGGCAGGCTATCATCTCGGATGCAGTATTTTACAACATTCCTGGCGCATAGCCTCTACTTCTCGGTGGGAACATTATATTCGTCTATAACGTAACATAACCTAACCGAACACATCTAGCCCCACGCTGGTAATATTTTAGAGAATCCCGTTCGTGTCGTCCCGTACGTCTCGATTGGGACATTATATACGTCTACAGCGTTATATATCCTAACCTAAGGCATACTAACATCTCGGATGCAGTATATTACGCCATTCCTGGCGAATCGGTCCCTACTTCTCGGTGGGAACATTATAAACGTCTATAACGTAACATTACCTAACCTAACCCATCTATCCCCTCGCTGGTAATATTTTACAGAATCCCGTGCGTGTCGTCCCGTACGTCTCGGTTTTGATATTGTATACGTCTATAGCGTTATACATCGTAACCTAAGGCAGGCTATCATCTCGGATGCAGTATTTTACAACATTCCTGGCGCATAGCCTCTACTTCTCGGTGGGAACATTATATTCGTCTATAACGTAACATAACCTAACCTAAACCATCTAACCCCTCGCTGGTAATGTTTTACAGAATCCCGGTCCTGTCGTCACGTACGTCTCGGTTGGGACATTATAAACGTCTACAGCGTTATATATCCTAACCTAAGGCAGGCTAACATCTCGGATGCAGTATTTTACGTCATTCCTGACGTATCGGCCCCTACTTCACGGTGGGAACATTATACACGACTATAACGTAACATAACCTAACCTAACCCATCTAGCCCCCCGCTGGTAATATTTCACAGAATTCTGTTCGCGTCGTCCCGTAAGTCTCGGTTGGAATATTATTTACGTCTACAGCGTTATATATCGTAACCTAAGGCAGGCTATCATCTCGGATGCAGTATTTTACAACATTGCTGGCGCTTCGGCCTCTACTTCTCGGTGGGAACATTATAGTCGTCTATAACGTAACATAACCTAACCTAACCCATCTAGCCCCACGCTGGTAATATTTTACAGAATCCCGTTCGTGTCGTCCCGTACATCTCGATTGGGATATTATATACGGCTATAGCGTTATATATCCTAACCTAAGGCAGGCTGTCATCTCGGATGCAGTATTTTACAACATTCCTGTCGCATCGGCCTCTACATCTCGGTGGGAACATTATATTCGTCTATAACGTAACATAACCTAACCGAACACATCTAGCCCCACGCTGGTAATATTTTACAGAATCCCGTTCGTGTCGTCCCGTACGTCTCGATTGGGACATTATATACGTCTAGAGCGTTATATATCCTAACCTAAGGCATACTAACATCTCGGATGCAGTATATTACGCCATTCCTGGCGTATCGGTCCCTACTTCTCGGTGGGAACATTATAAACGTCTATAACGTAACATTACCTAACCTAACCCATCTATCACCTCGCTGGTAATATTTTACAGAATCCCGTGCGTGTCGTCCCGTACGTCTCGGTTTTGATATTATATACGTCTATAGCGTTATACATCGTAACCTAAGGCAGGCTATCATCTCGGATGCAGTATTTTACAACATTCCTGGCGCATAGCCTCTACTTCTCGGTGGGAACATTATATTCGTCTATAACGTAACATAACCTAACCTAAACCATCTAACCCCTCGCTGGTAATGTTTTACAGAATCCCGGTCCTGTCGTCACGTACGTCTCGGTTGGGACATTATAAACGTCTACAGCGTTATATATCCTAACCTAAGGCAGGCTAACATCTCGGATGCAGTATTTTACGTCATTCCTGACGTATCGACCCCTACTTCACGGTGGGAACATTATACACGTCTATAACGTAACATCACCTAACCTAACCCATCTAGCCCCCCGCTGGTAATATTTCACAGAATTCTGTTCGCGTCGTCCCGTACGTCTCTGTTGGGATATTATATACGTCTACAGCGTTATATATCGTAACCTAAGGCAGGCTATCATCTCGGATGCAGTATTTTACAACATTGCTGGCGTATCGGCCCCTACTTCACGGTGGGAACATTATACACGTCTATAACGTAACATAACCTAACCTAACACATCTAGCATCTCGCTGGTATTATTTTACAGAATCCCGTTCGTGTCTTCCCGTACGTCTCGGTTGGTATATTATATACGTCTATAGCGTTATATATCCTAACGTAAGGGAGGCTATCATCTCGGATGCAGTATTTTACAACATTCCTGGCGTATCGGCCCCTACTTATCGGTGGGAACATTATATTCGTCTATGACGTAACATAACCTAACCCAACACATCTAGCCACTCACTGGTAATGTTTTACAGAAGCCCGTACATGTCGTCCCGTACGTCTCGGTTGGGACATTATATACGTCTATAGCGTTATATATCCTAACCTAAGGCAGGCTATCACCTCAGATGTAGTATTTTCAAACATTCCTAACGTATCGGCCCCTACTTCTCGGTGGGAACATTATATACGTCTATAACGTAACATAACCTAACCTAACCCATCTAGCCCCTCGCTGGTAATATTTTACAAAATCCCGTTCGTGTCGTCCCGTTCGTCTCGATTGGGATATTCTATACGTCTATAGCTTTATATATCGTAACCTAAGGCAGGCTATCATCTCGGATGCAGTATTTTACAACATTCCTGGCGCATAGCCTCTACTTCTCGGTGGGAACATTATATTCGTCTATAACGTAACATAACCTAACCTAACACATCTAGCCCCTCGCTGGTAATATTTTACAGAATCCCGTTCGTGTCGTCCCGTACGTCTCGGTTGGGATATTATATACGTCTATAGCGTTATATATCCTAACCTAAGGCAGGCTATCATCTCGGATGTAGTATTTTACAGCATTCCTGGCGCATCGGCCTCTTCTTCTCGGTGGGTACATTATATTCTTCTATAACGTAATATAACCTAACCTAACACATCTAGCACCTCGCTGGTAATGTTTAACAGAATCCCGTTCGTGACGACCCGTATATCTCGGTTGGGATATTATATACGTCTACAGCGATATATATCGTAACGTAAGGCAGGCTATCATCTCGGATGCAGTATTTTACAACATTGCTGGCGCATCGGCCTCTACTTCTCGGTGGGAACATTATAAACGTCTATAACGTAACATTACCTAACCTAACCCATCTATCCCCTCGCTGGTAATATTTTACAGAATCCCGTGCGTGTCGTCCCGTACGTCTCGGTTTTGATATTATATACGTCTATAGCGTTATACATCGTAACCTAAGGCAGGCTATCATCTCGGATGCAGTATTTTACAACATTCCTGGCGCATAGCCTCTACTTCTCGGTGGGAACATTATATTCGTCTATAACGTAACATAACCTAACCTAAACCATCTAACCCCTCGCTGGTAATGTTTTACAGAATCCCGGTCCTGTCGTCACGTACGTCTCGGTTGGGACATTATAAACGTCTACAGCGTTATATATCCTAACCTAAGGCAGGCTAACATCTCGGATGCAGTATTTTACGTCATTCCTGACGTATCGACCCCTACTTCACGGTGGGAACATTATACACGTCTATAACGTAACATAACCTAACCTAACACATCTAGCCCCTCGCTGGTAGTGTTTTACAGAATCCCGTTCGTGACGTCCCGTACAGATCGGTTGGAATATTATATACGTCTATAGCGTTATATATCATAACCTAAGGCAGGCTATCATCTCGGATGTAGTAGTTAACAACATTCCTGGCGTATCGGCCCCTACTTCTCGGTGGGAACATTATATTCGTCTATGACGTAACATAACCTAACCTAACACATCTAGCCACTCACTGGTAATGTTTTACAGAAGCCCGTACATGTCGTCCCGTACGTCTCGGTTGGGACATTATATACGTCTATAGCGTTATATATCCTAACCTAAGGCAGGCTATCACCTCAGATGTAGTATTTTACAACATTCCTAACGTATCGGCCCCTACTTCTCGGTGGGAACATTATATACGTCTATAACGTAACATAACCTAACCTAACCCATCTAGCCCCTCGCTGGTAATATTTTACAAAATCCCGTTCGTGTCGTCCCGTTCGTCTCGATTGGGATATTCTATACGTCTATAGCTTTATATATCGTAACCTAAGGCAGGCTATCATCTCGGATGCAGTATTTTACAACATTCCTGGCGCATAGCCTCTACTTCTCGGTGGGAACATTATATTCGTCTATAACGTAACATAACCTAACCGAACACATCTAGCCCCACGCTGGTAATATTTTACAGAATCCCGTTCGTGTCGTCCCGTACGTCTCGATTGGGACATTATATACGTCTAGAGCGTTATATATCCTAACCTAAGGCATACTAACATCTCGGATGCAGTATATTACGCCATTTCTGGCGTATCGGTCCCTACTTCTCGGTGGGAACATTATAAACGTCTATAACGTAACATTACCTAACCTAACCCATCTATCACCTCGCTGGTAATATTTTACAGAATCCCGTGCGTGTCGTCCCGTACGTCTCGGTTTTGATATTATATACGTCTATAGCGTTATACATCGTAACCTAAGGCAGGCTATCATCTCGGATGCAGTATTTTACAACATTCCTGGCGCATAGCCTCTACTTCTCGGTGGGAACATTATATTCGTCTATAACGTAACATAACCTAACCTAAACCATCTAACCCCTCGCTGGTAATGTTTTACAGAATCCCGGTCCTGTCGTCACGTACGTCTCGGTTGGGACATTATAAACGTCTACAGCGTTATATATCCTAACCTAAGGCAGGCTAACATCTCGGATGCAGTATTTTACGTCATTCCTGACGTATCGACCCCTACTTCACGGTGGGAACATTATACACGTCTATAACGTAACATAACCTAACCTAACACATCTAGCCCCTCGCTGGTAGTGTTTTACAGAATCCCGTTCGTGACGTCCCGTACAGATCGGTTGGAATATTATATACGTCTATAGCGTTATATATCATAACCTAAGGCAGGCTATCATCTCGGATGTAGTAGTTAACAACATTCCTGGCGTATCGGCCCCTACTTCTCGGTGGGAACATTATATTCGTCTATGACGTAACATAACCTAACCTAACACATCTAGCCACTCACTGGTAATGTTTTACAGAAGCCCGTACATGTCGTCCCGTACGTCTCGGTTGGGACATTATATACGTCTATAGCGTTATATATCCTAACCTAAGGCAGGCTATCACCTCAGATGTAGTATTTTACAACATTCCTAACGTATCGGCCCCTACTTCTCGGTGGGAACATTATATACGTCTATAACGTAACATAACCTAACCTAACCCATCTAGCCCCTCGCTGGTAATATTTTACAAAATCCCGTTCGTGTCGTCCCGTTCGTCTCGATTGGGATATTCTATACGTCTATAGCTTTATATATCGTAACCTAAGGCAGGCTATCATCTCGGATGCAGTATTTTACAACATTCCTGGCGCATAGCCTCTACTTCTCGGTGGGAACATTATATTCGTCTATAACGTAACATAACCTAACCGAACACATCTAGCCCCACGCTGGTAATATTTTAGAGAATCCCGTTCGTGTCGTCCCGTACGTCTCGATTGGGACATTATATACGTCTACAGCGTTATATATCCTAACCTAAGGCATACTAACATCTCGGATGCAGTATATTACGCCATTCCTGGCGAATCGGTCCCTACTTCTCGGTGGGAACATTATAAACGTCTATAACGTAACATTACCTAACCTAACCCATCTATCCCCTCGCTGGTAATATTTTACAGAATCCCGTGCGTGTCGTCCCGTACGTCTCGGTTTTGATATTGTATACGTCTATAGCGTTATACATCGTAACCTAAGGCAGGCTATCATCTCGGATGCAGTATTTTACAACATTCCTGGCGCATAGCCTCTACTTCTCGGTGGGAACATTATATTCGTCTATAACGTAACATAACCTAACCTAAACCATCTAACCCCTCGCTGGTAATGTTTTACAGAATCCCAGTCCTGTCGTCACGTACGTCTCGGTTGGGACATTATAAACGTCTACAGCGTTATATATCCTAACCTAAGGCAGGCTAACATCTCGGATGCAGTATTTTACGTCATTCCTGACGTATCGGCCCCTACTTCACGGTGGGAACATTATACACGACTATAACGTAACATAACCTAACCTAACCCATCTAGCCCCCCGCTGGTAATATTTCACAGAATTCTGTTCGCGTCGTCCCGTAAGTCTCGGTTGTAATATCATTTACGTCTACAGCGTTATATATCGTAACCTAAGGCAGGCTATCATCTCGGATGCAGTATTTTACAACATTGCTGGCGCTTCGGCCTCTACTTCTCGGTGGGAACATTATAGTCGTCTATAACGTAACATAACCTAAACTAACCCATCTAGCCCCACGCTGGTAATATTTTACAGAATCCCGTTCGTGTCGTCCCGTACATCTCGATTGGGATATTATATACGGCTATAGCGTTATATATCCTAACCTAAGGCAGGCTGTCATCTCGGATGCAGTATTTTACAACATTCCTGTCGCATCGGCCTCTACATCTCGGTGGGAACATTATATTCGTCTATAACGTAACATAACCTAACCGAACACATCTAGCCCCACGCTGGTAATATTTTACAGAATCCCGTTCGTGTCGTCCCGTACGTCTCGATTGGGACATTATATACGTCTAGAGCGTTATATATCCTAACCTAAGGCATACTAACATCTCGGATGCAGTATATTACGCCATTCCTGGCGTATCGGTCCCTACTTCTCGGTGGGAACATTATAAACGTCTATAACGTAACATTACCTAACCTAACCCATCTATCACCTCGCTGGTAATATTTTACAGAATCCCGTGCGTGTCGTCCCGTACGTCTCGGTTTTGATATTATATACGTCTATAGCGTTATACATCGTAACCTAAGGCAGGCTATCATCTCGGATGCAGTATTTTACAACATTCCTGGCGCATAGCCTCTACTTCTCGGTGGGAACATTATATTCGTCTATAACGTAACATAACCTAACCTAAACCATCTAACCCCTCGCTGGTAATGTTTTACAGAATCCCGGTCCTGTCGTCACGTACGTCTCGGTTGGGACATTATAAACGTCTACAGCGTTATATATCCTAACCTAAGGCAGGCTAACATCTCGGATGCAGTATTTTACGTCATTCCTGACGTATCGACCCCTACTTCACGGTGGGAACATTATACACGTCTATAACGTAACATCACCTAACCTAACCCATCTAGCCCCCCGCTGGTAATATTTCACAGAATTCTGTTCGCGTCGTCCCGTACGTCTCTGTTGGGATATTATATACGTCTACAGCGTTATATATCGTAACCTAAGGCAGGCTATCATCTCGGATGCAGTATTTTACAACATTGCTGGCGTATCGGCCCCTACTTCACGGTGGGAACATTATACACGTCTATAACGTAACATAACCTAACCTAACACATCTAGCCCCTCGCTGGTAGTGTTTTACAGAATCCCGTTCGTGACGTCCCGTACAGATCGGTTGGAATATTATATACGTCTATAGCGTTATATATCATAACCTAAGGCAGGCTATCATCTCGGATGTAGTAGTTAACAACATTCCTGGCGTATCGGCCCCTACTTCTCGGTGGGAACATTATATACGTCTATAACGTAACATAACCTAACCTATCCCATCTAGCATCTCGCTGGTATTATTTTACAGAATCCCGTTCGTGTCTTCCCGTACGTCTCGGTTGGTATATTATATACGTCTATAGCGTTATATATCCTAACGTAAGGGAGGCTATCATCTCGGATGCAGTATTTTACAACATTCCTGGCGTATCGGCCTCTACTTATCGGTGGGAACATTATATTCGTCTATGACGTAACATAACCTAACCCAACACATCTAGCCACTCACTGGTAATGTTTTACAGAAGCCCGTACATGTCGTCCCGTACGTCTCGGTTGGGACATTATATACGTCTATAGCGTTATATATCCTAACCTAAGGCAGGCTATCACCTCAGATGTAGTATTTTACAACATTCCTAACGTATCGGCCCCTACTTCTCGGTGGGAACATTATATTCGTCTATAACGTAACATAACTTAACCTAACCCATCTAGCCCCTCGCTGGTAATATTTTACAGAATCCCGTTCGTGTCGTCCCGTACGTCTCGATTGGGATATTATATTCGTCTATAGCGTTATATATCCTAACCTAAGGCAGGCTATCATCTCGGATGCAGTATTTTACAACATTCCTGTCGCATCGGCCCCTACTTCTCGGTGGGAATATTATATTCGTCTATAACGTAACATAATCTAACCGAACACATCTAGCCCCACGCTGGTAATATTTTACAGAATCCCGTTCGTGTCGTCCCGTACGTCTCGATTGGGACATTATATACGTCTACAGCGCTATATATCCTAACCTAAGGCATACTAACATCTCGGATGCAGTATATTACGCCATTCCTGGCGAATCGGTCCCTACTTCTCGGTGGGAACATTATAAACGTCTATAACGTAACATTACCTAACCTAACCCATCTATCCCCTCGCTGGTAATATTTTACAGAATCCCGTGCGTGTCGTCCCGTACGTCTCAGTTTTGATATTATATACGTCTATAGCGTTATACATGGTAACCTAAGGCAGGCTATCATCTCGGATGCAGTATTTTACAACATTCCTGGCGCATAGCCTCTACTTCTCGGTGGGAACATTATATTCGTCTATAACGTAACATAACCTAACCTAAACCATCTAACCCCTCGCTGGTAATGTTTTACAGAATCCCGGTCCTGTCGTCACGTACGTCTCGGTTGGGACATTATAAACGTCTACAGCGTTATATATCCTAACCTAAGGCAGGCTAACATCTCGGATGCAGTATTTTACGTCATTCCTGACGTATCGGCCCCTACTTCACGGTGGGAACATTATACACGACTATAACGTAACATAACCTAACCTAACCCATCTAGCCCCCCGCTGGTAATATTTCACAGAATTCTGTTCGCGTCGTCCCGTACGTCTCGGTTGGGATATTATATACGTCTACAGCGTTATATATCGTAACCTAAGGCAGGCTATCATCTCGGATGCAGTATTTTACAACATTCCTGGCGCATAGCCTCTACTTCTCGGTGGGAACATTATATTCGTCTATAACGTAACATAACCTAACCTAAACCATCTAACCACTCGCTGGTAATGTTTTACAGAATCCCGGTCCTGTCGTCACGTACGTCTCGGTTGGGACATTATAAACGTCTACAGCGTTATATATCCTAACCTAAGGCAGGCTAACATCTCGGATGCAGTATTTTACGTCATTCCTGACGTATCGGCCCCTACTTCACGGTGGGAACATTATACACGACTATAACGTAACATAACCTAACCTAACCCATCTAGCCCCCCGCTGGTAATATTTCACAGAATTCTGTTCGCGTCGTCCCGTACGTCTCGGTTGGGATATTATATACGTCTACAGCGTTATATATCGTAACCTAAGGCAGGCTATCATCTCGGATGCAGTATTTTACAACATTGCTGGCGCTTCGGCCTCTACTTCTCGGTGGGAACATTATAGTCGTCTATAACGTAACATAACCTAACCTAACCCATCTAGCCCCACGCTGGTAATATTTTACAGAATCCCGTTCGTGTCGTCCCGTACATCTCGATTGGGATATTATATACGGCTATAGCGTTATATATCCTAACCTAAGGCAGGCTGTCATCTCGGATGCAGTATTTTACAACATTCCTGTCGCATCGGCCTCTACATCTCGGTGGGAACATTATATTCGTCTATAACGTAACATAACCTAACCGAACACATCTAGCCCCACGCTGGTAATATTTTACAGAATCCCGTTCGTGTCGTCCCGTACGTCTCGATTGGGACATTATATACGTCTAGAGCGTTATATATCCTAACCTAAGGCATACTAACATCTCGGATGCAGTACATTACGCCATTCCTGGCGTATCGGTCCCTACTTCTCGGTGGGAACATTATAAACGTCTATAACGTAACATTACCTAACCTAACCCATCTATCACCTCGCTGGTAATATTTTACAGAATCCCGTGCGTGTCGTCCCGTACGTCTCGGTTTTGATATTATATACGTCTATAGCGTTATACATCGTAACCTAAGGCAGGCTATCATCTCGGATGCAGTATTTTACAACATTCCTGGCGCATAGCCTCTACTTCTCGGTGGGAACATTATATTCGTCTATAACGTAACATAACCTAACCGAACACATCTAGCCCCTCGCTGATAATATTTTACAGAATCCCGTTCGTGTCGTCCCGTACGTCTCAACTGGGATATTATATACGTCTATAGCATTATATATCTTAACCTAAGGCAGGCTATCATCTCGGATGCAGTATTTTACAACATTCATGGCGTATCGGCCCCTACTTGTCGGTGCGAACATTATGTAGGTCTATAACGTAATATCACCTAACCTAACCCATCTAGCCCCTCGCTGGTAATGTTTTACAGAATCCCGTTCCTGTCGTCCCGTACGGTCGGTTGGGACATTATAAACGTCTACAGCGATATATATCCTAACGTAAGGCAGGCTAACATATCGAATGTAGTATTTTACAACATTCCTGGCGTATCGGCCTCTACTTCTCTGTGGGAACATTATATTCGTCTATAACGTAACATAACCTAACCTATCCCATCTAGCATTTCGCTGGTATTATTTTACAGAATCCCGTTCGTGTCGTCCCGTACATCTCGGTTGGCATATTATATACGTCTACAGCGATATATATCCTAACGTAAGGCAGGCTAACATCTCGGATGAAGTATTTTACGCCATTCCTGGCATATCGGCCCACACTTCACGTTGGGAACATTATAGTCGTCTATAACGTAACATAACCTAACCTAACCCATCTAGCCCCTCGCTAGTAATATTTTACAGAATCCCGTTCGTGTCATTCCGTACGTCTCGGTGTTGATATTATATACGTCTATAACGTTATATATCGTAACCTAAGGCAGGCTATCATCTCGGATGCAGTATTTTATAACATTCCTGGCGCATCGGCCTCTACTTCTCGGTGGGAACATTATAGTCGTCTATAACGTAACATAACCTAACCTAAACCATCTAACTCCTCGCAGGTAATGTTTTACAGAATACCTGTCCTGTCGTCCCGTACATCTCGGTTGGGACATTATAAACGTCTACAGCGTTATATATCCTAACCTAAGGCAGGCTAACATCTCGGATGCAGTATTTTACGTCATTCCTGGCGTATCGGCCCCTACTTCACGGTGGGAACATTATACACGTCTATAACGTAACAAAACCTAACCTAACCCATCTAGCCCCTCGCTGGTAATATTCTACAGAATCCCGTTTGTGTCGTCCCGTACGTCTCGGTTGGGATATTATATACGTCTATAGCGTTATATATCCTAACGTAAGGGAGGCTATCATCTCGGATGCAGTATTTTACGCCATTCCTGGCGTATCGGTCCCTACTTCTCGGTGGGAACATTATAAACGTCTATAACGTAACATTACCTAACCTAACCCATCCATCCCCTCGCTGGTAATATTTTACAGAATCCCGTGCGTGTCGTCCCGTACGTCTCAATTGGGATATTATATACGTCTATAGCGTTACATATCTTAATCTAAGGCAGGCTATCATCTCGGATGCAGTATTTTATAACATTCCTGGCGCATCGGCCTCTACTTCTCGGTGGGAACATTATAGTCGTCTATAACGTAACATAACCTAACCTAACCCATCTAGCCCCTCGCTGGTTATGTTTTACAGAATCCCGTTCCTGTCGTCCCGTACGGTCGGTTGGGACATTATAAACGTCTACAGCGATATATATCCTAACGTAAGGCAGGCTAACATATCGGATGTAGTATTTTACGTCATTCCTGGCGTATCGGCCCCTACTTCACGGTGGGAACATTATACACGTCTATAACGTAACATAACCTAACCTAACCCATCTAGCCCCTCGCTGGTAATATTCTACAGAATCCCGTTCGTGTCGTCCCGTACGTCTCGGTTGGGATATTATATACATCTATAGCGTTATATATCGTAACCTAAGGCAGGCTAACATCTCGGATGCAGTATTTTACGTCATTCCTGACGTATCGGCCCCTACTTCACGGTGGCAACATAATACACGTCTATAACATAACATCACCTAACCTAACCCATCTAGCCCCCCGCTGGTAATATTTCACAGAATTCTGTTCGCGTCGTCCCGTACGTCTCGGTTGGGATATTATATACGTCTATAGCGTTATATATCCTAACGTAAGGGAGGCTATCATCTCGGATGCAGTATTTTACGCCATTCCTGGCGTATCGGTCCCTTCTTCTCGGTGGGAACATTATAAACGTCTATAACGTAACATTACCTAACCTAACCCATCCATCCCCTCGCTGGTAATATTTTACAGAATCCCGTGCGTGTCGTCCCGTACGTCTCGGTTTTGATATTATATACGTCTATAGCGTTATACATCGTAACCTAAGGCAGGCTATCATCTCGGATGCAGTATTTTGCAACATTCCTGGCGCATAGCCTCTACTTCTCGGTGGGAACATTATATTCGTCTATAACGTAACATAACCTAACTGAACCCATCTAGCCCCTCGCTGGTAATATTTTACAGAATCCCGTTCGTGTCGTCCCGTACGTCTCAATTGGGATATTATATACGTCTATAGCGTTACATATCTTAACCTAAGGCAGGCTATCATCTCGGATGCAGTATTTTATAACATTCCTGGCGCATCGGCCTCTACTTCTCGGTGGGAACATTATAGTCGTCTATAACGTAACATAACCTAACCTAACCCATCTAGCCCCTCGCTGGTAATGTTTTACAGAATCCCGTTCCTGTCGTCCCGTACGGTCGGTTGGAACATTATAAACGTCTACAGCGATATATATCCTAACGTAAGGCAGGCTAACATATCGGATGTAGTATTTTACGTCATTCCTGGCGTATCGGCCCCTACTTCACGGTGGGAACATTATACACGTCTATAACGTAACATAACCTAACCTAACCCATCTAGCCCCTCGCTGGTAATATTCTACAGAATCCCGTTCGTGTCGTCCCGTACGTCTCGGTTGGGATATTATATACATCTATAGCGTTATATATCGTAACCTAAGGCAGGCTAACATCTCGGATGCAGTATTTTACGTCATTCCTGACGTATCGGCCCCTACTTCACGGTGGCAACATAATACACGTCTATAACGTAACATCACCTAACCTAACCCATCTAGCCCCCCGCTGGTAATATTTCACAGAATTCTGTTCGCGTCGTCCCGTACGTCTCGGTTGGGATATTATATACGTCTACAGCGTTATATATCGTAACCTAAGGCAGGCTATCATTTCGGATGCAGTATTTTACAACATTGCTGGCGTATCGGCCCCTACTTCACGGTGGGAACATTATACACGTCTATAACGTAACATAACCTAACCTAACCCATCTAGCCCCTCGCTGGTAATATTCTACCGAATCCCGTTCGTGTCGTCCCGTACGTCTCGGTTGGGACATTATAAACGTCTACAGCGATATATATCCTAACGTAAGGCAGGCCAACATCTCGGATGTAGTGTTTTACAACATTCCTAACGTATCGGCCCCTACTTCTCGGTGGGAACATTATATAGGTCTATAACGTAATATAACCTAACCTAACACATCTAGCCCCTCGCTGGTAATGTTTTACAGAATCCCGTTCCTGTCGTCCCGTACATCTCGGTTGGGATATTATATACGTCTACAGCGATATATATCCTAACGTAAGGCAGGCTAACATCTCGGATGTAGAATTTTACAACATTCCTGGCGTATTGGCCCCTACTTCTCGGTGGGAACATTATACACGTCTATAACGTAACATAACCTAACCGAACCCATCTAGCCCCTCGGTGGTAATATTTTACAGAATCCCGTTCGTGTCGTCCCGTACGTCTCAATTGGGATATTATATACGTCTATAGCGTTATATATCTTAACCTAAGGCAGGCTATCATCTCGGATGCAGTATGTTACAACATTCATGCCGTATCGGCCCCTACTTCTCGGTGCGAACATTATGTAGGTCTATAACGTAATATCACCTAACCTAACCCATCTAGCCCCTCGCTGGTAATGTT
Source organism: Xylocopa violacea (assembly GCA_963969225.1). Classification (NCBI taxonomy): domain Eukaryota; kingdom Metazoa; phylum Arthropoda; class Insecta; order Hymenoptera; family Apidae; genus Xylocopa; species Xylocopa violacea. The sequence continues at coordinate 14,208,773 of CAXAJV010000008.1, read as the reverse complement.
TTACAGCATCCCGTTCCTGTCGTCCCGTACGGTCGGTTGGGAAATTATAAACGTCTACAGCGATATATATCCTAACGTAAGGCAGGCTAACATCTCGGATGTAGTGTTTTACAACATTCCTAACGTATCGGCCCCTACTTCTCGGTGGGAACATTATATAGGTCTATAACGTAACATAACCTAACCTAACCCATCTAGCCCCTCGCTGGTAATATTTTACAGAATCCCGTTCGTGTCGTCCCGTACGTCTCGATTGGGACATTATATACGTCTACAGCGTTATATATCCTAACCTAAGGCATACTAACATCTCGGATGCAGTATATTACGCCATTCCTGGCGAATCGGTCCCTACTTCTCGGTGGGAACATTATAAACGTCTATAACGTAACATTACCTAACCTAACCCATCTATCCCCTCGCTGGTAATATTTTACAGAATCCCGTGCGTGTCGTCCCGTACGTCTCGGTTTTGATATTATATACTTCTATAGCGTTATACATCGTAACCTAAGGCAGGCTATCATCTCGGATGCAGTATTTTACAACATTCCTGGCGCATAGCCTCTACTTCTCGGTGGGAACATTATATTCGTCTATAACGTAACATAACCTAACCTAAACCATCTAACCCCTCGCTGGTAATGTTTTACAGAATCCCGGTCCTGTCGTCACGTACGTCTCGGTTGGGACATTATAAACGTCTACAGCGTTATATATCCTAACCTAAGGCAGGCTAACATCTCGGATGCAGTATTTTACGTCATTCCTGACGTATCGGCCCCTACTTCACGGTGGGAACATTATACATGACTATAAGGTAACATAACCTAACCTAACCCATCTAGCCCCCGCTGGTAATATTTCACAGAATTCTGTCCGCGTCGTCCCGTACGTCTCGGTTGGGATATTATATACGTCTACAGCGTTATATATCCTAACGTAAGGGAGGCTATCATCTCGGATGCAGTATTTTACGCCATTCCTGGCGTATCGGCCCCTACTTCTCGGTGGGAACATTATACACGTCTATAACGTAACATAACCTAACCTAACCCATCCAGCTTCTCGCTGGTAATATTTTACAGAATCCCGTGCGTGTCGTCCCGTACGTCTCGGTTTTGATATTATATACGTCTATAGCGTTATATATCGTAACCTAAGGTAGGCTATCATCTCGGATGCAGTATTTTACAACATTCCTGTCGCATAGCCTCTACTTCTCGGTGGGAACATTATATTCGTCTATAACGTAACATAACCTAACTGAACCCATCTAGCCCCTCGCTGGTAATATTTTACAGAATCCCGTTCGTGTCGTCCCGTACGTCTCAATTGGGATATTATATACGTCTATAGCGTTGCATATCTTAACCTAAGGCAGGCTATCATCTCGGATGCAGTATTTTATAACATTCCTGGCGCATCGGCCTCTACTTCTCGGTGGGAACATTATAGTCGTCTATAACGTAACATAACCTAACCTAACCCATCTAGCCCCTCGCTGGTAATGTTTTACAGAACCCCGTTCCTGTCGTCCCGTACGGTCGGTTGGGACATTATAAACGTCTACAGCGATATATATCCTAACGTAAGGCAGGCTAACATATCGGATGTAGTATTTTACAACATTCCTGTCGCATCGGCCTCTACATCTCGGTGGGAACATTATATTCGTCTATAACGTAACATAACCTAACAGAACACATCTAGCCCCACGCTGGTAATATTTTACAGAATCCCGTTCGTGTCGTCCCGTACGTCTCGATTGGGACATTATATACGTCTACAGCGTTATATATCCTAACCTAAGGCATACTAACATCTCGGATGCAGTATATTACGCCATTCCTGGCGTATCGGTCCCTACTTCTCGGTGGGAACATTATAAACGTCTATAACGTAACAGTACCTAACCTAACCCATCCATCCCCTCGCTGGTAATATTTTACAGAATCCCGTGCGTGTCGTCCCGTACGTCTCGGTTTTGATATTATATACGTCTATAGCGTTATACATCGTAACCTAAGGCAGGCTATCATCTCGGATGCAGTATTTTACAACATTCCTGGCGCATAGCCTCTACTTCTCGGTGGGAACATTATATTCGTCTATAACGTAACATAACCTAACCTAAACCATCTAACCCCTCGCTGGTAATGTTTTACAGAATCCCTGTCCTGTCGTCCCGTACGTCTCGGTTGGGACATTATAAACGTCTACAGCGTTATATATCCTAACCTAAGGCAGGCTAACATCTCGGATGCAGTATTTTACGTCATTCCTGGCGTATCGGCCCCTACTTCACGGTGGGAACATTATACACGTCTATAACGTAACATAACCTAACCTAACCCATCTAGCCCCTCGCTGGTAATATTCTACAGAATCCCGTTTGTGTCGTCCCGTACGTCTCGGTTGGGATATTATATACGTCTATAGCGTTATATATCCTAACGTAAGGGAGGCTGTCATCTCGGATGCAGTATTTTACGCCATTCCTGGCGTATCGGCCCCTACTTCTCGGTGGGAACATTATACACGTCTATAACGTAACATAACCTAACCTAACCCATCCAGCTTCTCGCTGGTAATATTTTACAGAATCCCGTGCGTGTCGTCCCGTACGTCTCGGTTTTGATATTATATACGTCTATAGCGTTATACATCGTAACCTAAGGCAGGCTATCATCTCGGATGCAGTATTTTACAACATTCCTGGCGCATAGCCTCTACTTCTCGGTGGGAACATTATATTCGTCTATAACGTAACATAACCTAACCGAACACATCTAGCCCCTCGCTGATAATATTTTACAGAATCCCGTTCGTGTCGTCCCGTACGTCTCAACTGGGATATTATATACGTCTATAGCGTTATATATCTTAACCTAAGGCAGGCTATCATCTCGGATGCAGTATTTTACAACATTCATGGCGTATCGGCCCCTACTTGTCGGTGCGAACATTATGTAGGTCTATAACGTAATATCACCTAACCTAACCCATCTAGCCCCTCGCTGGTAATGTTTTACAGAATCCCGTTCCTGTCGTCCCGTACGGTCGGTTGGGACATTATAAACGTCTACAGCGATATATATCCTAACGTAAGGCAGGCTAACATATCGGATGTAGTATTTTACAACATTCCTGGCGTATCGGCCTCTACTTCTCTGTGGGAACATTATATTCGTCTATAACGTAACATAACCTAACCTATCCCATCTAGCATTTCGCTGGTATTATTTTACAGAATCCCGTTCGTGTCGTCCCGTACATCTCGGTTGGCACATTATATACGTCTACAGCGATATATATCCTAACGTAAGGCAGGCTAACATCTCGGATGAAGTATTTTACGCCATTCCTGGCATATCGGCCCACACTTCACGTTGGGAACATTATAGTCGTCTATAACGTAACATAACCTAACCTAACCCATCTAGCCCCTCGCTAGTAATATTTTACAGAATCCCGTTCGTGTCATTCCGTACGTCTCGGTGTTGATATTATATATGTCTATAACGTTATATATCGTAACCTAAGGCAGGCTATCATCTCCGATGCAGTATTTTATAACATTCCTGGCGCATCGGCCTCTACTTCTCGGTGGGAACATTATAGTCGTCTATAACGTAACATAACCTAACCTAAACCATCTAACTCCTCGCAGGTAATGTTTTACAGAATCCCTGTCCTGTCGTCCCGTACATCTCGGTTGGGACATTATAAACGTCTACAGCGTTATATATCCTAACCTAAGGCAGGCTAACATCTCGGATGCAGTATTTTACGTCATTCCTGGCGTATCGGCCCCTACTTCACGGTGGCAACATTATACACGTCTATAACGTAACATAACCTAACCTAACCCATCTAGCCCCTCGCTGGTAATATTCTACAGAATCCCGTTTGTGTCGTCCCGTACGTCTCGGTTGGGATATTATATACGTCTATAGCGTTATATATCCTAACGTAAGGGAGGCTATCATCTCGGATGCAGTATTTTACGCCATTCCTGGCGTATCGGCCCCTACTTCTCGGTGGGAACATTATACACGTCTATAACGTAACATAACCTAACCTAACCCATCCAGCTTCTCGCTGGTAATATTTTACAGAATCCCGTGCGTGTCGTCCCGTACGTCTCGGTTTTGATATTATATACGTCTATAGCGTTATATATCGTAACCTAAGGCAGGCTATCATCTCGGATGCAGTATTTTACAACATTCCTGGCGCATAGCCACTACTTCTCGGTGGGAACATTATATTCGTCTATAACGTAATATAACCTAACTGAACCCATCTAGCCCCTCGCTGGTAATATTTTACAGAATCCCGTTCGTGTCGTCCCGTACGTCTCAATTGGGATATAATATACGTCTATAGCGTTACATATCTTAACCTAAGGCAGGCTATCATCTCGGATGCAGTATTTTATAACATTCCTGGCGCATCGGCCTCTACTTCTCGGTGGGAACATTATAGTCGTCTATAACGTAACATAACCTAACCTAATCCATCTAGCCCCCCGCTGGTAATGTTTTACAGAACCCCGTTCCTGTCGTCCCGTACGGTCGGTTGGGACATTATAAACGTCTACAGCGATATATATCCTAACGTAAGGCAGGCTAACATATCGGATGTAGTATTTTACAACATTCCTGTCGCATCGGCCTCTACATCTCGGTGGGAACATTATATTCGTCTATAACGTAACATAACCTAACAGAACACATCTAGCCCCACGCTGGTAATATTTTACAGAATCCCGTTCGTGTCGTCCCGTACGTCTCGATTGGGACATTATATACGTCTACAGCGTTATATATCCTAACCTAAGGCATACTAACATCTCGGATGCAGTATATTACGCCATTCCTGGCGTATCGGTCCCTACTTCTCGGTGGGAACATTATAAACGTCTATAACGTAACATTACCTAACCTAACCCATCCATCCCCTCGCTGGTAATATTTTACAGAATCCCGTGCGTGTCGTCCCGTACGTCTCGGTTTTGATATTATATACGTCTATAGCGTTATACATCGTAACCTAAGGCAGGCTATCATCTCGGATGCAGTATTTTACAACATTCCTGGCGCATAGCCTCTACTTCTCGGTGGGAACATTATATTCGTCTATAACGTAACATAACCTAACCTAAACCATCTAACCCCTCGCTGGTAATGTTTTACAGAATCCCGGTCCTGTCGTCACGTACGTCTCGGTTGGGACATTATAAACGTCTACAGCGTTATATATCCTAACCTAAGGCAGGCTAACATCTCGGATGCAGTATTTTACGTCATTCCTGACGTATCGGCCCCTACTTCACGGTGGGAACATTATACACGTCTATAACGTAACATAACCTAACCTAACCCATCTAGCCCCCCGCTGGTAATATTTCACAGAATTCTGTTCGCGTCGTCCCGTACGTCTCGGTTGGGATATTATATACGTCTACAGCGTTATATATCGTAACCTAAGGCAGGCTATCATCTCGGATGCAGTATTTTACAACATTGCTGGCGCATCGGCCTCTACTTCTCGGTGGGAACATTATAGTCGTCTATAACGTAACATAACCTAACCTAACCCATCTAGCCCCACGCTGGTAATATTTTACAGAATACCGTTCGTGTCGTCCCGTACGTCTCGATTGGGACATTATATACGTCTACAGCGTTATATATCCTAACCTAAGGCATACTAACATCTCGGATGCAGTATATTACGCCATTCCTGGCGTATCGGTCCCTACTTCTCGGTGGGAACATTATAAACGTCTATAACGTAACATTACCTAACCTAACCCATCTATCACCTCGCTGGTAATATTTTACAGAATCCCGTGCGTGTCGTCCCGTACGTCTCGGTTTTGATATTATATACGTCTATAGCGTTATATATCGTAACCTAAGGCAGGCTATCATCTCGGATGCAGTATTTTACAACATTCCTGGCGCATAGCCTCTACTTCTCGGTGGGAACATTATATTCGTCTATAACGTAACATAACCTAACTGAACCCATCTAGCCCCTCGCTGGTAATATTTTACAGAATCCCGTTCGTGTCGTCCCGTACGTCTCAATTGGGATATTATATACGTCTATAGCGTTACATATCTTAACCTAAGGCAGGCTATCATCTCGGATGCAGTATTTTATAACATTCCTGGCGCATCGGCCTCTACTTCTCGGTGGGAACATTATAGTCGTCTATAACGTAACATAACCTAACCTAACCCATCTAGCCCCTCGCTGGTAATGTTTTACAGAATCCCGTTCCTGTCGTCCCGTACGGTCGGTTGGGACATTATAAACGTCTACAGCGATATATATCCTAACGTAAGGCAGGCTAACATATCGGATGTAGTATTTTACGTCATTCCTGGCGTATCGGCCCCTACTTCACGGTGGGAACATTATACACGTCTATAACGTAACATAACCTAACCTAACCCATCTAGCCCCTCGCTGGTAATATTCTACAGAATCCCGTTCGTGTCGTCCCGTACGTCTCGGTTGGGATATTATATACATCTATAGCGTTATATATCGTAACCTAAGGCAGGCTAACATCTCGGATGCAGTATTTTACGTCATTCCTGAAGTATCGGCCCCTACTTCACGGTGGCAACATAATACACGTCTATAACGTAACATCACCTAACCTAACCCATCTAGCCCCCCGCTGGTAATATTTCACAGAATTCTGTTCGCGTCGTCCCGTACGTCTCGGTTAGGATATTATATACGTCTACAGCGTTATATATCCTAACCTAAGGCATACTAACATCTCGGATGCAGTATATTACGCCATTCCTGGCGTATCGGTCCCTACTTCTCGGTGGGAACATTATAAACGTCTATAACGTAACATTACCTAACCTAACCCATCTAGCCCCTCGCTGGTAATATTCTACAGAATCCCGTTCGTGTCGTCCCGTACGTCTCGGTTGGGATATTATATACATCTATAGCGTTATATATCGTAACCTAAGGCAGGCTAACATCTCGGATGCTGTATTTTACGCCATTCCTGTCGTATCGGCCGCTACTTCACGGTGGGAACATTATACACGTCTATAACGTAACATAACCTAACCTAACCCATCTAGCCCCTCGCTGGTAATATTTCACAGAATCCTGTTCGCGTCGTCCCGTACGTCTCGGTTGGGATATTATATACGTCTATAGCGTTATATATCGTAACCTAAGGCAGGCTATCATCTCGGATGCAGTATTTTACAACATTGCTGGCGCATCGGACTCTACTTCTCGGTGGGAACATTATATTCGTCTATAACGTAAAATAACCTAACCTAACCCATCTAGCCCCACGCTGGTAATATTTTACAGAATCCCGTTCGTGTCGTCCCGTACGTCTCGATTGGGATATTATATACGTCTATAGCGTTATATATCGTAACCTAAGGCAGGCTATCATCTCGGATGCAGTATTTTACAACATTCATGGCGTACCGGCCCCTACTTCTCGGTGGGAACACTATACACGTCTATAACGTAACATAACCTAACCGAACCCATCTAGCCCCTCGCTGGTAATATTTTACAGAATCCCGTTCGTGTCGTCCCGTACGTCTCAATTGGGACATTATATACGTCTACAGCGTTATATATCCTAACCTAAGGCATACTAACATCTCGGATGCAGTATATTACGCCATTCCTGGCGTATCGGTCCCTTCTTCTCGGTGGGAACATTATAAACGTCTATAACGTAACATTACCTATCCTAACCCATCTATCCCCTCGCTGGTAATATTTTACAGAATCCCGTGCGTGTCGTCCCGTACGTCTCGGTTTTGATATTATATACGTCTATAGCGTTATATATCGTAACCTAAGGCAGGCTATCATCTCGGATGCAGTATTTTACAACATTCTTGGCGTACCGGCCCCTACTTCTCGGTGGGAACATTATACACGTCTATAACGTAACATAACCTAACCGAACCCATCTAGCCCCTCGCTGGTAATATTTTACAGAATCCCGTTCGTGTCGTCCCGTACGTCTCAATTGGGATATTATATACGTCTATAGCGTTATATATCTTAACCTAGGGCAGGCTATCATCTCGGATGCAGTATTTTACAACATTAATGGCGTACCGGCCCCTACTTCTCGGTGGGAACATTATACACGTCTATAACGTAACATAACCTAACCTAACACATCAAGCCCCTCGCTGGCAGTGTTTTACAGAATCCCGTTCGTGTCGTCCAGTGCGTCTCGGTTGGGATATTATATACGTCTACAACGTTACATATCCTAACATAAGGCAGGCTAACATCACGGATGCAGTATTTTACGCCATTCCTGGCGTATCGGCCCCTACTTCACGGTGGGAACATTATACACGTCTATAACGTAACATAACCTAACCTAACACATGCTGCCCGCCGCTGGTAATATTTCACATAATCCCGTTCGTGTCGTCCCGTATGTCTCGGTTGGGACATTATATACGTCTATAGCGTTATATATCCTAACCTAAGGCAGGCTATAATCTCGGATGCAGTATTTTACAACATTCCTGGCGTATCGGCCCCTACTTCACGGTGGGAACATTATACACGTCTATAACGTAACATAACCTAACCTAACCCATCTAGCCCCTCGCTGGTAATATTTTACAGAATCCCGTTCGTGTCGTCCCGTACGTCTCGGTTGGGACATTATAAACGTCTACAGCGATATGTATCCTAACCTAAGGCAGGCTATCATCTCGGATGCAGTATCTTACGCCATTCCTGGCGTATCGGGCCCTACTTCACGGTGGGAACATTATGTAGGTCTATAACGTAATATCACCTAACCTAACCCTTCTAGCCCCTCGCTGGTAATGTTTTACAGAATCCCGTTCCTGTCGTCCCGTACGGTCGGTTTGGACATTATAAACGTCTACAGCGATATATATCCTAACGTAAGGCAGGCTAACATATGGGATGTAGTATTTTACAACATTCCTGGCGTATCGGCCTCTACTTCTCTGTGGGAACATTATATTCGTCTATAACGTAACATAACCTAACCGAACACATCTAGCCCCACGCTGGTAATATTTTACAGAATCCCGTTCGTGTCTTCCCGTACGTCTCGATTGGGACATTATATATGTCTACAGCGTTATATATCCTAACCTAAGGCATACTAACATCTCGGATGCAGTATATTACGCCATTCCTGGCGTATCGGTCCCTACTTCTCGTTGGGAACATTATAAACGTCTATAACGTAACATTACCTAACCTAACCCATCTATCCCCTCGCTGGTAATATTTTACAGAATCCCGTGCGTGTCGTACCGTACGTCTCGGTTTTGATATTATATACGTCTATAGCGTTATATATCGTAACCTAAGGCAGGCTATCATCTTGGATGCAGTATTTTACAACATTCCTGGCGCATAGCCTCTACTTCTCGGTGGGAACATTATATTCGTCTATAACGTAACATAACCTAACCGAACCCATCTAGCCCCTCGCTGGTAATATTTTACAGAATCCCGTTCGTGTCGTCCCGTACGTCTCGGTTGGGATATTATATACTTCTATAGCGTTATATATTGTAACCTAAGGCAGGCTATCATCTCGGATGCAGTATTTTACAACATTCCTGGCGCATAGCCTCTACTTCTCGGTGGGAACATTATATTCGTCTATAACGTAATATAACCTAACCTAACACATCTAGCCCCTCGCTGGTAATATTCTACAGAATCCCGTTCGTGTCGTCCCGTACGTCTCGATTGGGATATTATATACGTCTATAGCGTTATATATCGTAACCTAAGGCAGGCTATCATCTCGGCTGCAGTATTTTACAAACATTCCTGGCGCATCGGCCTCTACTTCTCGGTGGGAACTTTATATTCGTCTATAACGTAATATAACCTAACCTAACACATCTATCACCTCGCTGGTAATGTTTCACAGAATCCCGTTCCTGTCGTCCCGTACATATCGGTTGGGATATTATATACGTCTATAGCGTTCTATATCGTAACCTAAGGCAGGCTATCATTTCGGTTGCAGTATTTTACAACATTAATGGCGTACCGGCCCCTACTTCTCGGTGGGAACATTATACACGTCTATAACGTAACATAACCTAACCTAACACATCCTGCCCGCCGCTGGTAATATTTCACATAATCCCGTTCGTGTCGTCCCGTATGTCTCGGTTGGGACATTATATACGTCTATAGCGTTATATATCCTAACCTAAGGCAGGCTATAACCTCGGATGCAGTATTTTACAACATTCCTGGCGTATCGGCCCCTACTTCACGGTGGGAACATTATACACGTCTATAACGTAACATAACCTAACCTAACCCATCTAGCCCCTCGCTGGTAATATTTTACAGAATCCCGTTCGTGTCGTCCCGTACGTCTCGGTTGGGACATTATAAACGTCTACAGCGATATATATCCTAACGTAAGGCAGGCCAACATCTCGGATGTAGTGTTTTACAACATTCCTAACGTATCGGCCCCTACTTCTCGGTGGGAACATTATATAGGTCTATAACGTAATAACACCTAACCTAACACATCTAGCCCCTCGCTGGTAATGTTTTACAGAATCCCGTTCCTGTCGTCCCGTACATCTCGGTTGGGATATTATATACGTCTACAGCGATATATATCCTAACGTAAGGCAGGCTAACATCTCGGATGTAGAATTTTACAACATTCCTGGCGTATTGGCCCCTACTTCTCGGTGGGAACATTATACACGTCTATAACGTAATATCACCTAACCTAACCCATCTATCCCCTCGCTGGTAATATTTTACAGAATCCCGTGCGTGTCGTACCGTACGTCTCGGTTTTGATATTATATACGTCTATAGCGTTATATATCGTAACCTAAGGCAGGCTATCATCTTGGATGCAGTATTTTACAACATTCCTGGCGCATAGCCTCTACTTCTCGGTGGGAACATTATATTCGTCTATAACGTAACATAACCTAACCGAACCCATCTAGCCCCTCGCTGGTAATATTTTACAGAATCCCGTTCGTGTCGTCCCGTACGTCTCGGTTGGGATATTATATACTTCTATAGCGTTATATATTGTAACCTAAGGCAGGCTATCATCTCGGATGCAGTATTTTACAACATTCCTGGCGCATAGCCTCTACTTCTCGGTGGGAACATTATATTCGTCTATAACGTAATATAACCTAACCTAACACATCTAGCCCCTCGCTGGTAATATTCTACAGAATCCCGTTCGTGTCGTCCCGTACGTCTCGATTGGGATATTATATACGTCTATAGCGTTATATATCGTAACCTAAGGCAGGCTATCATCTCGGCTGCAGTATTTTACAAACATTCCTGGCGCATCGGCCTCTACTTCTCGGTGGGAACTTTATATTCGTCTATAACGTAATATAACCTAACCTAACACATCTATCACCTCGCTGGTAATGTTTCACAGAATCCCGTTCCTGTCGTCCCGTACATATCGGTTGGGATATTATATACGTCTATAGCGTTCTATATCGTAACCTAAGGCAGGCTATCATTTCGGTTGCAGTATTTTACAACATTAATGGCGTACCGGCCCCTACTTCTCGGTGGGAACATTATACACGTCTATAACGTAACATAACCTAACCTAACACATCCTGCCCGCCGCTGGTAATATTTCACATAATCCCGTTCGTGTCGTCCCGTATGTCTCGGTTGGGACATTATATACGTCTATAGCGTTATATATCCTAACCTAAGGCAGGCTATAACCTCGGATGCAGTATTTTACAACATTCCTGGCGTATCGGCCCCTACTTCACGGTGGGAACATTATACACGTCTATAACGTAACATAACCTAACCTAACCCATCTAGCCCCTCGCTGGTAATATTTTACAGAATCCCGTTCGTGTCGTCCCGTACGTCTCGGTTGGGACATTATAAACGTCTACAGCGATATATATCCTAACGTAAGGCAGGCCAACATCTCGGATGTAGTGTTTTACAACATTCCTAACGTATCGGCCCCTACTTCTCGGTGGGAACATTATATAGGTCTATAACGTAATAACACCTAACCTAACACATCTAGCCCCTCGCTGGTAATGTTTTACAGAATCCCGTTCCTGTCGTCCCGTACATCTCGGTTGGGATATTATATACGTCTACAGCGATATATATCCTAACGTAAGGCAGGCTAACATCTCGGATGTAGAATTTTACAACATTCCTGGCGTATTGGCCCCTACTTCTCGGTGGGAACATTATACACGTCTATAACGTAATATCACCTAACCTAACCCATCTAGCCCCTCGCTGGTAATGTTTTACAGCATCCCGTTCCTGTCGTCCCGTACGGTCGGTTGGGAAATTATAAACGTCTACAGCGATATATATCCTAACGTAAGGCAGGCTAACATATCGGATGTAGTATTTTACAACATTGCTGGCGCATCGGACTCTACTTCTCGGTGGGAACATTATATTCGTCTATAACGTAACATAACCTAACCTAACCCATCTAGCCCCACGCTGGTAATATTTTACAGAATCCCGTTCGTGTCGTCCCGTACGTCTCGATTGGGATATTATATACGTCTATAGCGTTATATATCCTAACCTAAGGCAGGCTATCATCTCGGATGCAGTATTTTACAACATTCCTGGCGCATCGGCCTCTACTTCTCGGTGGGAACATTATATTCGTCTATAACGTAACATAACCTAACCTATCCAATCTAGCATCTCGCTGGTATTATTTTAAAGAATTCCGTTCGTGTCGTCCCGTTCGTCTCGATTGGGATATTCTATACGTCTATAGCGTTATATATCGTAACCTAAGGCAGGCTATCATCTCGGATGCAGTATTTTACAACATTCCTGGCGCATCGGCCTCTACTTCTCGGTGGGAACATTATATTCGTCTATACCGTAATATAATCTAACCTAACACATCTAGCACCTCGCTGGTAATGTTTTACAGAATCCCGTTGGTGACGTCCCGTTCGACTCGGTTGAGATATTATATACGTCTATAAAGTTATATATCCTAACCTAAGGCAGGCTATCATCTCGGATGCAGTATTTTACAACATACCTGGCATATCGAACCCTACTTCTCGGTGGGAACATTATAAACGTCTGTAACGTAACATAACCTAACCTAACCCATCTAGCCCCTCGCTGGTAATATTTCACAGAATCCCGTTCGCGTCGTCCCGTACGTCTCCGTTGGGTTATTATATACGTCTATAGCGTTATATATCTTAACCTAAGGCAGGCTAACAACTCGGATGCTGTATTTTACGCCATTCCTGTCGTATCGGCCGCTACTTCACGGTGGGAAGATTATACACGTCTATAACGTAACATAACCTAACCTAACCCATCTAGCCCCTCGCTGGTAATATTTCACAGAATCCTGTTCGCGTCGTCCCGTACGTCTCGGTTGGGATATTATATACGTCTATAGCGTTATATATCGTAACCTAAGGCAGGCTATCATCTCGGATGCAGTATTTTACAACATTGCTGGCGCATCGGACTCTACTTCTCGGTGGGAACATTATATTCGTCTATAACGTAACATAACCTAACCTAACCCATCTAGCCCCACGCTGGTAATATTTTACAGAATCCCGTTCGTGTCGTCCCGTACGTCTCGGTTGGGACATTATATACGTCTACAGCGTTATATATCCTAACCTAAGGCAGGCTAACATCTCGGATGAAGTATTTTACGCCATTCCTGGCGCATCGGCCTCTACTTCTCGGTGGGAACATTATAGTCGTCTATAACGTAACATAACCTAACCTAACCCATCTAGCCCCTCGCTGGTAATGTTTTACAGAATCCCGTTCCTGTCGTCCCGTACGGTCGGTTGGGACATTATAAACGTCTACAGCGATATATATCCTAACGTAAGGCAGGCTAACATATCGGATGTAGTATTTTACGTCATTCCTGGCGTATCGGCCCCTACTTCACGGTGGGAACATTATACACGTCTATAACGTAACATAACCTAACCTAACCCATCTAGCCCCTCGCTGGTAATATTCTACAGAATCCCGTTCGTGTCGTCCCGTACGTCTCGGTTGGGATATTATATACATCTATAGCGTTATATATCGTAACCTAATGCAGGCTAACATCTCGGATGCAGTATTTTACGTCATTCCTGAAGTATCGGCCCCTACTTCACGGTGGCAACATAATACACGTCTATAACGTAACATCACCTAACCTAACCCATCTAGCCCCCCGCTGGTAATATTTCACAGAATTCTGTTCGCGTCGTCCCGTACATCTCGGTTGGGATATTATATACGTCTACAGCGTTATATATCGTAACCTAAGGCAGGCTATCATTTCGGATGCAGTATTTTACAACATTGCTGGCGTATCGGCCCCTACTTCACGGTGGGAACATTATACACGTCTATAACGTAACATAACCTAACCTAACCCATCTAGCCCCTCGCTGGTAATATTCTACCGAATCCCGTTCGTGTCGTCCCGTACGTCTCGGTTGGGACATTATAAACGTCTACAGCGATATATATCCTAACGTAAGGCAGGCCAACATCTCGGATGTAGTGTTTTACAACATTCCTAACGTATCGGCCCCTACTTCTCGGTGGGAACATTATATAGGTCTATAACGTAATATAACCTAACCTAACACATCTAGCCCCTCGCTGGTAATGTTTTACAGAATCCCGTTCCTGTCGTCCCGTACATCTCGGTTGGGATATTATATACGTCTACAGCGATATATATCCTAACGTAAGGCAGGCTAACATCTCGGATGTAGAATTTTACAACATTCCTGGCGTATTGGCCCCTACTTCTCGGTGGGAACATTATACACGTATATAACGTAACATAACCTAACCGAACCCATCTAGCCCCTCGGTGGTAATATTTTACAGAATCCCGTTCGTGTCGTCCCGTACGTCTCAATTGGGATATTATATACGTCTATAGCGTTATATATCTTAACCTAAGGCAGGCTATCATCTCGGATGCAGTATGTTACAACATTCATGCCGTATCGGCCCCGACTTCTCGGTGCGAACATTATGTAGGTCTATAACGTAATATCACCTAACCTAACCCATCTAGCCCCTCGCTGGTAATGTTTTACAGCATCCCGTTCCTGTCGTCCCGTACGGTCGGTTGGGAAATTATAAACGTCTACAGCGATATATATCCTAACGTAAGGCAGGCTAACATATCGGATGTAGTATTTTACAACTATGCTGGCGCATCGGACTCTACTTCTCGGTGGGAACATTATATTCGTCTATAACGTAACATAACCTAACCTAACCCATCTAGCCCCTCGCTGGTAATATTCTACAGAATCCCGTTCGCGTCGTCCCGTACGTCTCGGTTGGGTTATTATATACGTCTATAGCGTTATATATCTTAACCTAAGGCAGGCTATCATCTCGGATGCAGTATTTTACAACATTCCTGGCGCATCGGCCTCTACTTCTCGGTGGGAACATTATATTCGTCTATAACGTAACATAACCTAACCTAACCCATCTAGCCCCACGCTGGTAATATTTTACAGAATCCCGTTCGTGTCGTCCCGTACGTCTCGATTGGGACATTATATACGTCTACAGCGTTATATATCCTAACCTAAGGCATACTAACATCTCGGATGCAGTATATTACGCCATTCCTGGCGTATCGGTCCCTACTTCTCGGTGGGAACATTATAAACGTCTATAACGTAACATTACCTAACCTAACCCATCTAGCCCCTCGCTGGTAATATTCTACAGAATCCCGTTCGTGTCGTCCCGTACGTCTCGGTTGGGATATTATATACATCTATAGCGTTATATATCGTAACCTAAGGCAGGCTAACATCTCGGATGCTGTATTTTACGCCATTCCTGTCGTATCGGCCGCTACTTCACGGTGGGAACATTATACACGTCTATAACGTAACATAACCTAACCTAACCCATCTAGCCCCTCGCTGGTAATATTTCACAGAATCCTGTTCGCGTCGTCCCGTACGTCTCGGTTGGGATATTATATACGTCTATAGCGTTATATATCGTAACCTAAGGCAGGCTATCATCTCGGATGCAGTATTTTACAACATTGCTGGCGCATCGGACTCTACTTCTCGGTGGGAACATTATATTCGTCTATAACGTAAAATAACCTAACCTAACCCATCTAGCCCCACGCTGGTAATATTTTACAGAATCCCGTTCGTGTCGTCCCGTACGTCTCGATTGGGATATTATATACGTCTATAGCGTTATATATCGTAACCTAAGGCAGGCTATCATCTCGGATGCAGTATTTTACAACATTCATGGCGTACCGGCCCCTACTTCTCGGTGGGAACACTATACACGTCTATAACGTAACATAACCTAACCGAACCCATCTAGCCCCTCGCTGGTAATATTTTACAGAATCCCGTTCGTGTCGTCCCGTACGTCTCAATTGGGACATGTTATACGTCTACAGCGTTATATATCCTAACCTAAGGCATACTAACATCTCGGATGCAGTATATTACGCCATTCCTGGCGTATCGGTCCCTTCTTCTCGGTGGGAACATTATAAACGTCTATAACGTAACATTACCTATCCTAACCCATCTATCCCCTCGCTGGTAATATTTTACAGAATCCCGTGCGTGTCGTCCCGTACGTCTCGGTTTTGATATTATATACGTCTATAGCGTTATATATCGTAACCTAAGGCAGGCTATCATCTCGGATGCAGTATTTTACAACATTCTTGGCGTACCGGCCCCTACTTCTCGGTGGGAACATTATACACGTCTATAACGTAACATAACCTAACCGAACCCATCTAGCCCCTCGCTGGTAATATTTTACAGAATCCCGTTCGTGTCGTCCCGTACGTCTCAATTGGGATATTATATACGTCTATAGCGTTATATATCTTAACCTAGGGCAGGCTATCATCTCGGATGCAGTATTTTACAACATTAATGGCGTACCGGCCCCTACTTCTCGGTGGGAACATTATACACGTCTATAACGTAACATAACCTAACCTAACACATCAAGCCCCTCGCTGGCAGTGTTTTACAGAATCCCGTTCGTGTCGTCCAGTGCGTCTCGGTTGGGATATTATATACGTCTACAACGTTACATATCCTAACATAAGGCAGGCTAACATCACGGATGCAGTATTTTACGCCATTCCTGGCGTATCGGCCCCTACTTCACGGTGGGAACATTATACACGTCTATAACGTAACATAACCTAACCTAACACATGCTGCCCGCCGCTGGTAATATTTCACATAATCCCGTTCGTGTCGTCCCGTATGTCTCGGTTGGGACATTATATACGTCTATAGCGTTATATATCCTAACCTAAGGCAGGCTATAATCTCGGATGCAGCATTTTACAACATTCCTGGCGTATCGGCCCCTACTTCACGGTGGGAACATTATACACGTCTATAACGTAACATAACCTAACCTAACCCATCTAGCCCCTCGCTGGTAATATTTTACAGAATCCCGTTCGTGTCGTCCCGTACGTCTCGGTTGGGACATTATAAACGTCTACAGCGATATGTATCCTAACCTAAGGCAGGCTATCATCTCGGATGCAGTATCTTACGCCATTCCTGGCGTATCGGGCCCTACTTCACGGTGGGAACATTATGTAGGTCTATAACGTAATATCACCTAACCTAACCCTTCTAGCCCCTCGCTGGTAATGTTTTACAGAATCCCGTTCCTGTCGTCCCGTACGGTCGGTTTGGACATTATAAACGTCTACAGCGATATATATCCTAACGTAAGGCAGGCTAACATATGGGATGTAGTATTTTACAACATTCCTGGCGTATCGGCCTCTACTTCTCTGTGGGAACATTATATTCGTCTATAACGTAACATAACCTAACCGAACACATCTAGCCCCACGCTGGTAATATTTTACAGAATCCCGTTCGTGTCTTCCCGTACGTCTCGATTGGGACATTATATATGTCTACAGCGTTATATATCCTAACCTAAGGCATACTAACATCTCGGATGCAGTATATTACGCCATTCCTGGCGTATCGGTCCCTACTTCTCGTTGGGAACATTATAAACGTCTATAACGTAACATTACCTAACCTAACCCATCTATCCCCTCGCTGGTAATATTTTACAGAATCCCGTGCGTGTCGTACCGTACGTCTCGGTTTTGATATTATATACGTCTATAGCGTTATATATCGTAACCTAAGGCAGGCTATCATCTCGGATGCAGTATTTTACAACATTCCTGGCGCATAGCCTCTACTTCTCGGTGGGAACATTATATTCGTCTATAACGTAACATAACCTAACCGAACCCATCTAGCCCCTCGCTGGTAATATTTTACAGAATCCCGTTCGTGTCGTCCCGTACGTCTCGGTTGGGATATTATATACTTCTATAGCGTTATATATTGTAACCTAAGGCAGGCTATCATCTCGGATGCAGTATTTTACAACATTCCTGGCGCATAGCCTCTACTTCTCGGTGGGAACATTATATTCGTCTATAACGTAATATAACCTAACCTAACACATCTAGCCCCTCGCTGGTAATATTCTACAGAATCCCGTTCGTGTCGTCCCGTACGTCTCGATTGGGATATTATATACGTCTATAGCGTTATATATCGTAACCTAAGGCAGGCTATCATCTCGGCTGCAGTATTTTACAAACATTCCTGGCGCATCGGCCTCTACTTCTCGGTGGGAACTTTATATTCGTCTATAACGTAATATAACCTAACCTAACACATCTATCACCTCGCTGGTAATGTTTCACAGAATCCCGTTCCTGTCGTCCCGTACATATCGGTTGGGATATTTTATACGTCTATAGCGTTCTATATCGTAACCTAAGGCAGGCTATCATTTCGGTTGCAGTATTTTACAACATTAATGGCGTACCGGCCCCTACTTCTCGGTGGGAACATTATACACGTCTATAACGTAACATAACCTAACCTAACACATCCTGCCCGCCGCTGGTAATATTTCACATAATCCCGTTCGTGTCGTCCCGTATGTCTCGGTTGGGACATTATATACGTCTATAGCGTTATATATCCTAACCTAAGGCAGGCTATAACCTCGGATGCAGTATTTTACAACATTCCTGGCGTATCGGCCCCTACTTCACGGTGGGAACATTATACACGTCTATAACGTAACATAACCTAACCTAACCCATCTAGCCCCTCGCTGGTAATATTTTACAGAATCCCGTTCGTGTCGTCCCGTACGTCTCGGTTGGGACATTATAAACGTCTACAGCGATATATATCCTAACGTAAGGCAGGCCAACATCTCGGATGTAGTGTTTTACAACATTCCTAACGTATCGGCCCCTACTTCTCGGTGGGAACATTATATAGGTCTATAACGTAATAACACCTAACCTAACACATCTAGCCCCTCGCTGGTAATGTTTTACAGAATCCCGTTCCTGTCGTCCCGTACATCTCGGTTGGGATATTATATACGTCTACAGCGATATATATCCTAACGTAAGGCAGGCTAACATCTCGGATGTAGAATTTTACAACATTCCTGGCGTATTGGCCCCTACTTCTCGGTGGGAACATTATACACGTCTATAACGTAACATAACCTAACCGAACCCATCTAGCCCCTCGCTGGTAATATTTTACAGAATCCCGTTCGTGTCGTCCCGTACGTCTCAATTGGGATATTATATACGTCTATAGCGTTATATATCTTAACCTAAGGCAGGCTATCATCTCGGATGCAGTATGTTACAACATTCATGCCGTATCGGCCCCTACTTCTCGGTGCGAACATTATGTAGGTCTATAACGTAATATCACCTAACCTAACCCATCTAGCCCCTCGCTGGTAATGTTTTACAGCATCCCGTTCCTGTCGTCCCGTACGGTCGGTTGGGAAATTATAAACGTCTACAGCGATATATATCCTAACGTAAGGCAGGCTAACATATCGGATGTAGTATTTTACAACATTGCTGGCGCATCGGACTCTACTTCTCGGTGGGAACATTATATTCGTCTATAACGTAACATAACCTAACCTAACCCATCTAGCCCCACGCTGGTAATATTTTACAGAATCCCGTTCGTGTCGTCCCGTACGTCTCGATTGGGATATTATATACGTCTATAGCGTTATATATCCTAACCTAAGGCAGGCTATCATCTCGGATGCAGTATTTTACAACATTCCTGGCGCATCGGCCTCTACTTCTCGGTGGGAACATTATATTCGTCTATAACGTAACATAACCTAACCTATCCAATCTAGCATCTCGCTGGTATTATTTTAAAGAATTCCGTTCGTGTCGTCCCGTTCGTCTCGATTGGGATATTCTATACGTCTATAGCGTTATATATCGTAACCTAAGGCAGGCTATCATCTCGGATGCAGTATTTTACAACATTCCTGGCGCATCGGCCTCTACTTCTCGGTGGGAACATTATATTCGTCTATACCGTAATATAATCTAACCTAACACATCTAGCACCTCGCTGGTAATGTTTTACAGAATCCCGTTGGTGACGTCCCGTTCGACTCGGTTGAGATATTATATACGTCTATAAAGTTATATATCCTAACCTAAGGCAGGCTATCATCTCGGATGCAGTATTTTACAACATACCTGGCATATCGAACCCTACTTCTCGGTGGGAACATTATAAACGTCTGTAACGTAACATAACCTAACCTAACCCATCTAGCCCCTCGCTGGTAATATTTCACAGAATCCCGTTCGCGTCGTCCCGTACGTCTCCGTTGGGTTATTATATACGTCTATAGCGTTATATATCTTAACCTAAGGCAGGCTAACAACTCGGATGCTGTATTTTACGCCATTCCTGTCGTATCGGCCGCTACTTCACGGTGGGAACATTATACACGTCTATAACGTAACATAACCTAACCTAACCCATCTAGCCCCTCGCTGGTAATATTTCACAGAATCCTGTTCGCGTCGTCCCGTACGTCTCGGTTGGGATATTATATACGTCTATAGCGTTATATATCGTAACCTAAGGCAGGCTATCATCTCGGATGCAGTATTTTACAACATTCATGGCGTACCGGCCCCTACTTCTCGGTGGGAACACTATACACGTCTATAACGTAACATAACCTAACCGAACCCATCTAGCCCCTCGCTGGTAATATTTTACAGAATCCCGTTCGGGTCGTCCCGTACGTCTCAATTGGGACATTATATACGTCTACAGCGTTATATATCCTAACCTAAGGCATACTAACATCTCGGATGCAGTATATTACGCCATTCCTGGCGTATCGGTCCCTTCTTCTCGGTGGGAACATTATAAACGTCTATAACGTAACATTACCTATCCTATCCCATCTATCCCCTCGCTGGTAATATTTTACAGAATCCCGTGCGTGTCGTCCCGTACGTCTCGGTTTTGATATTATATACGTCTATAGCGTTATATATCGTAACCTAAGGCAGGCTATCATCTCGGATGCAGTATTTTACAACATTCTTGGCGTACCGGCCCCTACTTCTCGGTGGGAACATTATACACGTCTATAACGTAACATAACCTAACCGAACCCATCTAGCCCCTCGCTGGTAATATTTTACAGAATCCCGTTCGTGTCGTCCCGTACGTCTCAATTGGGATATTATATACGTCTATAGCGTTATATATCTTAACCTAGGGCAGGCTATCATCTCGGATGCAGTATTTTACAACATTAATGGCGTACCGGCCCCTACTTCTCGGTGGGAACATTATACACGTCTATAACGTAACATAACCTAACCTAACACATCAAGCCCCTCGCTGGCAATGTTTTACAGAATCCCGTTCGTGTCGTCCAGTGCGTCTCGGTTGGGACATTATATACGTCTACAACGTTACATATCCTAACATAAGGCAGGCTAACATCACGGATGCAGTATTTTACGCCATTCCTGGCGTATCGGCCCCTACTTCACAGTGGGAACATTATACACGTCTATAACGTAACATATCCTAACCTAACACATCCTGCCCGCCGCTGGTAATATTTCACATAATCCCGTTCGTGTCGTCCCGTATGTCTCGGTTGGGACATTATATACGTCTATAGCGTTATATATCCTAACCTAAGGCAGGCTATAATCTCGGATGCAGTATTTTACAACATTCCTGGCGTATCGGCCCCTACTTCACGGTGGGAACATTATACACGTCTATAACGTAACATAACCTAACCTAACCCATCTAGCCCCTCGCTGGTAATATTTTACAGAATCCCGTTCGTGTCGTCCCGTACGTCTCGGTTGGGACATTATAAACGTCTACAGCGATATATATCCTAACGTAAGGCAGGCCAACATCTCGGATGTAGTGTTTTACAACATTCCTAACGTATCGGCCCCTACTTCTCGGTGGGAACATTATATAGGTCTATAACGTAACATAACCTAACCTAACCCATCTAGCCCCTCGCTGGTAATATTTTACAGAATCCCGTTCCTGTCGTCCCGTACGGTCGGTTTGGACATTATAAACGTCTACAGCGATATATATCCTAACGTAAGGCAGGCTAACATATGGGATGTAGTATTTTACAACATTCCTGGCGTATCGGCCTCTACTTCTCTGTGGGAACATTATATTCGTCTATAACGTAACATAACCTAACCGAACACATCTAGCCCCACGCTGGTAATATTTTACAGAATCCCGTTCGTGTCTTCCCGTACGTCTCGATTGGGACATTATATACGTCTACAGCGTTATATATCCTAACCTAAGGCATACTAACATCTCGGATGCAGTATATTACGCCATTCCTGGCGTATCGGTCCCTACTTCTCGTTGGGAACATTATAAACGTCTATAACGTAACATTACCTAACCTAACCCATCTATCCCCTCGCTGGTAATATTTTACAGAATCCCGTGCGTGTCGTACCGTACGTCTCGGTTTTGATATTATATACGTCTATAGCGTTATATATCGTAACCTAAGGCAGGCTATCATCTCGGATGCAGTATTTTACAACATTCCTGGCGCATAGCCTCTACTTCTCGGTGGGAACATTATATTCGTCTATAACGTAACATAACCTAACCGAACCCATCTAGCCCCTCGCTGGTAATATTTTACAGAATCCCGTTCGTGTCGTCCCGTACGTCTCGGTTGGGATATTATATACTTCTATAGCGTTATATATCGTAACCTAAGGCAGGCTATCATCTCGGATGCAGTATTTTACAACATTCCTGGCGCATAGCCTCTACTTCTCGGTGGGAACATTATATTCGTCTATAACGTAATATAACCTAACCTAACACATCTAGCCCCTCGCTGGTAATATTCTACAGAATCCCGTTCGTGTCGTCCCGTACGTCTCGATTGGGATATTATATACGTCTATAGCGTTATATATCGTAACCTAAGGCAGGCTATCATCTCGGCCCTAGTATTTTACAAACATTCCTGGCGCATCGGCCTCTACTTCTCGGTGGGAACTTTATATTCGTCTATAACGTAATATAACCTAACCTAACACATCTATCACCTCGCTGGTAATGTTTCACAGAATCCCGTTCCTGTCGTCCCGTACATATCGGTTTGTATATTATATACGTCTATAGCGTTCTATATCGTAACCTAAGGCAGGCTATCATTTCGGTTGCAGTATTTTACAACATTAATGGCGTACCGGCCCCTACTTCTCGGTGGGAACATTATACACGTCTATAACGTAACATAACCTAACCTAACACATCAAGCCCCTCGCTGGCAATGTTTTACAGAATCCCGTTCGTGTCGTCCAGTGCGTCTCGGTTGGGACATTATATACGTCTACAACGTTACATATCCTAACATAAGGCAGGCTAACATCACGGATGCAGTATTTTACGCCATTCCTGGCGTATCGGCCCCTACTTCACGGTGGGAACATTATACACGTCTATAACGTAACATAACCTAACCTAACACATCATGCCCGCCGCTGGTAATATATCACATAATCCCGTTCGTGTCGTCCCGTACGTCTCGGTTGGGACATTATAAACGTCTACAGCGATATGTATCCTAACCTAAGGCAGGCTATCATCTCGGATGCAGTATTTTACGCCATTCCTGGCGTATCGGCCCCTACTTCACGGTGGGAACATTATACACGTCTATAACGTAACATAACGTAACCTAACCCATCTAGCCCCTCGCTGGTAATATTTTACAGAATCCCGTTCGTGTCGTCCCGTACGTCTCGGTTGGGACATTATAAACGTCTACAGCGATATATATCCTAACGTAAGGCAGGCCAACATCTCGGATGTAGTGTTTTACAACATTCCTAACGTATCGGCCCCTACTTCTCGGTGGGAACATTATATAGGTCTATAACGTAATATAACCTAACCTAACACATCTAGCCCCTCGCTGGTAATGTTTTACAGAATCCCGTTCCTGTCGTCCCGTACATCTCGGTTGGGATATTATATACGTCTACAGCGATATATATCCTAACGTAAGGCAGGCTAACATCTCGGATGTAGAATTTTACAACATTCCTGGCGTATTGGCCCCTACTTCTCGGTGGGAACATTATACACGTCTATAACGTAACATAACCTAACCGAACCCATCTAGCCCCTCGCTGGTAATATTTTACAGAATCCCGTTCGTGTCGTCCCGTACGTCTCAATTGGGATATTATATACGTCTATAGCGTTATATATCTTAACCTAAGGCAGGCTATCATCTCGGATGCAGTATGTTACAACATTCATGCCGTATCGGCCCCTACTTCTCGGTGCGAACATTATGTAGGTCTATAACGTAATATCACCTAACCTAACCCATCTAGCCCCTCGCTGGTAATGTTTTACAGCATCCCGTTCCTGTCGTCCCGTACGGTCGGTTGGGAAATTATAAACGTCTACAGCGATATATATCCTAACGTAAGGCAGGCTAACATATCGGATGTAGTATTTTACAACATTGCTGGCGCATCGGACTCTACTTCTCGGTGGGAACATTATATTCGTCTATAACGTAACATAACCTAACCTAACCCATCTAGCCCCACGCTGGTAATATTTTACAGAATCCCGTTCGTGTCGTCCCGTACGTCTCGATTGGGATATTATATACGTCTATAGCGTTATATATCCTAACCTAAGGCAGGCTATCATCTCGGATGCAGTATTTTACAACATTCCTGGCGCATCGGCCTCTACTTCTCGGTGGGAACATTATATTCGTCTATAACGTAACATAACCTAACCTAACCCATCTAGCCCCTCGCTGGTAATATTTCACAGAATCCTGTTCGCGTCGTCCCGTACGTCTCGGTTGGGATATTATATACGTCTATAGCGTTATATATCGTAACCTAAGGCAGGCTATCATCTCGGATGCAGTATTTTACAACATTGCTGGCGCATCGGACTCTACATCTCGGTGGGAACATTATATTCGTCTATAACGTAACATAACCTAACCTAACCCATCTAGCCCCACGCTGGTAATATTTTACAGAATCCCGTTCGTGTCGTCCCGTACGTCTCGATTGGGATATTATATACGTCTATAGCGTTATATATCGTAACCGAAGGCAGGCTATCATCTCGGATGCAGTATTTTACAACATTCATGGCGTACCGGCCCCTACTTCTCGGTGGGAACATTATACACGTCTATAACGTAACATAACCTAACCTAACACATAAAGCCCCTCGCTGGCAATGTTTTACAGAATCCCGTTCGTGTCGTCCAGTGCGTCTCGGTTGGGACATTATATACGTCTACAACGTTACATATCCTAACATAAGGCAGGCTAACATCACGGATGCAGTATTTTACGCCATTCCTGACGTATCGGCCCCTACTTCACGGTGGGAACATTATACACGTCTATAACGTAACATAACCTAACCTAACACATCCTGCCCGCCGCTGGTAATATTTCACATAATCCCGTTCGTGTCGTCCCGTATGTCTCGGTTGGGACATTATATACGTCTATAGCGTTATATATCCTGACCTAAGGCAGGCTATAATCTCGGATGCAGTATTTTACAACATTCCTGGCGTATCGGCCCCTACTTCACGGTGGGAACATTATACACGTCTATAACGTAACATAACCTAACCTAACCCATCTAGCCCCTCGCTGGTAATATTTTACAGAATCCCGTTCGTGTCGTCCCGTACGTCTCGGTTGGGACATTATAAACGTCTACAGCGATATGTATCCTAACCTAAGGCAGGCTATCATCTCGGATGCAGTATCTTACGCCATTAATGGCGTATCGGCCCCTACTTCACGGTGGGAACATTATACACGTCTATAACGTAATATAACCTAACCTAACCCATCTAGCGCCTCGCTGGTAATATTTTACAGAATCCCGTTCGTGTCGTCCCGTACGTCTCGGTTGGGACATTATAAACGTCTACAGCGATATATATCCTAACGTAAGGCAGGCCAACATCTCGGATGTAGTGTTTTACAACATTCCTAACGTATCGGCCCCTACTTCTCGGTGGGAACATTATATAGGTCTATAACGTAACATAACCTAACCTAACCCATCTAGCCCCTCGCTGGTAATATTTTACAGAATCCCGTTCGTGTCGTCCCGTTCGTCTCGGTTGGGATATTATATACGTCCATAGCGTTATATCGTAACCTAAGGCAGGCTATCATCTCGGATGCAGTATTTCACAACATTCCTGGCGTATCGGCCCCTACTTCTCTGTGCGAACATTATGTAGGTCTATAACGTAATATCACCTAACCTAACCCTTCTAGCCCCTCGCTGGTAATGTTTTACAGAATCCCGTTCCTGTCGTCCCGTACGGTCGGTTTGGACATTATAAACGTCTACAGCGATATATATCCTAACGTAAGGCAGGCTAACATATGGGATGTAGTATTTTACAACATTCCTGGCGTATCGGCCTCTACTTCTCTGTGGGAACATTATATTCGTCTATAACGTAACATAACCTAACCGAACACATCTAGCCCCACGCTGGTAATATTTTACAGAATCCCGTTCGTGTCTTCCCGTACGTCTCGATTGGGACATTATATACGTCTACAGCGTTATATATCCTAACCTAAGGCATACTAACATCTCGGATGCAGTATATTACGCCATTCCTGGCGTATCGGTCCCTACTTCTCGTTGGGAACATTATAAACGTCTATAACGTAACATTACCTAACCTAACCCATCTATCCCCTCGCTGGTAATATTTTACAGAATCCCGTGCGTGTCGTACCGTACGTCTCGGTTTTGATATTATATACGTCTATAGCGTTATATATCGTAACCTAAGGCAGGCTATCATCTCGGATGCAGTATTTTACAACATTCCTGGCGCATAGCCTCTACTTCTCGGTGGGAACATTATATTCGTCTATAACGTAACATAACCTAACCGAACCCATCTAGCCCCTCGCTGGTAATATTCTACAGAATCCCGTTCGTGTCGTCCCGTACGTCTCGGTTGGGATATTATATACATCTATAGCGTTATATATCGTAACCTAAGGCAGGCTAACATCTCGGATGCAGTATTTTACGTCATTCCTGACGTATCGGCCCCTACTTCACGGTGGCAACATAATACACGTCTATAACGTAACATCACCTAACCTAACCCATCTAGCCCCCCGCTGGTAATATTTCACAGAATCCCGTTCGTGTCGTCCCGTACGTCTCAATTGGGATATTATATACGTCTATAGCGTTACATATCTTAACCTAAGGCAGGCTATCATCTCGGATGCAGTATTTTATAACATTCCTGGCGCATCGGCCTCTACTTCTCGGTGGGAACATTATAGTCGTCTATAACGTAACATAACCTAACCTAATCCATCTAGCCCCCCGCTGGTAATGTTTTACAGAACCCCGTTCCTGTCGTCCCGTACGGTCGGTTGGGACATTATAAACGTCTACAGCGATATATATCCTAACGTAAGGCAGGCTAACATATCGGATGTAGTATTTTACAACATTCCTGTCGCATCGGCCTCTACATCTCGGTGGGAACATTATATTCGTCTATAACGTAACATAACCTAACAGAACACATCTAGCCCCACGCTGGTAATATTTTACAGAATCCCGTTCGTCTCGTCCCGTACGTCTCGATTGGGACATTATATACGTCTACAGCGTTATATATCCTAACCTAAGGCATACTAACATCTCGGATGCAGTATATTACGCCATTCCTGGCGTATCGGTCCCTACTTCTCGGTGGGAACATTATAAACGTCTATAACGTAACATTACCTAACCTAACCCATCCATCCCCTCGCTGGTAATATTTTACAGAATCCCGTGCGTGTCGTCCCGTACGTCTCGGTTTTGATATTATATACGTCTATAGCGTTATACATCGTAACCTAAGGCAGGCTATCATCTCGGATGCAGTATTTTACAACATTCCTGGCGCATAGCCTCTACTTCTCGGTGGGAACATTATATTCGTCTATAACGTAACATAACCTAACCTAAACCATCTAACCCCTCGCTGGTAATGTTTTACAGAATCCCGGTCCTGTCGTCACGTACGTCTCGGTTGGGACATTATAAACGTCTACAGCGTTATATATCCTAACCTAAGGCAGGCTAACATCTCGGATGCAGTATTTTACGTCATTCCTGACGTATCGGCCCCTACTTCACGGTGGGAACATTATACACGTCTATAACGTAACATAACCTAACCTAACCCATCTAGCCCCCCGCTGGTAATATTTCACAGAATTCTGTTCGCGTCGTCCCGTACGTCTCGGTTGGGATATTATATACGTCTACAGCGTTATATATCGTAACCTAAGGCAGGCTATCATCTCGGATGCAGTATTTTACAACATTGCTGGCGCATCGGCCTCTACTTCTCGGTGGGAACATTATAGTCGTCTATAACGTAACATAACCTAACCTAACCCATCTAGCCCCACGCTGGTAATATTTTACAGAATCCCGTTCGTGTCGTCCCGTACGTCTCGATTGGGACATTATATACGTCTACAGCGTTATATATCCTAACCTAAGGCATACTAACATCTCGGATGCAGTATATTACGCCATTCCTGGCGTATCGGTCCCTACTTCTCGGTGGGAACATTATAAACGTCTATAACGTAACATTACCTAACCTAACCCATCTAGCCCCTCGCTGGTAATATTCTACAGAATCCCGTTCGTGTCGTCCCGTACGTCTCGGTTGGGATATTATATACATCTATAGCGTTATATATCGTAACCTAAGGCAGGCTAACATCTCGGATGCTGTATTTTACGCCATTCCTGTCGTATCGGCCGCTACTTCACGGTGGGAACATTATACACGTCTATAACGTAACATAACCTAACCTAACCCATCTAGCCCCTCGCTGGTAATATTTCACAGAATCCTGTTCGCGTCATCCCGTACGTCTCGGTTGGGATATTATATACGTCTATAGCGTTATATATCGTAACCTAAGGCAGGCTATCATCTCGGATGCAGTATTTTACAACATTGCTGGCGCATCGGACTCTACTTCTCGGTGGGAACATTATATTCGTCTATAACGTAAAATAACCTAACCTAACCCATCTAGCCCCACGCTGGTAATATTTTACAGAATCCCGTTCGTGTCGTCCCGTACGTCTCGATTGGGATATTATATACGTCTATAGCGTTATATATCGTAACCTAAGGCAGGCTATCATCTCGGATGCAGTATTTTACAACATTCATGGCGTACCGGCCCCTACTTCTCGGTGGGAACACTATACACGTCTATAACGTAACATAACCTAACCGAACCCATCTAGCCCCTCGCTGGTAATATTTTACAGAATCCCGTTCGTGTCGTCCCGTACGTCTCAATTGGGACATTATATACGTCTACAGCGTTATATATCCTAACCTAAGGCATACTGACATCTCGGATGCAGTATATTACGCCATTCCTGGCGTATCGGTCCCTTCTTCTCGGTGGGAACATTATAAACGTCTATAACGTAACATTACCTATCCTAACCCATCTATCCCCTCGCTGGTAATATTTTACAGAATCCCGTGCGTGTCGTCCCGTACGTCTCGGTTTTGATATTATATACGTCTATAGCGTTATATATCGTAACCTAAGGCAGGCTATCATCTCGGATGCAGTATTTTACAACATTCTTGGCGTACCGGCCCCTACTTCTCGGTGGGAACATTATACACGTCAATAACGTAACATAACCTAACCGAACCCATCTAGCCCCTCGCTGGTAATATTTTACAGAATCCCGTTCGTGTCGTCCCGTACGTCTCAATTGGGATATTATATACGTCTATAGCGTTATATATCTTAACCTAGGGCAGGCTATCATCTCGGATGCAGTATTTTACAACATTAATGGCGTACCGGCCCCTACTTCTCGGTGGGAACATTATACACGTCTATAACGTAACATAACCTAACCTAACACATCAAGCCCCTCGCTGGCAGTGTTTTACAGAATCCCGTTCGTGTCGTCCAGTGCGTCTCGGTTGGGATATTATATACGTCTACAACGTTACATATCCTAACATAAGGCAGGCTAACATCACGGATGCAGTATTTTACGCCATTCCTGGCGTATCGGCCCCTACTTCACGGTGGGAACATTATACACGTCTATAACGTAACATAACCTAACCTAACACATGCTGCCCGCCGCTGGTAATATTTCACATAATCCCGTTCGTGTCGTCCCGTATGTCTCGGTTGGGACATTATATACGTCTATAGCGTTATATATCCTAACCTAAGGCAGGCTATAATCTCGGATGCAGTATTTTACAACATTCCTGGCGTATCGGCCCCTACTTCACGATGGGAACATTATACACGTCTATAACGTAACATAACCTAACCTAACCCATCTAGCCCCTCGCTGGTAATATTTTACAGAATCCCGTTCGTGTCGTCCCGTACGTCTCGGTTGGGACATTATAAACGTCAACAGCGATATGTATCCTAACCTAAGGCAGGCTATCATCTCGGATGCAGTATCTTACGCCATTCCTGGCGTATCGGCCCCTACTTCACGGTGGGAACATTATGTAGGTCTATAACGTAATATCGCCTAACCTAACCCTTCTAGCCCCTCGCTGGTAATGTTTTACAGAATCCCGTTCCTGTCGTCCCGTACGGTCGGTTTGGACATTATAAACGTCTACAGCGATATATATCCTAACGTAGGGCAGGCTAACATATGGGATGTAGTATTTTACAACATTCCTGGCGTATCGGCCTCTACTTCTCTGTGGGAACATTATATTCGTCTATAACGTAACATAACCTAACCGAACACATCTAGCCCCACGCTGGTAATATTTTACAGAATCCCGTTCGTGTCTTCCCGTACGTCTCGATTGGGACATTATATATGTCTACAGCGTTATATATCCTAACCTAAGGCATACTAACATCTCGGATGCAGTATATTACGCCATTCCTGGCGTATCGGTCCCTACTTCTCGTTGGGAACATTATAAACGTCTATAACGTAACATTACCTAACCTAACCCATCTATCCCCTCGCTGGTAATATTTTACAGAATCCCGTGCGTGTCGTACCGTACGTCTCGGTTTTGATATTATATACGTCTATAGCGTTATATATCGTAACCTAAGGCAGGCTATCATCTCGGATGCAGTATTTTACAACATTCCTGGCGCATAGCCTCTACTTCTCGGTGGGAACATTATATTCGTCTATAACGTAACATAACCTAACCGAACCCATCTAGCCCCTCGCTGGTAATATTTTACAGAATCCCGTTCGTGTCGTCCCGTACGTCTCGGTTGGGATATTATATACTTCTATAGCGTTATATATCGTAACCTAAGGCAGGCTATCATCTCGGATGCAGTATTTTACAACATTCCTGGCGCATAGCCTCTACTTCTCGGTGGGAACATTATATTCGTCTATAACGTAATATAACCTAACCTAACACATGTAGCCCCTCGCTGGTAATATTCTACAGAATCCCGTTCGTGTCGTCCCGTACGTCTCGATTGGGATATTATATACGTCTATAGCGTTATATATCGTAACCTAAGGCAGGCTATCATCTCGGCTGCAGTATTTTACAAACATTCCTGGCGCATCGGCCTCTACTTCTCGGTGGGAACTTTATATTCGTCTATAACGTAATATAACCTAACCTAACACATCTATCACCTCGCTGGTAATGTTTCACAGAATCCCGTTCCTGTCGTCCCGTACATATCGGTTGGGATATTATATACGTCTATAGCGTTCTATATCGTAACCTAAGGCAGGCTATCATTTCGGTTGCAGTATTTTACAACATTAATGGCGTACCGGCCCCTACTTCTCGGTGGGAACATTATACACGTCTA
Source organism: Xylocopa violacea (assembly GCA_963969225.1). NCBI lineage: Eukaryota > Metazoa > Arthropoda > Insecta > Hymenoptera > Apidae > Xylocopa > Xylocopa violacea. The sequence goes on along the minus strand of CAXAJV010000008.1, from coordinate 14,176,306 downwards.
TAACGTAACATAACCTAACCTAACACATCCTGCCCGCCGCTGGTAATATTTCACATAATCCCGTTCGTGTCGTCCCGTATGTCTCGGTTGGGACATTATATACGTCTATAGCGTTATATATCCTAACCTAAGGCAGGCTATAATCTCGGATGCAGTATTTTACAACATTCCTGGCGTATCGGCCCCTACTTCACGGTGGGAACATTATACACGTCTATAACGTAACATAACCTAACCTAACCCATCTAGCCCCTCGCTGGTAATATTTTACAGAATCCCGTTCGTGTCGTCCCGTACGTCTCGGTTGGGACATTATAAACGTCTACAGCGATATATATCCTAACGTAAGGCAGGCCAACATCTCGGATGTAGTGTTTTACAACATTCCTAACGTATCGGCCCCTACTTCTCGGTGCGAACATTATGTAGGTCAATAACGTAATATCACCTAACCTAACCCATCTAGCCCCTCGCTGGTAATGTTTTACAGCATCTCGTTCCTGTCGTCCCGTACGGTCGGTTGGGAAATTATAAACGTCTACAGCGATATATATCCTAACGTAAGGCAGGCTAACATATCGGATGTAGTATTTTACAACATTGCTGGCGCATCGGACTCTACTTCTCGGTGGGAACATTATATTCGTCTATAACGTAACATAACCTAACCTAACCCATCTAGCCCCACGCTGGTAATATTTTACAGAATCCCGTTCGTGTCGTCCCGTACGTCTCGATTGGGATATTATATACGTCTATAGCGTTATATATCCTAACCTAAGGCAGGCTATCATCTCGGATGCAGTATTTTACAACATTCCTGGCGCATCGGCCTCTACTTCTCGGTGGGAACATTATATTCGTCTATAACGTAACATAACCTAACCTATCCAATCTAGCATCTCGCTGGTATTATTTTAAAGAATTCCGTTCGTGTCGTCCCGTTCGTCTCGATTGGGATATTCTATACGTCTATAGCGTTATATATCGTAACCTAAGGCAGGCTATCATCTCGGATGCAGTATTTTACAACATTCCTGGCGCATCGGCCTCTACTTCTCGGTGGGAACATTATATTCGTCTATACCGTAATATAATCTAACCTAACACATCTAGCACCTCGCTGGTAATGTTTTACAGAATCCCGTTGGTGACGTCCCGTTCGACTCGGTTGAGATATTATATACGTCTATAAAGTTATATATCCTAACCTAAGGCAGGCTAGCATCTCGGATGCAGTATTTTACAACATACCTGGCATATCGAACCCTACTTCTCGGTGGGAACATTATAAACGTCTGTAACGTAACATAACCCAACCTAACCCATCTAGCCCCTCGCTGGTAATATTTCACAGAATCCCGTTCGCGTCGTCCCGTACGTCTCCGTTGGGTTATTATATACGTCTATAGCGTTATATATCTTAACCTAAGGCAGGCTAACAACTCGGATGCTGTATTTTACGCCATTCCTGTCGTATCGGCCGCTACTTCACGGTGGGAACATTATACACGTCTATAACGTAACATAACCTAACCTAACCCATCTAGCCCCTCGCTGGTAATATTTCACAGAATCCTGTTCGCGTCGTCCCGTACGTCTCGGTTGGGATATTATATACGTCTATAGCGTTATATATCGTAATCTAAGGCAGGCTATCATCTCGGATGCAGTATTTTACAACATTGCTGGCGCATCGGACTCTACTTCTCGGTGGGAACATTATATTCGTCTATAACGTAACATAACCTAACCTAACCCATCTAGCCCCACGCTGGTAATATTTTACAGAATCCCGTTCGTGTCGTCCCGTACGTCTCGATTGGGATATTATATACGTCTATAGCGTTATATATCGTAACCTAAGGCAGGCTATCATCTCGGATGCAGTATTTTACAACATTCATGGCGTACCGGCCCCTACTTCTCGGTGGGAACACTATACACGTCTATAACGTAACATAACCTAACCGAACCCATCTAGCCCCTCGCTGGTATTATTTTACAGAATCCCGTTCGTGTCGTCCCGTACGTCTCAATTGGGACATTATATACGTCTACAGCGTTATATATCCTAACCTAAGGCATACTAACATCTCGGATGCAGTATATTACGCCATTCCTGGCGTATCGGTCCCTTCTTCTCGGTGGGAACATTATAAACGTCTATAACGTAACATTACCTATCCTAACCCATCTATCCCCTCGCTGGTAATATTTTACAGAATCCCGTGCGTGTCGTCCCGTACGTCTCGGTTTTGATATTATATACGTCTATAGCGTTATATATCGTAACCTAAGGCAGGCTATCATCTCGGATGCAGTATTTTACAACATTCTTGGCGTACCGGCCCCTACTTCTCGGTGGGAACATTATACACGTCTATAACGTAACATAACCTAACCGAACCCATCTAGCCCCTCGCTGGTAATATTTTACAGAATCCCGTTCGTGTCGTCCCGTACGTCTCAATTGGGATATTATATACGTCTATAGCGTTATATCGTAACCTAAGGCAGGCTATCATCTCGGATGCAGTATTTTACAACATTCCTGGCGTATCGGCCCCTACTTCACAGTGGGAACATTATACACGTCTATAACGTAACATATCCTAACCTAACACATCCTGCCCGCCGCTGGTAATATTTCACATAATCCCGTTCGTGTCGTCCCGTATGTCTCGGTTGGGACATTATATACGTCTATAGCGTTATATATCCTAACCTAAGGCAGGCTATCATCTCGGATGCAGTATCTTACGCCATTCCTGGCGTATCGGCCCCTACTTCACGGTGGGAACATTATACACGTCTATAACGTAATATAACCTAACCTAACCCATCTAGCGCCTCGCTGGTAATATTTTACAGAATCCCGTTCGTGTCGTCCCGTACGTCTCGGTTGGGACATTATAAACGTCTACAGCGATATATATCCTAACGTAAGGCAGGCCAACATCTCGGATGTAGTGTTTTACAACATTCCTAACGTATCGGCCCCTACTTCTCGGTGGGAACATTATATAGGTCTATAACGTAACATAACCTAACCTAACCCATCTAGCCCCTCGCTGGTAATATTTTACAGAATCCCGTTCGTGTCGTCCCGTTCGTCTCGGTTGGGATATTATATACGTCCATAGCGTTATATCGTAACCTAAGGCAGGCTATCATCTCGGATGCAGTATTTTACAACATTCCTGGCGTATCGGCCCCTACTTCTCTGTGCGAACATTATGTAGGTCTATAACGTAATATCACCTAACCTAGCCCTTATAGCCCCTCGCTGGTAATGTTTTACAGAATCCCGTTCCTGTCGTCCCGTACGGTCGGTTTGGACATTATAAACGTCTACAGCGATATATATCCTAACGTAAGGCAGGCTAACATATGGGATGTAGTATTTTACAACATTCCTGGCGTATCGGCCTCTACTTCTCTGTGGGAACATTATATTCGTCTATAACGTAACATAACCTAACCGAACACATCTAGCCCCACGCTGGTAATATTTTACAGAATCCCGTTCGTGTCTTCCCGTACGTCTCGATTGGGACATTATATACGTCTACAGCGTTATATATCCTAACCTAAGGCATACTAACATCTCGGATGCAGTATATTACGCCATTCCTGGCGTATCGGTCCCTACTTCTCGTTGGGAACATTATAAACGTCTATAACGTAACATTACCTAACCTAACCCATCTATCCCCTCGCTGGTAATATTTTACAGAATCCCGTGCGTGTCGTACCGTACGTCTCGGTTTTGATATTATATACGTCTATAGCGTTATATATCGTAACCTAAGGCAGGCTATCATCTCGGATGCAGTATTTTACAACATTCCTGGCGCATAGCCTCTACTTCTCGGTGGGAACATTATATTCGTCTATAACGTAACATAACCTAACCGAACCCATCTAGCCCCTCGCTGGTAATATTTTACAGAATCCCGTTCGTGTCGTCCCGTACGTCTCGGTTGGGATATTATATACTTCTATAGCGTTATATATCGTAACCTAAGGCAGGCTATCATCTCGGATGCAGTATTTTACAACATTCCTGGCGCATAGCCTCTACTTCTCGGTGGGAACATTATATTCGTCTATAACGTAATATAACCTAACCTAACACATCTAGCCCCTCGCTGGTAATATTCTACAGAATCCCGTTCGTGTCGTCCCGTACGTCTCGATTGGGATATTATATACGTCTATAGCGTTCTATATCGTAACCTAAGGCAGGCTATCATTTCGGTTGCAGTATTTTACAACATTAATGGCGTACCGGCCCCTACTTCTCGGTGGGAACATTATACACGTCTATAACGTAACATAACCTAACCTAACACATCAAGCCCCTCGCTGGCAATGTTTTACAGAATCCCGTTCGTGTCGTCCAGTGCGTCTCGGTTGGGACATTATATACGTCTACAACGTTACATATCCTAACATAAGGCAGGCTAACATCACGGATGCAGTATTTTACGCCATTCCTGGCGTATCGGCCCCTACTTCACGGTGGGAACATTATAAACGTCTATAACGTAACATAACCTAACCTAACACATCATGCCCGCCGCTGGTAATATTTCACATAATCCCGTTCGTGTCGTCCCGTACGTCTCGGTTGAGACATTATAAACGTCTACAGCGATATGTATCCTAACCTAAGGCAGGCTATCATCTCGGATGCAGTATTTTACGCCATTCCTGGCGTATCGGCCCCTACTTCACGGTGGGAACATTATACACGTCTATAACGTAACATAACCTAACCTAACCCATCCAGCCCCTCGCTAGTAATATTTTACAGAATCCCGTTCGTGTCATCCCGTACGTCTCGGTGTTGATATTATATACGTCTATAACGTTATATATCGTAACCTAAGGCAGGCTAACATCTCGGATGAAGTATTTTACGCCATTCCTGGCATATCGGCCCACACTTCACGTTGGGAACATTATAGTCGTCTATAACGTAACATAACCTAACCTAACCCATCCAGCCCCTCGCTAGTAATATTTTACAGAATCCCGTTCGTGTTATCCCGTACGTCTCGGTGTTGATATTATATACGTCTATAACGTTATATATCGTAACCTAAGGCAGGCTATCATCTCGGATGCAGTATTTTATAACATTCCTGGCGCATCGGCCTCTACTTCTCGGTGGGAACATTATAGTCGTCTATAACGTAACATAACCTAACCTAAACCATCTAGCCCCACGCTGGTAATATTTTACAGAATCCCGTTCGTGTCGTCCCGTACGTCTCGGTTGGGACATTATAAACGTCTACAGCGTTATATATCCTAACGTAAGGCAGGCTAACATATCGGATGTAGTATTTTACAACATTCCTGGCGTATCGGCCTCTACTGCTCGGCGGGAACATTATATTCGTCTATAACGTAACATAACCTAACCTATCCCATCTAGCCCCTCGCTGGTATTATTTTACAGAATCCCGTTCGTGTCGTCCCGTACGGTCGGTTGGGAGATTATAAACGTCTACAGCGATATATATCCTAACGTAAGGCAGGCTAACATATCGGATGTAGTATTTTACAACATTCCTGGCGTATCGGCCTCTACTTCTCTGTGGGAACATTATATTCGTCTATAACGTAACATAACCTAACCTATCCCATCTAGCATTTCGCTGGTATTATTTTACCTAGAATCCCGTTCGTGTCGTCCCGCACATCTCGGTTGGCATATTATATACGTCTACAGCGATATATATCCTAACGTAAGGCAGGCTAACATCTCGGATGAAGTATTTTACGCCATTCCTGGCGTATCGGCCCCTACTTCACGGTGGGAACATTATACACGTCTATAACGTAACATAACCTAACCTAACACATCCTGCCCGCCGCTGGTAATATTTCACATAATCCCGTTCGTGTCGTCCCGTATGTCTCGGTTGGGACATTATAAACGTCTATAGCGTTATATATCCTAACCTAAGGCAGGCTATCATCTCGGATGCAGTATTTTACAACATACCTGGCATATCGAACCCTACTTCTCGGTGGGAACATTATAAACGTCTGTAACGTAACATAACCTAACCTAACCCATCTAGCCCCTCGCTGGTAATATTTCACAGAATCCCGTTCGCGTCGTCCCGTACGTCTCGGTTGGGACATTATAAACGTCTACAGCGATATGTATCCTAACCTAAGGCAGGCTATCATCTCGGATGCAGTATTTTACGCCATTCCTGGCGTATCGGCCCCTACTTCACGGTGGGAACATTATACACGTCTATAACGTAACATAACCTAACCTAACCCATCTAGCCCCTCGCTGGTAATATTTTACAGAATCCCGTTCCTGTCGTCCCGTACGGTCGGTTGGGAAATTATAAACGTCTACAGCGATATATATCCTAACGTAAGGCAGGCTAACATATCGGATGTAGTATTTTACAACATTCCTGGCGTATCGGCCTCTACTGCTCGGTGGGAACATTATATTCGTCTATAACGTAACATAACCTAACCTATCCCATCTAGCATCTCGCTGGTATTATTTTAAAGAATTCCGTTCGTGTCGTCCCGTTCGTCTCGATTGGGATATTCTATATGTCTATAGCGTTATATATCGTAACCTAAGGCAGGCTATCATCTCGGATGCAGTATTTTGCAACATTCCTGGCGTATCGGCCCTACTTCTCGGTGCGAACATTATGTAGGTCTATAACGTAATATCACCTAACCTAACCCTTCTAGCCCCTCGCTGGTAATGTTTTACAGAATCCCGTTCCTGTCGTCCCGTACGGTCGGTTTGGACATCATAAACGTCTACAGCGATATATATCCTAACGTAAGGCAGGCTAACATATGGGATGTAGTATTTTACAACATTCCTGGCGTATCGGCCTCTACTTCTCTGTGGGAACATTATATTCGTCTATAACGTAATATAACCTAACCTAACACATCTAGCCCCTCGCTGGTAATGTTTTACAGAATCCCGTTCTTGACGTCCCGTACATCTCAGTTGGAATATTATATACGTCTATAGCGTTATATATCATAACCTAAGGCAGGCTATCATCTCGGATGTAGTAGTTAACAACATTCCTGGCGTATCGGCCCCTACTTCTCGGTGGGAACATTATACACGTCTATAACGTAAGATAACCTAACTTAACCCATCTAGCCACTCACTGGTGATATTTTACAGAATCCCGTTCGTGTCGTCCCGTTCGTCTCGATTGGGATATTCTATACGTCTATAGCGTTATATATCGTAACCTAAGGCAGGCTATCATCTCGGATGCAGTATTTTACAACATTCCTGGTGCATCGGCTCCTACTTCTCGGTGGGAACATTATATACGTTTATAACGTATCTCAACCTAACCTAACCCATCTAGCCCCTCGCTGGTAATGTTTTACAGAATCCCGTTCCTGTCGTCCCGTACATCTCGGTTGGGATATTATATACGTCTACAGCGATATATATCCTAACGTAAGGCAGGCTAACATCTCGGATGTAGAATTTTACAACATTCCTGGCGTATTGGCCCCTACTTCTCGGTGGGAACATTATAAACGTCTGTAACGTAACATAACCTAACCTAACCCATCTAGCCCCTCGCTGGTAATATTTCACAGAATCCCGTTCGCGTCGTCCCGTACGTCTCGGTTGGGTTATTATATACGTCTATAGCGTTATATATCTTAACCTAAGGCAGGCTATCATCTCGGATGCAGTATTTTACAACATTCCTGGCGCATCGGCCTCTACTTCTCGGTGGGAACATTATATTCGTCTATAACGTAACATAACCTAACCGAACACATCTAGCCCCACGCTGGTAATATTTTACAGAATCCCGTTCGTGTCTTCCCGTACGTCTCGATTGGGACATTATATACGTCTACAGCGTTATATATCCTAACCTAAGGCAGGCTATCATCTCGGATGCAGTATTTTACAACATACCTGGCATATCGAACCCTACTTCTCGGTGGGAACATTATAAACGTCTGTAACGTAACATAACCTAACCTAACCCATCTAGACCCTCGCTGGTAATATTTCACAGAATCCCGTTCGCGTCGTCCCGTACGTCTCGGTTGGGTTATTATATACGTCTATAGCGTTATATATCGTAACCTAAGGCAGGCTATCATCTCGGATGCAGTATTTTACAACATTCGAGGCGCATCGGCCTCTACTTCTCGGTGAGAACATTATATTCGTCTATACCGTAATATAACCTAACCTAACACATCTAGCACCTCGCTGGTAATGTTTTACAGAATCCCGTTGGTGACGTCCCGTTCGACTCGGTTGAGATATTATATACGTCTATAGAGTTATATATCCTAACCTAAGGCAGGCTATCATCTCGGATGCAGTATTTTACAACATACCTGGCATATCGAACCCTACTTCTCGGTGGGAACATTATAAACGTCTGTAACGTAACATAACCTAACCTAACCCATCTAGCCCCTCGCTGGTAATATTTCACAGAATCCCGTTCGCGTCGTCCCGTACGTCTCGGTTGGGTTATTATATACGTCTATAGCGTTATATATCTTAACTTAAGGCAGGCTAACAACTCGGATGCTGTATTTTACGCCATTCCTGTCGTATCGGCCGCTACTTCACGGTGGGAACATTATACACGTCTATAACGTAACATAACCTAACCTAACCCATCTAGCCCCTCGCTGGTAATATTTCACAGAATCCTGTTCGCGTCGTCCCGTACGTCTCGGTTGGGATATTATATACGTCTATAGCGTTATATATCGTAACCTAAGGCAGGCTATCATCTCTGATACAGTATTTTACAACATTGCTGGCGCATCGGACTCTACTTCTCGGTGGGAACATTATATTCGTCTATAACGTAACATAACCTAACCTAACCCATCTAGCCCCACGCTGGTAATGTTTAACAGAATCCCGTTCGTGACGACCCGTATATCTCGGTTGGGATATTATATACGTCTACAGCGATATATATCGTAACGTAAGGCAGGCTATCATCTCGGATGCAGTATTTTACAACATTGCTGGCGCATCGGCCTCTACTTCTCGGTGGGAACATTATAGTCGTCTATAACGTAACATAACCTAACCTAACCCATTTAACCCCACGCTGGTAATATTTTACAGAATCCCGTTCGTGTCGTCCCGTACGTCTCGATTGGGATATTATATACGTCTATAGCGTTATATATCCTAAGCTAAGGCAGGCTATCATCTCGGATGCAGTATTTTACAACATTCCTGTCGCATCGGCCTCTACTTCTCGGTGAGAACATTATATTCGTCTATAACGTAACATAACCTAACCGAACGCATCTAGCCCCACGCTGGTAATATTTTACAGAATCCCGTTCGTGTCGTCCCGTACGTCTCGATTGGGACATTATATACGTCTACAGCGTTATATATCCTAACCTAAGGCATACTAACATCTCGGATGCAGTATATTACGCCATTCCTGGCGTATCGGTCCCTACTTCTCGGTGGGAACATTATAAACGTCTATAACGTAACATTACCTAACCTAACCCATCTATCCCCTCGCTGGTAATATTTTACAGAATCCCGTGCGTGTCGTCCCGTACGTCTCGGTTTTGATATTATATACGTCTATAGCGTTATATATCGTAACCTAAGGCAGGCTATCATCTCGGATGCAGTATTTTACAACATTCCTGGCGCATAGCCTCTACTTCTCGGTGGGAACATTATATTCGTCTATAACGTAACATAACCTAACCGAACCCATCTAGCCGCTCGCTGATAATATTTTACAGAATCCCGTTCGTGTCGTCCCGTACGTCTCAATTGGGATATTATATACGTCTATAGCGTTATATATCTTAACCTAAGGCAGGCTATCATCTCGGATGCAGTATTTTACAACATTCATGGCGTATCGGCCCCTACTTGTCGGTGCGAACATTATGAAGGTCTATAACGTAATATCACCTAACCTAACCCATCTAGCCCCTCGCTGGTAATGTTTTACAGAATCCCGTTCCTGTCGTCCCGTACGGTCGGTTGGGACATTATAAACGTCTACAGCGATATATATCCTAACGTAAGGCAGGCTAACATATCGGATGTAGTATTTTACAACATTCCTGGCGTATCGGCCTCTACTGCTCGGTGGGAACATTATATTCGTCTATAACGTAACATAACCTAACCCATCCCATCTAGCATCTCGCTGGAATTATTTTACAGAATCCCGTTCGTGTCGTCCCGTACGTCTCGGTTGGGATATTATATACGTCTATAGCGTTATATATCCTAACGTAAGGGAGGCTATCATCTCGGATGCAGTATTTTACAACATTCCTGGCGTATCGGCCTCTACTTATCGGTGGGAACATTATATTCGTCTATGACGTAACATAACCTAACCTAACACATCTAGCCACTCACTGGTAATGTTTTACAAAAGCCCGTACATGTCGTCCCGTACGTCGCGGTTGGGACATTATATACGTCTATAGCGTTATATATCCTAACCTAAGGCAGGCTATCACCTCAGATGTAGTATTTTACAACATTCCCAACGTATCGGCCCCTACTTCTCGGTGGGAACATTATATTCGTCTATAACGTAACATAACTTAACCTAACCCATCTAGCCCCTCGCTGGTGATATTTTACAGAATCCCGTTCGTGTCGTCCCGTTCGTCTCGATTGGGATATTCTATACGTCTATAGCGTTATATATCGTAACCTAAGGCAGGCTATCATCTCGGATGTAGTATTTTACAACATTCCTGGCGCATCGGCCTCTTCTTCTCGGTGGGTACATTATATTCTTCTATAACGTAATATAACCTAACCTAACACATCTAGCACCTCGCTGGTAATGTTTAGCAGAATCCCGTTCGTGACGACCCGTATATCTCGGTTGGGATATTATATACGTCTACAGCGATATATATCGTAACGTAAGGCAGGCTAACATCTCGGATGTAGTATTTTACAACATTACTAGCGTATCGGCCTCTACTTCTCGGTGGGAACATTATATTCGTCTATAACGTATCACAACCAAACCTAACCCATCTAGCCCCTCGCTGGTAATGTTTTACAGTATCCCGTTCCTGTCGTCCCGTACGTCTCGGATAGAACATTATAAACGTCTACAGCGATATATATCCTAACCTAAGGCAGGCTAACATCTCGGATGCAGTATTTTACGTCATTCCTGGCGTATCGGCCCCTACTTCACGGTGCGAACATTATACACGTCTATAAAGTAACATAACCTAACCTAACCCATCTAGCCCCTCGCTGGTAATATTCTACAGAATCCCGTTCGTGTCGTCCCGTACGTCTCGGTTGGGATATTATATACGTCTATAGCGTTATATATCGTAACCTAAGGCAGGCTATCATCTCGGATGCAGTATTTTACAACATTCCTGGCGCATAGCCTCTACTTGTCGGTGGGAACATTATGTTCGTCTATAACGTAACATAACCTAACCTAAACCATCTAACCCCTCGCTGGTAATGTTTTACAGAATGCCGGTCCTGTCGTCACGTACGTCTCGGTTGGGACATTATAAACGTCTACAGCGTTATATATCCTAACCTAAGGCAGGCTAACATCTCGGATGCAGTATTTTACGTCATTACTGACGTATCGGCCCCTACTTCACGGTGGGAACATTATACACGCCTATAACGTAACATAACCTAACCTAACCCATCTAGCCCCCCGCTGGTAATATTTCACAGAATCCTGTTCGCGTCGTCCCGTACGTCTCGGTTGGGATATTATATACGTCTACAGAGTTATATATCGTAACCTAAGGCAGGCTATCTTCTCGGATGCAGTATTTTACAACATTGCTGGCGCATCGGCCTCTACTTCTCGCTGGGAACATTATAGTCGTCTATAACGTAACATAACCTAACCGAACACATCTATCACCTCGCTGGCAATGTTTTACAGAATCCCGTTGGTGACGTCCCATACGACTCGGTTGAGATATTATATACGTCTATAGAGTTATATATCCTAACCTAAGGCAGGCTATCATCTCGGATGCAGTATTTTACAACATACCTGGCATATCGAACCCTACTTCTCGGTGGGAACATTATAAACGTCTGTAACGAAACATAACCTAACCTAACACATCTAGCCACTCGCTGGTAATGTTTTACAGAATCCCGTTCGTGTCGTCCCGTTCGTCTCGGTTGGGATATTATATACGTCTATAGCGTTATATCGTAACCTAAGGCAGGCTATCATCTCGGATGCAGTATTTTACAACATTCCGGGCGTATCGGCCCCTACTTCTCGGTGCGAACATTATGTAGGTCTATAACGTAACATCACCTAACCTAACCCTTCTAGCCCCTCGCTGGTAATGTTTTACAGAATCCCGTTCCTGTCGTCCCGTACGTCTCGGTTGGGACATTATAAACGTCTACAGCGTTATATATCCTAACCTAAGGCAGGCTAACATCTCGGATGCAGTATTTTACGTCATTCCTGGCGTATCGGCCCCCACTACACGTTGGGAACATTATACACGTCTATAACGTAACATAACCTAACCTAACCCATCTAGCCCCTCGCTAGCAATATTTTACAGAATCCCGTTCGTGTCATCCCGTACGTCTCGGTTTTGATATTGTATACGTCTATAGCGTTATATATCGTAACCTAAGGCAGGCTAACATCTCGGATGCTGTATTATACGCCATTCCTGGCGTATCGGCCCCTACTTCACGGTGGGAACATTATACAAGTCTATAACGTAACATAACCTAACCTAACCCATCTAGCCCCTCGCTGGTGATATTTCACAGAATCCTGTTCGCGTCGTCCCGTACGTCTCGGTTGGGATATTATATACGTCTATAGCGTTATATATCGTAACCTAAGGCAGGCTATCATCTCGGATGCAGTATTTTACAACATTGCTGGCGCATCGGCCTCTACTTCCCGGTGGGAACATTATAGTCGTCTATAACGTAACATAACCTAACCTAACCCATCTAGCCCCACGCTGGTAATATTTTACAGAATCCCGTTCGTGTCGTCCCGTACGTCTCGATTGGGATATTATATACGTCTGTAGCGTTATATATCCTAACCTAAGGCAGGCTAACATCTCGGATGCAGTATTTTACGTCATTACTGACGTATCGGCCCCTACTTCACGGTGGGAACATTATACACGTCTATAACGTAACATAACCTAACCTAACCCATCTAGCCCCCCGCTGGTAATATTTCACAGAATCCTGTTCGCGTCGTCCCGTACGTCTCGGTTGGGATATTATATACGTCTACAGCGTTATATATCGTAACCTAAGGCAGGCAATCATCTCGGATGCAGTATTTTACAACATACCTGGCATATCGAACCCTACTTCTCGGTGGGAACATTATAAACGTCTGTAACGTAACATAACCTAAGCTAACCCATCTAGCCCCTCGCTGGTAATATTTCACAGAATCCCGTTCGCGTCGTCCCGTACGTCTCGGTTGGGTTATTATATACGTCTATAGCGTTATATATCTTAACCTAAGGCAGGCTAACATCTCGGATGCTGTATTATACGCCATTCCTGGCGTATCGGCCCCTACTTCACGGTGGGAACATTATACAAGTCTTTAACGTAACATAACCTAACCTAACCCATCTAGCCCCTCGCTGGTAATATTTCACAGAATCCTGTTCGCGTCGTCCCGTACGTCTCGGTTGGGATATTATATACGTCTATAGCGTTATATATCGTAACCTAAGGCAGGCTATCATCTCGGATGCAGTATTTTACAACATTGCTGGCGCATCGGCCTCTACTTCCCGGTGGGAACATTATAGTCGTCTATAACGTAACATAACCTAACCTAACCCATCTAGCCCCACGCTGGTAATATTTTACAGAATCCCGTTCGTGTCGTCCCGTACGTCTCGATTGGGATATTATATACGTCTGTAGCGTTATATATCCTAACCTAAGGCAGGCTATCATCTCGGATGTAGTATTTTACAACATTCCTGGCGTATCGGCCTCTACTGCTCGGTGGGAACATTATATTCGTCTATAACGTAACATAACCTAACCTAACCCATCTAGCCCCTCGCTGGTAATGTTTTACAGAATTCCGTTCCTGTCGTCCCATACGGTCGGTTGGGACATTATAAACGTCTACAGCGATATATATCCTAACGTAAGGCAGGCTAACATATCGGATGTAGTATTTTACAACATTCCTGGCGTATCGGCCTCTACTTCTCTGTGGGAACATTATATTCGTCTATAACGTAACATAACCTAACCTATCCCATCTAGCATTTCGCTGGTATTATTTTACAGAATCCCGTTCGTGTCGTCCCGTACATCTCGGTTGGCATATTATATACGTCTACAGCGATATATATCCTAACGTAAGGCAGGCTAACATCTCGGATGAAGTATTTTACGCCATTCCTGGCATATCGGCCCACACTTCACGTTGGGAACATTATAGTCGTCTATAACGTAACATAACCTAACCTAACCCATCCAGCCCCTCGCTAGTAATATTTTACAGAATCCCGTTCGTGTCATCCCGTACGTCTCGGTGTTGATATTATATACGTCTATAACGTTATATATCGTAACCTAAGGCAGGCTATCATCTCGGATGCAGTATTTTATAACATTCTTGGCGCATCGGCCTCTACTTCTCGGTGGGAACATTATATTCGTCTATAACGTAACATAACCTAACCTATTCCATCTAGCATCTCGCTGGTATTATTTTAAAGAATCCCGTTCGTGTCGTCCCGTACGTCTCGGTTGGGACATTATAAACGTCTACAGCGTTATATATCCTAACCTAAGGCAGGCTAACACCTCGGGTGCAGTATTTTACGTCATTCCTGGCGTATCGGCCCCTACTTCACGGTGGGAACATTATACACGTCTATAACGTAACATAACCTAACCTAACCCATCTAGCCCCTCGCTGGTAATATTCTACAGAATCCCGTTCGTGTCGTCCCGTACGTCTCGGTTGGGATATTATATACGTCTATAGCGTTATATATCGTAACCTAAGGCAGGCTATCATCTCGGATGCAGTATTTTACAACATTCCTGGCGCATAGCCTCTACTTCTCGGTGGGAACATTATATTCGTCTATAACGTAACATAACCTAACCTAAACCATCTAACCCCTCGCTGGTAATGTTTTACAGAATCCCGGTCCTGTCGTCCCGTACGTCTCGGTTGGGACATTATAAACGTCTACAGCGTTATATATCCTAACCTAAGGCAGGCTAACATCTCGGATGGAGTATTTTACGTCATTCCTGACGTATCGGCCCCTACTTCACGGTGGGAACATTATACACGTCTATAACGTAACATAACCTAACCGAACACATCTAGCCCCACGCTGGTAATATTTTACAGAATCCGGTTCGTGTCGTCCCGTACGTCTCGATTGGGACATTATATACGTCTACAGCGTTATATATCCTAACCTAAGGCATACTAACATCTCGGATGCAGTATATTACGCCATTCCTGGCGTATCGGTCCCTACTTCTCGGTGGGAACATTATAAACGTCTATAACGTAACATTACCTAACCTAAACCATCTATCCCCTCGCTGGTAATATTTTACAGAATCCCGTGCGTGTCGTCCCGTACGTCTCGGTTTTGATATTATATACGTCTATAGCGTTATATCGTAACCTAAGGCAGGCTATCATCTCGGATGCAGTATTTTACGTCATTCCTGACGTATCGGCCCCTACTTCACGGTGGGAACATTATACACGTCTATAACGTAACATAACCTAACCTAACCCATCTAGCCCCTCGTTCGTAATATTCTACAGAATCCCGTTCGTGTCGTCCCGTACGTCTCGATTGGGATATTATATACGTCTATAGCGTTATATATCGTAACCTAAGGCAGGCTATCATCTCGGATGCAGTATTTTACAAACATTCCTGGCGCATCGGCCTCTACTTCTCGGTGGAAACTTTATATTCGTCTATAACGTAATATAACCTAACCTAACACATCTATCACCTCGCTGGTAATGTTTTACAGAATCCCGTTGGTGACGTCCCATACGACTCGTTTGAGATATTATATACGTCTATAGAGTTATATATCCTAACCTAAGGCAGGCTATCATCTCGGATGCAGTATTTTACAACATACCTGGCATATCGAACCCTACTTCTCGGTGGGAACATTATAAACGTCTGTAACGTAACATAACCTAACCTAACCCATCTCGCCCCACGCTGGTAATATTTTACAGAATCCCGTTCGTGTCGTCCCGTACGTCTCGATTGGGATATTATATACGTCTGTAGCGTTATATATCCTAACCTAAGGCAGGCTAACATCTCGGATGCAGTATTTTACGTCATTACTGACGTATCGGCCCCTACTTCACGGTGGGAACATTATACACGTCTATAACGTAACATGACCTAACCTAACCCATCTAGCCCCCCGCTGGTAATATTTCACAGAATCCTGTTCGCGTCGTCCCGTACGTCTCGGTTGGGATATTATATACGTCTACAGCGTTATATATCGTAACCTAAGGCAGGCTATCTTCTCGGATGCAGTATTTTACAACATTGCTGGCGCATCGGCCTCTACTTCTCGCTGGGAACATTATAGTCGTCTATAACGTAACATAACCTAACCTAACCCATCTAGCCCCACGCTGGTAATATTTTACAGAATCCCGTTGGTGACGTCCCGTACGTCTCGATTGGGATATTATATACGTCTGTAGCGTTATATATCCTAACCTAAGGCAGGCTATCATCTCGGATGTAGTATTTTACAACATTCCTGGCGTATCGGCCTCTACTGCTCGGTGGGAACATTATATTCGTCTATAACGTAACATAACCTAACCTAACCCATCTAGCCCCTCGCTGGTAATGTTTTACAGAATTCCGTTCCTGTCGTCCCATACGGTCGGTTGGGACATTATAAACGTCTACAGCGATATATATCCTAACGTAAGGCAGGCTAACATATCGGATGTAGTATTTTACAACATTCCTGGCGTATCGGCCTCTACTTCTCTGTGGGAAAATTATATTCGTCTATAACGTAACATAACCTAACCTATCCCATCTAGCATTTCGCTGGTATTATTTTACAGAATCCCGTTCGTGTCGTCCCGTACATCTCGGTTGGCATATTATATACGTCTACAGCGATATATATCCTAACGTAAGGCAGGCTAACATCTCGGATGAAGTATTTTACGCCATTCCTGGCATATCGGCCCACACTTCACGTTGGGAACATTATAGTCGTCTATAACGTAACATAACCTAACCTAACCCATCCAGCCCCTCGCTAGTAATATTTTACAGAATCCCGTTCGTGTCATCCCGTACGTCTCGGTGTTGATATTATATACGTCTATAACGTTATATATCGTAACCTAAGGCAGGCTATCATCTCGGATGCAGTATTTTATAACATTCTTGGCGCATCGGCCTCTACTTCTCGGTGGGAACATTATATTCGTCTATAACGTAACATAACCTAACCTATTCCATCTAGCATCTCGCTGGTATTATTTTAAAGAATCCCGTTCGTGTCGTCCCGTACGTCTCGGTTGGGACATTATAAACGTCTACAGCGTTATATATCCTAACCTAAGGCAGGCTAACACCTCGGGTGTAGTATTTTACGTCATTCCTGGCGTATCGGCCCCTACTTCACGGTGGGAACATTATACACGTCTATAACGTAACATAACCTAACCTAACCCATCTAGCCCCTCGCTGGTAATATTCTACAGAATCCCGTTCGTGTCGTCCCGTACGTCTCGGTTGGGATATTATATACGTCTATAGCGTTATATATCGTAACCTAAGGCAGGCTATCATCTCGGATGCAGTATTTTACAACATTCCTGGCGCATAGCCTCTACTTCTCGGTGGGAACATTATATTCGTCTATAACGTAACATAACCTAACCTAAACCATCTAACCCCTCGCTGGTAATGTTTTACAGAATCCCGGTCCTGTCGTCCCGTACGTCTCGATTGGGATATTATATACGTCTATAGCGTTATATATCGTAACCTAAGGCAGGCTATCATCTCGGATGCAGTATTTTACAAACATTCCTGGCGCATCGGCCTCTACTTCTCGGTGGAAACTTTATATTCGTCTATAACGTAATATAACCTAACCTAACACATCTATCACCTCGCTGGTAATGTTTTACAGAATCCCGTTGGTGACGTCCCATACGACTCGTTTGAGATATTATATACGTCTATAGAGTTATATATCCTAACCTAAGGCAGGCTATCATCTCGGATGCAGTATTTTACAACATACCTGGCATATCGAACCCTACTTCTCGGTGGGAACATTATAAACGTCTGTAACGTAACATAACCTAACCTAACCCATCTCGCCCCACGCTGGTAATATTTTACAGAATCCCGTTCGTGTCGTCCCGTACGTCTCGATTGGGATATTATATACGTCTGTAGCGTTATATATCCTAACCTAAGGCAGGCTATCATCTCGGATGTAGTATTTTACAACATTCCTGGCGTATCGGCCTCTACTGCTCGGTGGGAACATTATATTCGTCTATAACGTAACATAACCTAACCTAACCCATCTAGCCCCTCGCTGGTAATGTTTTACAGAATTCCGTTCCTGTCGTCCCATACGGTCGGTTGGGACATTATAAACGTCTACAGCGATATATATCCTAACGTAAGGCAGGCTAACATATCGGATGTAGTATTTTACAACATTCCTGGCGTATCGGCCTCTACTTCTCTGTGGGAACATTATATTCGTCTATAACGTAACATAACCTAACCTATCCCATCTAGCATTTCGCTGGTATTATTTTACAGAATCCCGTTCGTGTCGTCCCGTACATCTCGGTTGGCATATTATATACGTCTACAGCGATATATATCCTAACGTAAGGCAGGCTAACATCTCGGATGAAGTATTTTACGCCATTCCTGGCATATCGGCCCACACTTCACGTTGGGAACATTATAGTCGTCTATAACGTAACATAACCTAACCTAACCCATCCAGCCCCTCGCTAGTAATATTTTACAGAATCCCGTTCGTGTCATCCCGTACGTCTCGGTGTTGATATTATATACGTCTATAACGTTATATATCGTAACCTAAGGCAGGCTATCATCTCGGATGCAGTATTTTATAACATTCTTGGCGCATCGGCCTCTACTTCTCGGTGGGAACATTATATTCGTCTATAACGTAACATAACCTAACCTATTCCATCTAGCATCTCGCTGGTATTATTTTAAAGAATCCCGTTCGTGTCGTCCCGTACGTCTCGGTTGGGACATTATAAACGTCTACAGCGTTATATATCCTAACCTAAGGCAGGCTAACACCTCGGGTGCAGTATTTTACGTCATTCCTGGCGTATCGGCCCCTACTTCACGGTGGGAACATTATACACGTCTATAACGTAACATAACCTAACCTAACCCATCTAGCCCCTCGCTGGTAATATTCTACAGAATCCCGTTCGTGTCGTCCCGTACGTCTCGGTTGGGATATTATATACGTCTATAGCGTTATATATCGTAACCTAAGGCAGGCTATCATCTCGGATGCAGTATTTTACAACATTCCTGGCGCATAGCCTCTACTTCTCGGTGGGAACATTATATTCGTCTATAACGTAACATAACCTAACCTAAACCATCTAACCCCTCGCTGGTAATGTTTTACAGAATCCCGGTCCTGTCGTGCCGTACGTCTCGGTTGGGACATTATAAACGTCTACAGCGTTATATATCCTAACCTAAGGCAGGCTAACATCTCGGATGGAGTATTTTACGTCATTCCTGACGTATCGGCCCCTACTTCACGGTGGGAACATTATACACGTCTATAACGTAACATAACCTAACCGAACACATCTAGCCCCACGCTGGTAATATTTTACAGAATCCGGTTCGTGTCGTCCCGTACGTCTCGATTGGGACATTATATACGTCTACAGCGTTATATATCCTAACCTAAGGCATACTAACATCTCGGATGCAGTATATTACGCCATTCCTGGCGTATCGGTCCCTACTTCTCGGTGGGAACATTATAAACGTCTATAACGTAACATTACCTAACCTAAACCATCTATCCCCTCGCTGGTAATATTTTACAGAATCCCGTGCGTGTCGTCCCGTACGTCTCGGTTTTGATATTATATACGTCTATAGCGTTATATCGTAACCTAAGGCAGGCTATCATCTCGGATGCAGTATTTTACGTCATTCCTGACGTATCGGCCCCTACTTCACGGTGGGAACATTATACACGTCTATAACGTAACATAACCTAACCTAACCCATCTAGCCCCTCGTTCGTAATATTCTACAGAATCCCGTTCGTGTCGTCCCGTACGTCTCGATTGGGATATTATATACGTCTATAGCGTTATATATCGTAACCTAAGGCAGGCTATCATCTCGGATGCAGTATTTTACAAACATTCCTGGCGCATCGGCCTCTACTTCTCGGTGGAAACTTTATATTCGTCTATAACGTAATATAACCTAACCTAACACATCTATCACCTCGCTGGTAATGTTTTACAGAATCCCGTTGGTGACGTCCCATACGACTCGTTTGAGATATTATATACGTCTATAGAGTTATATATCCTAACCTAAGGCAGGCTATCATCTCGGATGCAGTATTTTACAACATACCTGGCATATCGAACCCTACTTCTCGGTGGGAACATTATAAACGTCTGTAACGTAACATAACCTAACCTAACCCATCTCGCCCCACGCTGGTAATATTTTACAGAATCCCGTTCGTGTCGTCCCGTACGTCTCGATTGGGATATTATATACGTCTGTAGCGTTATATATCCTAACCTAAGGCAGGCTAACATCTCGGATGCAGTATTTTACGTCATTACTGACGTATCGGCCCCTACTTCACGGTGGGAACATTATACACGTCTATAACGTAACATGACCTAACCTAACCCATCTAGCCCCCCGCTGGTAATATTTCACAGAATCCTGTTCGCGTCGTCCCGTACGTCTCGGTTGGGATATTATATACGTCTACAGCGTTATATATCGTAACCTAAGGCAGGCTATCTTCTCGGATGCAGTATTTTACAACATTGCTGGCGCATCGGCCTCTACTTCTCGCTGGGAACATTATAGTCGTCTATAACGTAACATAACCTAACCGAACACATCTATCACCTCGCTGGTAATGTTTTACAGAATCCCGTTGGTGACGTCCCATACGACTCGGTTGAGATATTATATACGTCTATAGAGTTATATATCCTAACCTAAGGCAGGCAATCATCTCGGATGCAGTATTTTACAACATACCTGGCATATCGAACCCTACTTCTCGGTGGGAACATTATAAACGTCTGTAACGTAACATAACCTAAGCTAACCCATCTAGCCCCTCGCTGGTAATATTTCACAGAATCCCGTTCGCGTCGTCCCGTACGTCTCGGTTGGGTTATTATATACGTCTATAGCGTTATATATCTTAACCTAAGGCAGGCTAACATCTCGGATGCTGTATTATACGCCATTCCTGGCGTATCGGCCCCTACTTCACGGTGGGAACATTATACAAGTCTTTAACGTAACATAACCTAACCTAACCCATCTAGCCCCTCGCTGGTAATATTTCACAGAATCCTGTTCGCGTCGTCCCGTACGTCTCGGTTGGGATATTATATACGTCTATAGCGTTATATATCGTAACCTAAGGCAGGCTATCATCTCGGATGCAGTATTTTACAACATTGCTGGCGCATCGGCCTCTACTTCCCGGTGGGAACATTATAGTCGTCTATAACGTAACATAACCTAACCTAACCCATCTAGCCCCACGCTGGTAATATTTTACAGAATCCCGTTCGTGTCGTCCCGTACGTCTCGATTGGGATATTATATACGTCTGTAGCGTTATATATCCTAACCTAAGGCAGGCTATCATCTCGGATGCAGTATTTTACAACATTCCTGGCGCATAGCCTCTACTGCTCGGTGGGAACATTATATTCGTCTATAACGTAACATAACCTAACCTAAACCATCTAACCCCTCGCTGGTAATGTTTTACAGAATCCCGGTCCTGTCGTGCCGTACGTCTCGGTTGGGACATTATAAACGTCTACAGCGTTATATATCCTAACCTAAGGCAGGCTAACATCTCGGATGGAGTATTTTACGTCATTCCTGACGTATCGGCCCCTACTTCACGGTGGGAACATTATACACGTCTATAACGTAACATAACCTAACCGAACACATCTAGCCCCACGCTGGTAATATTTTACAGAATCCGGTTCGTGTCGTCCCGTACGTCTCGATTGGGACATTATATACGTCTACAGCGTTATATATCCTAACCTAAGGCATACTAACATCTCGGATGCAGTATATTACGCCATTCCTGGCGTATCGGTCCCTACTTCTCGGTGGGAACATTATAAACGTCTATAACGTAACATTACCTAACCTAAACCATCTATCCCCTCGCTGGTAATATTTTACAGAATCCCGTGCGTGTCGTCCCGTACGTCTCGGTTTTGATATTATATACGTCTATAGCGTTATATCGTAACCTAAGGCAGGCTATCATCTCGGATGCAGTATTTTACGTCATTCCTGACGTATCGGCCCCTACTTCACGGTGGGAACATTATACACGTCTATAACGTAACATAACCTAACCTAACCCATCTAGCCCCTCGTTCGTAATATTCTACAGAATCCCGTTCGTGTCGTCCCGTACGTCTCGATTGGGATATTATATACGTCTATAGCGTTATATATCGTAACCTAAGGCAGGCTATCATCTCGGATGCAGTATTTTACAAACATTCCTGGCGCATCGGCCTCTACTTCTCGGTGGAAACTTTATATTCGTCTATAACGTAATATAACCTAACCTAACACATCTATCACCTCGCTGGTAATGTTTTACAGAATCCCGTTGGTGACGTCCCATACGACTCGTTTGAGATATTATATACGTCTATAGAGTTATATATCCTAACCTAAGGCAGGCTATCATCTCGGATGCAGTATTTTACAACATACCTGGCATATCGAACCCTACTTCTCGGTGGGAACATTATAAACGTCTGTAACGTAACATAACCTAACCTAACCCATCTCGCCCCACGCTGGTAATATTTTACAGAATCCCGTTCGTGTCGTCCCGTACGTCTCGATTGGGATATTATATACGTCTGTAGCGTTATATATCCTAACCTAAGGCAGGCTAACATCTCGGATGCAGTATTTTACGTCATTACTGACGTATCGGCCCCTACTTCACGGTGGGAACATTATACACGTCTATAACGTAACATGACCTAACCTAACCCATCTAGCCCCCCGCTGGTAATATTTCACAGAATCCTGTTCGCGTCGTCCCGTACGTCTCGGTTGGGATATTATATACGTCTACAGCGTTATATATCGTAACCTAAGGCAGGCTATCTTCTCGGATGCAGTATTTTACAACATTGCTGGCGCATCGGCCTCTACTTCTCGCTGGGAACATTATAGTCGTCTATAACGTAACATAACCTAACCGAACACATCTATCACCTCGCTGGTAATGTTTTACAGAATCCCGTTGGTGACGTCCCATACGACTCGGTTGAGATATTATATACGTCTATAGAGTTATATATCCTAACCTAAGGCAGGCAATCATCTCGGATGCAGTATTTTACAACATACCTGGCATATCGAACCCTACTTCTCGGTGGGAACATTATAAACGTCTGTAACGTAACATAACCTAAGCTAACCCATCTAGCCCCTCGCTGGTAATATTTCACAGAATCCCGTTCGCGTCGTCCCGTACGTCTCGGTTGGGTTATTATATACGTCTATAGCGTTATATATCTTAACCTAAGGCAGGCTAACATCTCGGATGCTGTATTATACGCCATTCCTGGCGTATCGGCCCCTACTTCACGGTGGGAACATTATACAAGTCTTTAACGTAACATAACCTAACCTAACCCATCTAGCCCCTCGCTGGTAATATTTCACAGAATCCTGTTCGCGTCGTCCCGTACGTCTCGGTTGGGATATTATATACGTCTATAGCGTTATATATCGTAACCTAAGGCAGGCTATCATCTCGGATGCAGTATTTTACAACATTGCTGGCGCATCGGCCTCTACTTCCCGGTGGGAACATTATAGTCGTCTATAACGTAACATAACCTAACCTAACCCATCTAGCCCCACGCTGGTAATATTTTACAGAATCCCGTTCGTGTCGTCCCGTACGTCTCGATTGGGATATTATATACGTCTGTAGCGTTATATATCCTAACCTAAGGCAGGCTATCATCTCGGATGTAGTATTTTACAACATTCCTGGCGTATCGGCCTCTACTGCTCGGTGGGAACATTATATTCGTCTATAACGTAACATAACCTAACCTAACCCATCTAGCCCCTCGCTGGTAATGTTTTACAGAATTCCGTTCCTGTCGTCCCATACGGTCGGTTGGGACATTATAAACGTCTACAGCGATATATATCCTAACGTAAGGCAGGCTAACATATCGGATGTAGTATTTTACAACATTCCTGGCGTATCGGCCTCTACTTCTCTGTGGGAACATTATATTCGTCTATAACGTAACATAACCTAACCTATCCCATCTAGCATTTCGCTGGTATTATTTTACAGAATCCCGTTCGTGTCGTCCCGTACATCTCGGTTGGCATATTATATACGTCTACAGCGATATATATCCTAACGTAAGGCAGGCTAACATCTCGGATGAAGTATTTTACGCCATTCCTGGCATATCGGCCCACACTTCACGTTGGGAACATTATAGTCGTCTATAACGTAACATAACCTAACCTAACCCATCCAGCCCCTCGCTAGTAATATTTTACAGAATCCCGTTCGTGTCATCCCGTACGTCTCGGTGTTGATATTATATACGTCTATAACGTTATATATCGTAACCTAAGGCAGGCTATCATCTCGGATGCAGTATTTTATAACATTCTTGGCGCATCGGCCTCTACTTCTCGGTGGGAACATTATATTCGTCTATAACGTAACATAACCTAACCTATTCCATCTAGCATCTCGCTGGTATTATTTTAAAGAATCCCGTTCGTGTCGTCCCGTACGTCTCGGTTGGGACATTATAAACGTCTACAGCGTTATATATCCTAACCTAAGGCAGGCTAACACCTCGGGTGCAGTATTTTACGTCATTCCTGGCGTATCGGCCCCTACTTCACGGTGGGAACATTATACACGTCTATAACGTAACATAACCTAACCTAACCCATCTAGCCCCTCGCTGGTAATATTCTACAGAATCCCGTTCGTGTCGTCCCGTACGTCTCGGTTGGGATATTATATACGTCTATAGCGTTATATATCGTAACCTAAGGCAGGCTATCATCTCGGATGCAGTATTTTACAACATTCCTGGCGCATAGCCTCTACTTCTCGGTGGGAACATTATATTCGTCTATAACGTAACATAACCTAACCTAAACCATCTAACCCCTCGCTGGTAATGTTTTACAGAATCCCGGTCCTGTCGTCCCGTACGTCTCGATTGGGATATTATATACGTCTATAGCGTTATATATCGTAACCTAAGGCAGGCTATCATCTCGGATGCAGTATTTTACAAACATTCCTGGCGCATCGGCCTCTACTTCTCGGTGGAAACTTTATATTCGTCTATAACGTAATATAACCTAACCTAACACATCTATCACCTCGCTGGTAATGTTTTACAGAATCCCGTTGGTGACGTCCCATACGACTCGTTTGAGATATTATATACGTCTATAGAGTTATATATCCTAACCTAAGGCAGGCTATCATCTCGGATGCAGTATTTTACAACATACCTGGCATATCGAACCCTACTTCTCGGTGGGAACATTATAAACGTCTGTAACGTAACATAACCTAACCTAACCCATCTCGCCCCACGCTGGTAATATTTTACAGAATCCCGTTCGTGTCGTCCCGTACGTCTCGATTGGGATATTATATACGTCTGTAGCGTTATATATCCTAACCTAAGGCAGGCTATCATCTCGGATGTAGTATTTTACAACATTCCTGGCGTATCGGCCTCTACTGCTCGGTGGGAACATTATATTCGTCTATAACGTAACATAACCTAACCTAACCCATCTAGCCCCTCGCTGGTAATGTTTTACAGAATTCCGTTCCTGTCGTCCCATACGGTCGGTTGGGACATTATAAACGTCTACAGCGATATATATCCTAACGTAAGGCAGGCTAACATATCGGATGTAGTATTTTACAACATTCCTGGCGTATCGGCCTCTACTTCTCTGTGGGAACATTATATTCGTCTATAACGTAACATAACCTAACCTATCCCATCTAGCATTTCGCTGGTATTATTTTACAGAATCCCGTTCGTGTCGTCCCGTACATCTCGGTTGGCATATTATATACGTCTACAGCGATATATATCCTAACGTAAGGCAGGCTAACATCTCGGATGAAGTATTTTACGCCATTCCTGGCATATCGGCCCACACTTCACGTTGGGAACATTATAGTCGTCTATAACGTAACATAACCTAACCTAACCCATCCAGCCCCTCGCTAGTAATATTTTACAGAATCCCGTTCGTGTCATCCCGTACGTCTCGGTGTTGATATTATATACGTCTATAACGTTATATATCGTAACCTAAGGCAGGCTATCATCTCGGATGCAGTATTTTATAACATTCTTGGCGCATCGGCCTCTACTTCTCGGTGGGAACATTATATTCGTCTATAACGTAACATAACCTAACCTATTCCATCTAGCATCTCGCTGGTATTATTTTAAAGAATCCCGTTCGTGTCGTCCCGTACGTCTCGGTTGGGACATTATAAACGTCTACAGCGTTATATATCCTAACCTAAGGCAGGCTAACACCTCGGGTGCAGTATTTTACGTCATTCCTGGCGTATCGGCCCCTACTTCACGGTGGGAACATTATACACGTCTATAACGTAACATAACCTAACCTAACCCATCTAGCCCCTCGCTGGTAATATTCTACAGAATCCCGTTCGTGTCGTCCCGTACGTCTCGGTTGGGATATTATATACGTCTATAGCGTTATATATCGTAACCTAAGGCAGGCTATCATCTCGGATGCAGTATTTTACAACATTCCTGGCGCATAGCCTCTACTTCTCGGTGGGAACATTATATTCGTCTATAACGTAACATAACCTAACCTAAACCATCTAACCCCTCGCTGGTAATGTTTTACAGAATCCCGGTCCTGTCGTGCCGTACGTCTCGGTTGGGACATTATAAACGTCTACAGCGTTATATATCCTAACCTAAGGCAGGCTAACATCTCGGATGGAGTATTTTACGTCATTCCTGACGTATCGGCCCCTACTTCACGGTGGGAACATTATACACGTCTATAACGTAACATAACCTAACCGAACACATCTAGCCCCACGCTGGTAATATTTTACAGAATCCGGTTCGTGTCGTCCCGTACGTCTCGATTGGGACATTATATACGTCTACAGCGTTATATATCCTAACCTAAGGCATACTAACATCTCGGATGCAGTATATTACGCCATTCCTGGCGTATCGGTCCCTACTTCTCGGTGGGAACATTATAAACGTCTATAACGTAACATTACCTAACCTAAACCATCTATCCCCTCGCTGGTAATATTTTACAGAATCCCGTGCGTGTCGTCCCGTACGTCTCGGTTTTGATATTATATACGTCTATAGCGTTATATCGTAACCTAAGGCAGGCTATCATCTCGGATGCAGTATTTTACGTCATTCCTGACGTATCGGCCCCTACTTCACGGTGGGAACATTATACACGTCTATAACGTAACATAACCTAACCTAACCCATCTAGCCCCTCGTTCGTAATATTCTACAGAATCCCGTTCGTGTCGTCCCGTACGTCTCGATTGGGATATTATATACGTCTATAGCGTTATATATCGTAACCTAAGGCAGGCTATCATCTCGGATGCAGTATTTTACAAACATTCCTGGCGCATCGGCTTCTACTTCTCGGTGGAAACTTTATATTCGTCTATAACGTAATATAACCTAACCTAACACATCTATCACCTCGCTGGTAATGTTTTACAGAATCCCGTTGGTGACGTCCCATACGACTCGTTTGAGATATTATATACGTCTATAGAGTTATATATCCTAACCTAAGGCAGGCTATCATCTCGGATGCAGTATTTTACAACATACCTGGCATATCGAACCCTACTTCTCGGTGGGAACATTATAAACGTCTGTAACGTAACATAACCTAACCTAACCCATCTCGCCCCACGCTGGTAATATTTTACAGAATCCCGTTCGTGTCGTCCCGTACGTCTCGATTGGGATATTATATACGTCTGTAGCGTTATATATCCTAACCTAAGGCAGGCTAACATCTCGGATGCAGTATTTTACGTCATTACTGACGTATCGGCCCCTACTTCACGGTGGGAACATTATACACGTCTATAACGTAACATGACCTAACCTAACCCATCTAGCCCCCCGCTGGTAATATTTCACAGAATCCTGTTCGCGTCGTCCCGTACGTCTCGGTTGGGATATTATATACGTCTACAGCGTTATATATCGTAACCTAAGGCAGGCTATCTTCTCGGATGCAGTATTTTACAACATTGCTGGCGCATCGGCCTCTACTTCTCGCTGGGAACATTATAGTCGTCTATAACGTAACATAACCTAACCGAACACATCTATCACCTCGCTGGTAATGTTTTACAGAATCCCGTTGGTGACGTCCCATACGACTCGGTTGAGATATTATATACGTCTATAGAGTTATATATCCTAACCTAAGGCAGGCAATCATCTCGGATGCAGTATTTTACAACATACCTGGCATATCGAACCCTACTTCTCGGTGGGAACATTATAAACGTCTGTAACGTAACATAACCTAAGCTAACCCATCTAGCCCCTCGCTGGTAATATTTCACAGAATCCCGTTCGCGTCGTCCCGTACGTCTCGGTTGGGTTATTATATACGTCTATAGCGTTATATATCTTAACCTAAGGCAGGCTAACATCTCGGATGCTGTATTATACGCCATTCCTGGCGTATCGGCCCCTACTTCACGGTGGGAACATTATACAAGTCTTTAACGTAACATAACCTAACCTAACCCATCTAGCCCCTCGCTGGTAATATTTCACAGAATCCTGTTCGCGTCGTCCCGTACGTCTCGGTTGGGATATTATATACGTCTATAGCGTTATATATCGTAACCTAAGGCAGGCTATCATCTCGGATGCAGTATTTTACAACATTGCTGGCGCATCGGCCTCTACTTCCCGGTGGGAACATTATAGTCGTCTATAACGTAACATAACCTAACCTAACCCATCTAGCCCCACGCTGGTAATATTTTACAGAATCCCGTTCGTGTCGTCCCGTACGTCTCGATTGGGATATTATATACGTCTGTAGCGTTATATATCCTAACCTAAGGCAGGCTATCATCTCGGATGCAGTATTTTACAACATTCCTGGCGCATAGCCTCTACTGCTCGGTGGGAACATTATATTCGTCTATAACGTAACATAACCTAACCTAAACCATCTAACCCCTCGCTGGTAATGTTTTACAGAATCCCGGTCCTGTCGTGCCGTACGTCTCGGTTGGGACATTATAAACGTCTACAGCGTTATATATCCTAACCTAAGGCAGGCTAACATCTCGGATGGAGTATTTTACGTCATTCCTGACGTATCGGCCCCTACTTCACGGTGGGAACATTATACACGTCTATAACGTAACATAACCTAACCGAACACATCTAGCCCCACGCTGGTAATATTTTACAGAATCCGGTTCGTGTCGTCCCGTACGTCTCGATTGGGACATTATATACGTCTACAGCGTTATATATCCTAACCTAAGGCATACTAACATCTCGGATGCAGTATATTACGCCATTCCTGGCGTATCGGTCCCTACTTCTCGGTGGGAACATTATAAACGTCTATAACGTAACATTACCTAACCTAAACCATCTATCCCCTCGCTGGTAATATTTTACAGAATCCCGTGCGTGTCGTCCCGTACGTCTCGGTTTTGATATTATATACGTCTATAGCGTTATATCGTAACCTAAGGCAGGCTATCATCTCGGATGCAGTATTTTACGTCATTCCTGACGTATCGGCCCCTACTTCACGGTGGGAACATTATACACGTCTATAACGTAACATAACCTAACCTAACCCATCTAGCCCCTCGTTCGTAATATTCTACAGAATCCCGTTCGTGTCGTCCCGTACGTCTCGATTGGGATATTATATACGTCTATAGCGTTATATATCGTAACCTAAGGCAGGCTATCATCTCGGATGCAGTATTTTACAAACATTCCTGGCGCATCGGCCTCTACTTCTCGGTGGAAACTTTATATTCGTCTATAACGTAATATAACCTAACCTAACACATCTATCACCTCGCTGGTAATGTTTTACAGAATCCCGTTGGTGACGTCCCATACGACTCGTTTGAGATATTATATACGTCTATAGAGTTATATATCCTAACCTAAGGCAGGCTATCATCTCGGATGCAGTATTTTACAACATACCTGGCATATCGAACCCTACTTCTCGGTGGGAACATTATAAACGTCTGTAACGTAACATAACCTAACCTAACCCATCTCGCCCCACGCTGGTAATATTTTACAGAATCCCGTTCGTGTCGTCCCGTACGTCTCGATTGGGATATTATATACGTCTGTAGCGTTATATATCCTAACCTAAGGCAGGCTAACATCTCGGATGCAGTATTTTACGTCATTACTGACGTATCGGCCCCTACTTCACGGTGGGAACATTATACACGTCTATAACGTAACATGACCTAACCTAACCCATCTAGCCCCCCGCTGGTAATATTTCACAGAATCCTGTTCGCGTCGTCCCGTACGTCTCGGTTGGGATATTATATACGTCTACAGCGTTATATATCGTAACCTAAGGCAGGCTATCTTCTCGGATGCAGTATTTTACAACATTGCTGGCGCATCGGCCTCTACTTCTCGCTGGGAACATTATAGTCGTCTATAACGTAACATAACCTAACCGAACACATCTATCACCTCGCTGGTAATGTTTTACAGAATCCCGTTGGTGACGTCCCATACGACTCGGTTGAGATATTATATACGTCTATAGAGTTATATATCCTAACCTAAGGCAGGCAATCATCTCGGATGCAGTATTTTACAACATACCTGGCATATCGAACCCTACTTCTCGGTGGGAACATTATAAACGTCTGTAACGTAACATAACCTAAGCTAACCCATCTAGCCCCTCGCTGGTAATATTTCACAGAATCCCGTTCGCGTCGTCCCGTACGTCTCGGTTGGGTTATTATATACGTCTATAGCGTTATATATCTTAACCTAAGGCAGGCTAACATCTCGGATGCTGTATTATACGCCATTCCTGGCGTATCGGCCCCTACTTCACGGTGGGAACATTATACAAGTCTTTAACGTAACATAACCTAACCTAACCCATCTAGCCCCTCGCTGGTAATATTTCACAGAATCCTGTTCGCGTCGTCCCGTACGTCTCGGTTGGGATATTATATACGTCTATAGCGTTATATATCGTAACCTAAGGCAGGCTATCATCTCGGATGCAGTATTTTACAACATTGCTGGCGCATCGGCCTCTACTTCCCGGTGGGAACATTATAGTCGTCTATAACGTAACATAACCTAACCTAACCCATCTAGCCCCACGCTGGTAATATTTTACAGAATCCCGTTCGTGTCGTCCCGTACGTCTCGATTGGGATATTATATACGTCTGTAGCGTTATATATCCTAACCTAAGGCAGGCTATCATCTCGGATGTAGTATTTTACAACATTCCTGGCGTATCGGCCTCTACTGCTCGGTGGGAACATTATATTCGTCTATAACGTAACATAACCTAACCTAACCCATCTAGCCCCTCGCTGGTAATGTTTTACAGAATTCCGTTCCTGTCGTCCCATACGGTCGGTTGGGACATTATAAACGTCTACAGCGATATATATCCTAACGTAAGGCAGGCTAACATATCGGATGTAGTATTTTACAACATTCCTGGCGTATCGGCCTCTACTTCTCTGTGGGAACATTATATTCGTCTATAACGTAACATAACCTAACCTATCCCATCTAGCATTTCGCTGGTATTATTTTACAGAATCCCGTTCGTGTCGTCCCGTACATCTCGGTTGGCATATTATATACGTCTACAGCGATATATATCCTAACGTAAGGCAGGCTAACATCTCGGATGAAGTATTTTACGCCATTCCTGGCATATCGGCCCACACTTCACGTTGGGAACATTATAGTCGTCTATAACGTAACATAACCTAACCTAACCCATCCAGCCCCTCGCTAGTAATATTTTACAGAATCCCGTTCGTGTCATCCCGTACGTCTCGGTGTTGATATTATATACGTCTATAACGTTATATATCGTAACCTAAGGCAGGCTATCATCTCGGATGCAGTATTTTATAACATTCTTGGCGCATCGGCCTCTACTTCTCGGTGGGAACATTATATTCGTCTATAACGTAACATAACCTAACCTATTCCATCTAGCATCTCGCTGGTATTATTTTAAAGAATCCCGTTCGTGTCGTCCCGTACGTCTCGGTTGGGACATTATAAACGTCTACAGCGTTATATATCCTAACCTAAGGCAGGCTAACACCTCGGGTGCAGTATTTTACGTCATTCCTGGCGTATCGGCCCCTACTTCACGGTGGGAACATTATACACGTCTATAACGTAACATAACCTAACCTAACCCATCTAGCCCCTCGCTGGTAATATTCTACAGAATCCCGTTCGTGTCGTCCCGTACGTCTCGGTTGGGATATTATATACGTCTATAGCGTTATATATCGTAACCTAAGGCAGGCTATCATCTCGGATGCAGTATTTTACAACATTCCTGGCGCATAGCCTCTACTTCTCGGTGGGAACATTATATTCGTCTATAACGTAACATAACCTAACCTAAACCATCTAACCCCTCGCTGGTAATGTTTTACAGAATCCCGGTCCTGTCGTCCCGTACGTCTCGATTGGGATATTATATACGTCTATAGCGTTATATATCGTAACCTAAGGCAGGCTATCATCTCGGATGCAGTATTTTACAAACATTCCTGGCGCATCGGCCTCTACTTCTCGGTGGAAACTTTATATTCGTCTATAACGTAATATAACCTAACCTAACACATCTATCACCTCGCTGGTAATGTTTTACAGAATCCCGTTGGTGACGTCCCATACGACTCGTTTGAGATATTATATACGTCTATAGAGTTATATATCCTAACCTAAGGCAGGCTATCATCTCGGATGCAGTATTTTACAACATACCTGGCATATCGAACCCTACTTCTCGGTGGGAACATTATAAACGTCTGTAACGTAACATAACCTAACCTAACCCATCTCGCCCCACGCTGGTAATATTTTACAGAATCCCGTTCGTGTCGTCCCGTACGTCTCGATTGGGATATTATATACGTCTGTAGCGTTATATATCCTAACCTAAGGCAGGCTAACATCTCGGATGCAGTATTTTACGTCATTACTGACGTATCGGCCCCTACTTCACGGTGGGAACATTATACACGTCTATAACGTTACATGACCTAACCTAACCCATCTAGCCCCCCGCTGGTAATATTTCACAGAATCCTGTTCGCGTCGTCCCGTACGTCTCGGTTGGGATATTATATACGTCTACAGCGTTATATATCGTAACCTAAGGCAGGCTATCTTCTCGGATGCAGTATTTTACAACATTGCTGGCGCATCGGCCTCTACTTCTCGCTGGGAACATTATAGTCGTCTATAACGTAACATAACCTAACCGAACACATCTATCACCTCGCTGGTAATGTTTTACAGAATCCCGTTGGTGACGTCCCATACGACTCGGTTGAGATATTATATACGTCTATAGAGTTATATATCCTAACCTAAGGCAGGCTATCATCTCGGATGCAGTATTTTACAACATTCCTGGCGCATCGGCCTCTACTTCTCGGTGGGAACATTATATTCGTCTATAACGTAATATAACCTAACCTAACACATCTAGCACCTCGCTGGTAATGTTTTACAGAATCCCGTTGGTGACGTCCCGTACGACTCGGTTGAGATATTATATACGTCTATAGAGTTATATATCCTAACCTAAGGCAGGCTATCATCTCGGATGCAGTATTTTACAACATACCTGGCATATCGAACCCTACTTCTCGGTGGGAACATTATAAACGTCTGTAACGTAACATAACCTAAGCTAACCCATCTAGCCCCTCGCTGGTAATATTTCACAGAATCCCGTTCGCGTCGTCCCGTACGTCTCGGTTGGGTTATTATATACGTCTATAGCGTTATATATCTTAACCTAAGGCAGGCTAACATCTCGGATGCTGTATTATACGCCATTCCTGGCGTATCGGCCCCTACTTCACGGTGGGAACATTATACAAGTCTTTAACGTAACATAACCTAACCTAACCCATCTAGCCCCTCGCTGGTAATATTTCACAGAATCCTGTTCGCGTCGTCCCGTACGTCTCGGTTGGGATATTATATACGTCTATAGCGTTATATATCGTAACCTAAGGCAGGCTATCATCACGGATGCAGTATTTTACAACATTGCTGGCGCATCGGCCTCTACTTCCCGGTGGGAACATTATAGTCGTCTATAACGTAACATAACCTAACCTAACCCATCTAGCCCCACGCTGGTAATATTTTACAGAATCCCGTTCGTGTCGTCCCGTACGTCTCGATTGGGATATTATATACGTCTGAGGCGTTATATATCCTAACCTAAGGCAGGCTATCATCTCGGATGTAGTATTTTACAACATTCCTGGCGTATCGGCCTCTACTGCTCGGTGGGAACATTATATTCGTCTATAACGTAACATAACCTAACCTAACCCATCTAGCCCCTCGCTGGTAATGTTTTACAGAATTCCGTTCCTGTCGTCCCATACGGTCGGTTGGGACATTATAAACGTCTACAGCGATATATATCCTAACGTAAGGCAGGCTAACATATCGGATGTAGTATTTTACAACATTCCTGGCGTATCGGCCTCTACTCCTCTGTGGGAACATTATATTCGTCTATAACGTAACATAACCTAACCTATCCCATCTAGCATTTCGCTGGTATTATTTTACAGAATCCCGTTCGTGTCGTCCCGTACATCTCGGTTGGCATATTATATACGTCTACAGCGATATATATCCTAACGTAAGGCAGGCTAACATCTCGGATGAAGTATTTTACGCCATTCCTGGCATATCGGACCACACTTCACGTTGGGAACATTATAGTCGTCTATAACGTAACATAACCTAACCTAACCCATCCAGCCCCTCGCTAGTAATATTTTACAGAATCCCGTTCGTGTCATCCCGTACGTCTCGGTGTTGATATTATATACGTCTATAACGTTATATATCGTAACCTAAGGCAGGCTATCATCTCGGATGCAGTATTTTATAACATTCTTGGCGCATCGGCCTCTACTTCTCGGTGGGAACATTATATTCGTCTATAACGTAACATAACCTAACCTATTCCATCTAGCATCTCGCTGGTATTATTTTAAAGAATCCCGTTCGTGTCGTCCCGTACGTCTCGGTTGGGACATTTTAAACGTCTACAGCGTTATATATCCTAACCTAAGGCAGGCTAACACCTCGGGTGCAGTATTTTACGTCATTCCTGGCGTATCGGCCCCTACTTCACGGTGGGAACATTATACACGTCAATAACGTAACATAACCTAACCTAACCCATCTAGCCCCTCGCTGGTAATATTCTACAGAATCCCGTTCGTGTCGTCCCGTACGTCTCGGTTGGGATATTATATACGTCTATAGCGTTATATATCGTAACCTAAGGCAGGCTATCATCTCGGATGCAGTATTTTACAACATTCCTGGCGCATAGCCTCTACTTCTCGGTGGGAACATTATATTCGTCTATAACGTAACATAACCTAACCTAAACCATCTAACCCCTCGCTGGTAATGTTTTACAGAATCCCGGTCCTGTCGTCCCGTACGTCTCGGTTGGGACATTATAAACGTCTACAGCGTTATATATCCTAACCTAAGGCAGGCTAACATCTCGGATGGAGTATTTTACGTCATTCCTGACGTATCGGCCCCTACTTCACGGTGGGAACATTATACACGTCTATAACGTAACATAACCTAACCGAACACATCTAGCCCCACGCTGGTAATATTTTACAGAATCCGGTTCGTGTCGTCCCGTACGTCTCGATTGGGACATTATATACGTCTACAGCGTTATATATCCTAACCTAAGGCATACTAACATCTCGGATGCAGTATATTACGCCATTCCTGGCGTATCGGTCCCTACTTCTCGGTGGGAACATTATAAACGTCTATAACGTAACATTACCTAACCTAAACCATCTATCCCCTCGCTGGTAATATTTTACAGAATCCCGTGCGTGTCGTCCCGTACGTCTCGGTTTTGATATTATATACGTCTATAGCGTTATATCGTAACCTAAGGCAGGCTATCATCTCGGATGCAGTATTTTACGTCATTCCTGACGTATCGGCCCCTACTTCACGGTGGGAACATTATACACGTCTATAACGTAACATAACCTAACCTAACCCATCTAGCCCCTCGTTCGTAATATTCTACAGAATCCCGTTCGTGTCGTCCCGTACGTCTCGATTGGGATATTATATACGTATATCTCGTTATATATCGTAACCTAAGGCAGGCTATCATCTCGGATGCAGTATTTTACAAACATTCCTGGCGCATCGGCCTCTACTTCTCGGTGGAAACTTTATATTCGTCTATAACGTAATATAACCTAACCTAACACATCTATCACCTCGCTGGTAATGTTTTACAGAATCCCGTTGGTGACGTCCCATACGACTCGTTTGAGATATTATATACGTCTATAGAGTTATATATCCTAACCTAAGGCAGGCTATCATCTCGGATGCAGTATTTTACAACATACCTGGCATATCGAACCCTACTTCTCGGTGGGAACATTATAAACGTCTGTAACGTAACATAACCTAACCTAACCCATCTCGCCCCACGCTGGTAATATTTTACAGAATCCCGTTCGTGTCGTCCCGTACGTCTCGATTGGGATATTATATACGTCTATAGCGTTATATATCGTAACCTAAGGCAGGCTATCATCTCGGATGCAGTATTTTACAACATTCCTGGCGCATAGCCTCTACTTCTCGGTGGGAACATTATATTCGTCTATAACGTAACATAACCTAACCTAACACATCTAGCCACTCGCTGGTAATGTTTTACAGAAGCCCGTACATGTCGTCTCGTACGTCTCGGTTGGGACATTATATACGTCTACAGCGTTATGTATCCTAACGTAAGGCAGGCTATCATCTCGGATGCAGTATTTTACAACATTCCTGGCGCATAGCCTCTACTTCTCGGTGGGAACATTATACACGTCTATAACGTAACATAACCTAACCTAACCCATCTAGCCCCTCGCTGGTAATATTTTACAGAATCCCGTTCGTGTCGTCCCGATCGTCTCGGTTGGTATATTATATACGTCTATAGCGTTATATATCCTAACCTAAGGCAGGCTATCACCTCGGATGTAGTATTTTACGCCATTCCTGGCGTATCGGCCCCTACTTCTCGGTGGGAACATTATACACGTCTATAACGTAACATAACCTAACCTAACCCATCCAGCTCCTCGCTGGTAATGTTTTACAGAATTCCGTTCCTGTCGTCCCATACGGTCGGTTGGGACATTATAAACGTCTACAGCGATATATATCCTAACGTAAGGCAGGCTAACATATCGGATGTAGTATTTTACAACATTCCTGGCGTATCGGCCTCTACTTCTCTGTGGGAACATTATATTCGTCTATAACGTAACATAACCTAACCTATCCCATCTAGCATTTCGCTGGTATTATTTTACAGAATCCCGTTCGTGTCGTCCCGTACATCTCGGTTGGCATATTATATACGTCTACAGCGATATATATCCTAACGTAAGGCAGGCTAACATCTCGGATGAAGTATTTTACGCCATTCCTGGCGTATCGGCCCCTACTTCACGGTGGGAACATTATACACGTCTATAACGTAACATAACCTAACCTAACACATCCTGCCCGCCGCTGGTAATATTTCACATAATCCCGTTCGTGTCGTCCCGTATGTCTCGGTTGGGACATTATATACGTCTATAGCGTTATATATCCTAACCTAAGGCAGGCTATAATCTCGGATGCAGTATTTTACAATATTCCTGGCGTATCGGCCCCTACTTCAGGGTGGGAACATTATACACGTCTATAACGTAACATAACCTAACCTAACCCATCTAGCCCCTCGCTGGTAATATTTTACAGAATCCCGTTCGTGTCGTCCCGTACGTCTCGGTTGGGACATTATAAACGTCTACAGCGATATGTATCCTAACCTAAGGCAGGCTATCATCTCGGATGCAGCATTTTACGCCATTCCTGGCGTATCGGCCCCTACTTCACGGTGGGAACATTATACACGTCTATAACGTAACATAACCTAACCTAACCCATCTAGCCCCTCGCTAGCAATATTTTACAGAATCCCGTTCGTGTCATCCCGTACGTCTCGGTTTTGATATTATATACGTCTATAGCGTTATATATCGTAACCTAAGGCAGGCTAACATCTCGGATGCTGTATTATACGCCATTCCTGGCGTATCGGCCCCTACTTCACGGTGGGAACATTATACAAGTCTATAACGTAACATAACCTAACCTAACCCATCTAGCCCCTCGCTGGTGATATTTCACAGAATCCTG
This sequence comes from Xylocopa violacea, assembly GCA_963969225.1. Classification (NCBI taxonomy): domain Eukaryota; kingdom Metazoa; phylum Arthropoda; class Insecta; order Hymenoptera; family Apidae; genus Xylocopa; species Xylocopa violacea. The sequence goes on along the minus strand of CAXAJV010000008.1, from coordinate 14,137,220 downwards.
TTCGCGTCGTCCCGTACGTCTCGGTTGGGATATTATATACGTCTATAGCGTTATATATCGTAACCTAAGGCAGGCTATCATCTCGGATGCAGTATTTTACAACATTGCTGGCGCATCGGCCTCTACTTCCCGGTGGGAACATTATAGTCGTCTATAACGTAACATAACCTAACCTAACCCATCTAGCCCCACGCTGGTAATATTTTACAGAATCCCGTTCGTGTCGTCCCGTACATCTCGGTTGGCATATTATATACGTCTACAGCGATATATATCCTAACGTAAGGCAGGCTAACATCTCGGATGAAGTATTTTACGCCATTCCTGGCGTATCGGCCCCTACTTCACGGTGGGAACATTATACACGTCTATAACGTAACATAACCTAACCTAACACATCCTGCCCGCCGCTGGTAATATTTCACATAATCCCGTTCGTGTCGTCCCGTATGTCTCGGTTGGGACATTATATACGTCTATAGCGTTATATATCCTAACCTAAGGCAGGCTATAATCTCGGATGCAGTATTTTACAATATTCCTGGCGTATCGGCCCCTACTTCAGGGTGGGAACATTATACACGTCTATAACGTAACATAACCTAACCTAACCCATCTAGCCCCTCGCTGGTAATATTTTACAGAATCCCGTTCGTGTCGTCCCGTACGTCTCGGTTGGGACATTATAAACGTCTACAGCGATATGTATCCTAACCTAAGGCAGGCTATCATCTCGGATGCAGCATTTTACGCCATTCCTGGCGTATCGGCCCCTACTTCACGGTGGGAACATTATACACGTCTATAACGTAACATAACCTAACCTAACCCATCTAGCCCCTCGCTAGCAATATTTTACAGAATCCCGTTCGTGTCATCCCGTACGTCTCGGTTTTGATATTATATACGTCTATAGCGTTATATATCGTAACCTAAGGCAGGCTAACATCTCGGATGCTGTATTATACGCCATTCCTGGCGTATCGGCCCCTACTTCACGGTGGGAACATTATACAAGTCTATAACGTAACATAACCTAACCTAACCCATCTAGCCCCTCGCTGGTGATATTTCACAGAATCCTGTTCGCGTCGTCCCGTACGTCTCGGTTGGGATATTATATACGTCTATAGCGTTATATATCGTAACCTAAGGCAGGCTATCATCTCGGATGCAGTATTTTACAACATTGCTGGCGCATCGGCCTCTACTTCCCGGTGGGAACATTATAGTCGTCTATAACGTAACATAACCTAACCTAACCCATCTAGCCCCACGCTGGTAATATTTTACAGAATCCCGTTCGTGTCGTCCCGTACGTCTCGATTGGGATATTATATACGTCTGTAGCGTTATATATCCTAACCTAAGGCAGGCTAACATCTCGGATGCAGTATTTTACGTCATTACTGACGTATCGGCCCCTACTTCACGGTGGGAACCTTATACACGTCTATAACGTAACATAACCTAACCTAACCCATCTAGCCCCCCGCTGGTAATATTTCACAGAATCCTGTTCGCGTCGTCCCGTACGTCTCGGTTGGGATATTATATACGTCTACAGCGTTATATATCGTAACGCAAGGCAGGCTATCTTCTCGGATGCAGTATTTTACAACATTGCTGGCGCATCGGCCTCTACTTCTCGCTGGGAACATTATAGTCGTCTATAACGTAACATAACCTAACCGAACACATCTATCACCTCGCTGGTAATGTTTTACAGAATCCCGTTGGTGACGTCCCATACGACTCGGTTGAGATATTATATACGTCTATAGAGTTATATATCCTAACCTAAGGCAGGCTATTATCTCGGATGCAGTATTTTACAACATTCCTGGCGCATCGGCCTCTACTTCTCGGTGGGAACATTATATTCGTCTATAACGTAATATAACCTAACCTAACACATCTAGCACCTCGCTGGTAATGTTTTACAGAATCCCGTTGGTGACGTCCCGTACGACTCGGTTGAGATATTATATACGTCTATAGAGTTATATATCCTAACCTAAGGCAGGCTATCATCTCGGATGCAGTATTTTACAACATACCTGGCATATCGAACCCTACTTCTCGGTGAGAACATTATAAACGTCTGTAACGTAACATAACCTAAGCTAACCCATCTAGCCCCTCGCTGGTAATATTTCACAGAATCCCGTTCGCGTCGTCCCGTACGTCTCGGTTGGGTTATTATATACGTCTATAGCGTTATATATCTTAACCTAAGGCAGGCTAACATCTCGGATGCTGTATTATACGCCATTCCTGGCGTATCGGCCCCTACTTCACGGTGGGAACATTATACAAGTCTTTAACGTAACATAACCTAACCTAACCCATCTAGCCCCTCGCTGGTAATATTTCACAGAATCCTGTTCGCGTCGTCCCGTACGTCTCGGTTGGGATATTATATACGTCTATAGCGTTATATATCGTAACCTAAGGCAGGCTATCATCTCGGATGCAGTATTTTGCAACATTGCTGGCGCATCGGCCTCTACTTCCCGGTGGGAACATTATAGTCGTCTATAACGTAACATAACCTAACCTAACCCATCTAGCCCCACGCTGGTAATATTTTACAGAATCCCGTTCGTGTCGTCCCGTACGTCTCGATTGGGATATTATATACGTCTGTAGCGTTATATATCCTAACCTAAGGCAGGCTATCATCTCGGATGTAGTATTTTACAACATTCCTGGCGTATCGGCCTCTACTGCTCGGTGGGAACATTATATTCGTCTATAACGTAACATAACCTAACCTAACCCATCTAGCCCCTCGCTGGTAATGTTTTACAGAATTCCGTTCCTGTCGTCCCATACGGTCGGTTGGGACATTATAAACGTCTACAGCGATATATATCCTAACGTAAGGCAGGCTAACATATCGGATGTAGTATTTTACAACATTCCTGGCGTATCGGCCTCTACTTCTCTGTGGGAACATTATATTCGTCTATAACGTAACATAACCTAACCTATCCCATCTAGCATTTCGCTGATATTATTTTACAGAATCCCGTTCGTGTCGTCCCGTACATCTCGGTTGGCATATTATATACGTCTACAGCGATATATATCCTAACGTAAGGCAGGCTAACATCTCGGATGAAGTATTTTACGCCATTCCTGGCATATCGGCCCACACTTCACGTTGGGAACATTATAGTCGTCTATAACGTAACATAACCTAACCTAACCCATCCAGCCCCTCGCTAGTAATATTTTACAGAATCCCGTTCGTGTCATCCCGTACGTCTCGGTTGGGATATTATATACGTCTATAGCGTTATATATCGTAACCTAAGGCAGGCTATCATCTCGGATGCAGTATTTTACAACATTCCTGGCGCATAGCCTCTACTTCTCGGTGGGAACATTATATTCGTCTATAACGTAACATAACCTAACCTAACACATCTAGCCACTCGCTGGTAATGTTTTACAGAAGCCCGTACATGTCGTCTCGTACGTCTCGGTTGGGACATTATATACGTCTACAGCGTTATGTATCCTAACGTAAGGCAGGCAAACATCTCGGATGCAGTATTTTACGCCATTCCTGGCGTATCGGCCCCGACTTCTCGGTGGGAACATTATACACATCTATAACGTAACATAACCTAACCTAACCCATCTAGCCCCTCGCTGGTAATATTTTACAGAATCCCGTGCGTGTCGTCCCGTACGTCTCGGTTTTGATATTGTATACGTCTATAGCGTTATATATCGTAACCTAAGGCAGGCTATCATCTCGGATGCAGTATTTTACAAACATTCCTGGCGCATCAGCCTCTACTTCTCGGTGGAAACTTTATATTCGTCTATAACGTAATATAACCTAACCTAACACATCTATCACCTCGCTGGTAATGTTTTACAGAATCCCGTTGGTGACGTCCCATACGACTCGTTTGAGATATTATATACGTCTATAGAGTTATATATCCTAACCTAAGGCAGGCTATCATCTCGGATGCAGTATTTTACAACATACCTGGCATATCGAACCCTACTTCTCGGTGGGAACAGTATAAACGTCTGTAACGTAACATAACCTAACCTAACCCATCTAGCCCCTCGCTGGTAATGTTTTACAGAATTCCGTTCCTGTCGTCCCATACGGTCGGTTGGGACATTATAAACGTCTACAGCGATATATATCCTAACCTAAGGCAGGCTAACATATCGGATGCAGTATTTTACGCCATTCCTGGCGTATCGGCCCCGACTTCTCGGTGGGAACATTATACACATCTATAACGTAACATAACCTAACCTAACCCATCTAGCCCCTCGCTGGTAATATTTTACAGAATCCCGTGCGTGTCGTCCCGTACGTCTCGGTTTTGATATTGTATACGTCTATAGCGTTATATATCGTAACCTAAGGCAGGCTATCATCTCGGATGCAGTATTTTACAACATTCCTGGTTCATAGCCTCTACTTCTCGGTGGGAACATTATACACGTCTATAACGTAACATAACCTAACCTAACCCATCTAGCCCCTCGCTGGTAATATTTTACAGAATCCCGTTCGTGTCGTCCCGTTCGTCTCGGTTGGTATATTATATACGTCTATAGCGTTATATATCCTAACCTAAGGCAGGCTATCACCTCGGATGTAGTATTTTACGCCATTCCTGGCGTATCGGCCCCTACTTCTCGGTGGGAACATTATACACGTCTATAACGTAACATAACCTAACCTAACCCATCCAGCTCCTCGCTGGTAATGTTTTACAGAATTCCGTTCCTGTCGTCCCATACGGTCGGTTGGGACATTATAAACGTCTACAGCGATATATATCCTAACGAAAGGCAGGCTAACATATCGGATGTAGTATTTTACAACATTCCTGGCGTATCGGCCTCTACTTCTCTGTGGGAACATTATATTCGTCTATAACGTAACATAACCTAACCTATCCCATCTAGCATTTCGCTGGTATTATTTTACAGAATCCCGTTCGTGTCGTCCCGTACATCTCGGTTGGCATATTATATACGTCTACAGCGATATATATCCTAGCGTAAGGCAGGCTAACATCTCGGATGAAGTATTTTAAGCCATTCCTGGCGTATCGGCCCCTACTTCACGGTGGGAACATTATACACGTCTATAACGTAACATAACCTAACCTAACACATCCTGCCCGCCGCTGGTAATATTTCACATAATCCCGTTCGTGTCGTCCCGTATGTCTCGGTTGGGACATTATATACGTCTATAGCGTTATATATCCTAACCTAAGGCAGGCTATAATCTCGGATGCAGTATTTTACAATATTCCTGGCGTATCGGCCCCTACTTCAGGGTGGGAACATTATACACGTCTATAACGTAACATAACCTAACCTAACCCATCTAGCCCCTCGCTGGTAATATTTTACAGAATCCCGTTCGTGTCGTCCCGTACGTCTCGGTTGGGACATTATAAACGTCTACAGCGATATGTATCCTAACCTAAGGCAGGCTATCATCTCGGATGCAGCATTTTACGCCATTCCTGGCGTATCGGCCCCTACTTCACGGTGGGAACATTATAGTCGTCTATAACGTAACATAACCTAACCTAACCCATCTAGCCCCACGCTGGTAATATTTTACAGAATCCCGTTCGTGTCGTCCCGTACGTCTCGATTGGGATATTATATACGTCTGTAGCGTTATATATCCTAACCTAAGGCAGGCTAACATCTCGGATGCAGTATTTTACGTCATTACTGACGTATCGGCCCCTACTTCACGGTGGGAACCTTATACACGTCTATAACGTAACATAACCTAACCTAACCCATCTAGCCCCCCGCTGGTAATATTTCACAGAATCCTGTTCGCGTCGTCCCGTACGTCTCGGTTGGGATATTATATACGTCTACAGCGTTATATATCGTAACGTAAGGCAGGCTATCTTCTCGGATGCAGTATTTTACAACATTGCTGGCGCATCGGCCTCTACTTCTCGCTGGGAACATTATAGTCGTCTATAACGTAACATAACCTAACCGAACACATCTATCACCTCGCTGGTAATGTTTTACAGAATCCCGTTGGTGACGTCCCATACGACTCGGTTGAGATATTATATACGTCTATAGAGTTATATATCCTAACCTAAGGCAGGCTATTATCTCGGATGCAGTATTTTACAACATTCCTGGCGCATCGGCCTCTACTTCTCGGTGGGAACATTATATTCGTCTATAACGTAATATAACCTAACCTAACACATCTAGCACCTCGCTGGTAATGTTTTACAGAATCCCGTTGGTGACGTCCCGTACGACTCGGTTGAGATATTATATACGTCTATAGAGTTATATATCCTAACCTAAGGCAGGCTATCATCTCGGATGCAGTATTTTACAACATACCTGGCATATCGAACCCTACTTCTCGGTGAGAACATTATAAACGTCTGTAACGTAACATAACCTAAGCTAACCCATCTAGCCCCTCGCTGGTAATATTTCACAGAATCCCGTTCGCGTCGTCCCGTACGTCTCGGTTGGGTTATTATATACGTCTATAGCGTTATATATCTTAACCTAAGGCAGGCTAACATCTCGGATGCTGTATTATACGCCATTCCTGGCGTATCGGCCCCTACTTCACGGTGGGAACATTATACAAGTCTTTAACGTAACATAACCTAACCTAACCCATCTAGCCCCTCGCTGGTAATATTTCACAGAATCCTGTTCGCGTCGTCCCGTACGTCTCGGTTGGGATATTATATACGTCTATAGCGTTATATATCGTAACCTAAGGCAGGCTATCATCTCGGATGCAGTATTTTGCAACATTGCTGGCGCATCGGCCTCTACTTCCCGGTGGGAACATTATAGTCGTCTATAACGTAACATAACCTAACCTAACCCATCTAGCCCCACGCTGGTAATATTTTACAGAATCCCGTTCGTGTCGTCCCGTACGTCTCGATTGGGATATTATATACGTCTGTAGCGTTATATATCCTAACCTAAGGCAGGCTATCATCTCGGATGTAGTATTTTACAACATTCCTGGCGTATCGGCCTCTACTGCTCGGTGGGAACATTATATTCGTCTATAACGTAACATAACCTAACCTAACCCATCTAGCCCCTCGCTGGTAATGTTTTACAGAATTCCGTTCCTGTCGTCCCATACGGTCGGTTGGGACATTATAAACGTCTACAGCGATATATATCCTAACGTAAGGCAGGCTAACATATCGGATGTAGTATTTTACAACATTCCTGGCGTATCGGCCTCTACTTCTCTGTGGGAACATTATATTCGTCTATAACGTAACATAACCTAACCTATCCCATCTAGCATTTCGCTGATATTATTTTACAGAATCCCGTTCGTGTCGTCCCGTACATCTCGGTTGGCATATTATATACGTCTACAGCGATATATATCCTAACGTAAGGCAGGCTAACATCTCGGATGAAGTATTTTACGCCATTCCTGGCATATCGGCCCACACTTCACGTTGGGAACATTATAGTCGTCTATAACGTAACATAACCTAACCTAACCCATCCAGCCCCTCGCTAGTAATATTTTACAGAATCCCGTTCGTGTCATCCCGTACGTCTCGGTTGGGATATTATATACGTCTATAGCGTTATATATCGTAACCTAAGGCAGGCTATCATCTCGGATGCAGTATTTTACAACATTCCTGGCGCATAGCCTCTACTTCTCGGTGGGAACATTATATTCGTCTATAACGTAACATAACCTAACCTAACACATCTAGCCACTCGCTGGTAATGTTTTACAGAAGCCCGTACATGTCGTCTCGTACGTCTCGGTTGGGACATTATATACGTCTACAGCGTTATGTATCCTAACGTAAGGCAGGCAAACATCTCGGATGCAGTATTTTACGCCATTCCTGGCGTATCGGCCCCGACTTCTCGGTGGGAACATTATACACATCTATAACGTAACATAACCTAACCTAACCCATCTAGCCCCTCGCTGGTAATATTTTACAGAATCCCGTGCGTGTCGTCCCGTACGTCTCGGTTTTGATATTGTATACGTCTATAGCGTTATATATCGTAACCTAAGGCAGGCTATCATCTCGGATGCAGTATTTTACAAACATTCCTGGCGCATCAGCCTCTACTTCTCGGTGGAAACTTTATATTCGTCTATAACGTAATATAACCTAACCTAACACATCTATCACCTCGCTGGTAATGTTTTACAGAATCCCGTTGGTGACGTCCCATACGACTCGTTTGAGATATTATATACGTCTATAGAGTTATATATCCTAACCTAAGGCAGGCTATCATCTCGGATGCAGTATTTTACAACATACCTGGCATATCGAACCCTACTTCTCGGTGGGAACAGTATAAACGTCTGTAACGTAACATAACCTAACCTAACCCATCTAGCCCCTCGCTGGTAATGTTTTACAGAATTCCGTTCCTGTCGTCCCATACGGTCGGTTGGGACATTATAAACGTCTACAGCGATATATATCCTAACCTAAGGCAGGCTAACATATCGGATGCAGTATTTTACGCCATTCCTGGCGTATCGGCCCCGACTTCTCGGTGGGAACATTATACACATCTATAACGTAACATAACCTAACCTAACCCATCTAGCCCCTCGCTGGTAATATTTTACAGAATCCCGTGCGTGTCGTCCCGTACGTCTCGGTTTTGATATTGTATACGTCTATAGCGTTATATATCGTAACCTAAGGCAGGCTATCATCTCGGATGCAGTATTTTACAACATTCCTGGTTCATAGCCTCTACTTCTCGGTGGGAACATTATACACGTCTATAACGTAACATAACCTAACCTAACCCATCTAGCCCCTCGCTGGTAATATTTTACAGAATCCCGTTCGTGTCGTCCCGTTCGTCTCGGTTGGTATATTATATACGTCTATAGCGTTATATATCCTAACCTAAGGCAGGCTATCACCTCGGATGTAGTATTTTACGCCATTCCTGGCGTATCGGCCCCTACTTCTCGGTGGGAACATTATACACGTCTATAACGTAACATAACCTAACCTAACCCATCCAGCTCCTCGCTGGTAATGTTTTACAGAATTCCGTTCCTGTCGTCCCATACGGTCGGTTGGGACATTATAAACGTCTACAGCGATATATATCCTAACGAAAGGCAGGCTAACATATCGGATGTAGTATTTTACAACATTCCTGGCGTATCGGCCTCTACTTCTCTGTGGGAACATTATATTCGTCTATAACGTAACATAACCTAACCTATCCCATCTAGCATTTCGCTGGTATTATTTTACAGAATCCCGTTCGTGTCGTCCCGTACATCTCGGTTGGCATATTATATACGTCTACAGCGATATATATCCTAGCGTAAGGCAGGCTAACATCTCGGATGAAGTATTTTAAGCCATTCCTGGCGTATCGGCCCCTACTTCACGGTGGGAACATTATACACGTCTATAACGTAACATAACCTAACCTAACACATCCTGCCCGCCGCTGGTAATATTTCACATAATCCCGTTCGTGTCGTCCCGTATGTCTCGGTTGGGACATTATATACGTCTATAGCGTTATATATCCTAACCTAAGGCAGGCTATAATCTCGGATGCAGTATTTTACAATATTCCTGGCGTATCGGCCCCTACTTCAGGGTGGGAACATTATACACGTCTATAACGTAACATAACCTAACCTAACCCATCTAGCCCCTCGCTGGTAATATTTTACAGAATCCCGTTCGTGTCGTCCCGTACGTCTCGGTTGGGACATTATAAACGTCTACAGCGATATGTATCCTAACCTAAGGCAGGCTATCATCTCGGATGCAGCATTTTACGCCATTCCTGGCGTATCGGCCCCTACTTCACGGTGGGAACATTATATTCGTCTATAACGTAATATAACCTAACCTAACACATCTAGCCCCTCGCTGGTAATGTTTTACAGAATCCCGTTCTTGACGTCCCGTACATCTCAGTTGGAATATTATATACGTCTATAGCGGTATATATCATAACCTAAGGCAGGCTATCATCTCGGATGTAGTAGTTAACAACATTCCTGGCGTATCGGCCCCTACTTCTCGGTGGGAACATTATACACGTCTATAACGTAACATAACCTAACTTAACCCATCTAGCCACTCACTGGTAATATTTTACAGAATCCCGTTCGTGTCGTCCCGTTCGTCTCGATTGGGATATTCTATACGTCTATAGCGTTATATATCGTAACGTAAGGCAGGCTATCATCTCGGATGCAGTATTTTACAACATTCCTGGTGCATCGGCCCCTACTTCTCGGTGGGAACATTATATACGTTTATAACGTATCTCAACCTAACCTAACCCATCTAGCCCCTCGCTGGTAATGTTTTACAGAATCCCGTTCCTGTCGTCCCGTACATCTCGGTTGGGATATTATATACGTCTACAGCGATATATATCCTAACGTAAGGCAGGCTAACATCTCGGATGTAGAATTTTACAACATTCCTGGCGTATTGGCCCCTACTTCTCGGTGGGAACATTATACACGTCTATAACGTAACATAACCTAACCTAAACCATCTAGCCCCTCGCTGGTAATGTTTTACAGAAGCCCGCTCATGTCGTCTCGTACGTCTCGGTTGGGACATTATATACGTCTACAGCGTTATATATCCTAACCTAAGGCAGGCTAACATCTCGGATGAAGTATTTTACGCCTTTGCTGGCGTATCGGCCCTTACTTTACGGTGGGAACATTATACACGTCTGTAACGTAACATAACCTAACCTATCCCATCTAGCCCCTCGCTTGTAATGTTTTACAGAATCCCGTTCCTGTCGTCCCGTACGTCACGGATGGGACATTATAAACGTCTACAGCGATATATATCCTAACGTAAGGCAGGCTAACATCTCGGATGAAGTATTTTACGCCATTCCTGGCGTATCGGCCCCCACTTCGCTTTGGGAACATTATTCACGTCTATAACGTAACATAATGTAACCTAACCCATCTAGCCCCTCACTGGTAATATATTACCGTATCCTATTCGTGTCGTCCCGTACGCCTCGGTTGGGACATTATAAACGTCTACAGCGATATATATCCTAACGTAAGGCAGGCCAACATCTCGGATGTAGTATTTTACAACATTCCTAACGTATCGGCCCCTACTTCTCGGTGGGAACATTATATAGGTCTATAACGTACCATAACCTAACCTAACCCATCTAGCCCCTCGCTAGTAATGTTTCACAGAATCCCGTTCGCGTCGTCCCGTACGTCTCGGTTGGGTTATTATATACGTCTATAGCGTTATATATCTTAACCTAAGGCAGGCTATCATCTCGGATGCAGTATTTTACAACATTCCTGGCGCATCGGCCTCTACTTCTCGGTGGGAACATTATATTCGTCTATAACGTAACATAACCTAACCGAACACATCTAGCCCCACGCTGGTAATATTTTACAGAATCCCGTTCGTGTCTTCCCGTACGTCTCGGTTGGGATATTATATACGTCTACAGCGTTATATATCGTAACCTAAGGCGGGCTATCTTCTCGGATGCAGTATTTTACAACATTGCTGGCGCATCGGCCTCTACTTCTCGCTGGGAACATTATAGTCGTCTATAACGTAACATAACCTAACCGAACACATCTATCACCTCGCTGGTAATGTTTTACAGAATCCCGTTGGTGACGTCCCATACGACTCGGTTGAGATATTATATACGTCTATAGAGTTATATATCCTAACCTAAGGCAGGCTATCATCTCGGATGCAGTATTTTACAACATACCTGGCATATCGAACCCTACTTCTCGGTGGGAACATTATAAACGTCTGTAACGTAACATAACCTAAGCTAACCCATCTAGCCCCTCGCTGGTAATATTTCACAGAATCCCGTTCGCGTCGTCCCGTACGTCTCGGTTGGGTTATTATATACGTCTATAGCGTTATATATCTTAACCTAAGGCAGGCTAACATCTCGGATGCTGTATTATACGCCATTCCTGGCGTATCGGCCCCTACTTCACGGTGGGAACATTATACAAGTCTTTAACGTAACATAACCTAACCTAACCCATCTAGCCCCTCGCTGGTAATATTTCACAGAATCCTGTTCGCGTCGTCCCGTACGTCTCGGTTGGGATATTATATACGTCTATAGCGTTATATATCGTAACCTAAGGCAGGCTATCATCTCGGATGCAGTATTTTACAACATTGCTGGCGCATCGGCCTCTACTTCCCGGTGGGAACATTATAGTCGTCTATAACGTAACATAACCTAACCTAACCCATCTAGCCCCACGCTGGTAATATTTTACAGAATCCCGATCGTGTCGTCCCGTACGTCTCGATTGGGATATTATATACGTCTGTAGCGTTATATATCCTAACCTAAGGCAGGCTATCATCTCGGATGTAGTATTTTACAACATTCCTGGCGTATCGGCCTCTACTGCTCGGTGGGAACATTATATTCGTCTATAACGTAACATAACCTAACCTAACCCATCTAGCCCCTCGCTGGTAATGTTTTACAGAATTCCGTTCCTGTCGTCCCATACGGTTGGTTGGGACATTATAAACGTCTACAGCGATATATATCCTAACGTAAGGCAGGCTAACATATCGGATGTAGTATTTTACAACATTCCTGGCGTATCGGCCTCTACTTCTCTGTGGGAACATTATATTCGTCTATAACGTAACATAACCTAACCTATCCCATCTAGCATTTCGCTGGTATTATTTTACAGAATCCCGTTCGTGTCGTCCCGTACATCTCGGTTGGCATATTATATACGTCTACAGCGATATATATCCTAACGTAAGGCAGGCTAACATCTCGGATGAAGTATTTTACGCCATTCCTGGCATATCGGCCCACACTTCACGTTGGGAACATTATAGTCGTCTATAACGTAACATAACCTAACCTAACCCATCCAGCCCCTCGCTAGTAATATTTTACAGAATCCCGTTCGTGTCATCCCGTACGTCTCGGTGTTGATATTATATACGTCTATAACGTTATATATCGTAACCTAAGGCAGGCTATCATCTCGGATGCAGTATTTTATAACATTCTTGGCGCATCGGCCTCTACTTCTCGGTGGGAACATTATATTCGTCTATAACGTAACATAACCTAACCTATTCCATCTAGCATCTCGCTGGTATTATTTTAAAGAATCCCGTTCGTGTCGTCCCGTACGTCTCGGTTGGGACATTATAAACGTCTACAGCGTTATATATCCTAACCTAAGGCAGGCTAACACCTCGGGTGCAGTATTTTACGTCATTCCTGGCGTATCGGCCCCTACTTCACGGTGGGAACATTATACACGTCTATAACGTAACATAACCTAACCTAACCCATCTAGCCCCTCGCTGGTAATATTCTACAGAATCCCGTTCGTGTCGTCCCGTACGTCTCGGTTGGGATATTATATACGTCTATAGCGTTATATATCGTAACCTAAGGCAGGCTATCATCTCGGATGCAGTATTTTACAACATTCCTGGCGCATAGCCTCTACTTCTCGGTGGGAACATTATATTCGTCTATAACGTAACATAACCTAACCTAACACATCTAGCCACTCGCTGGTAATGTTTTACAGAAGCCCGTACATGTCGTCTCGTACGTCTCGGTTGGGACATTATATACGTCTACAGCGTTATGTATCCTAACGTAAGGCAGGCAAACATCTCGGATGCAGTATTTTACGCCATTCCTGGCGTATCGGCCCCGACTTCTCGGTGGGAACATTATACACATCTATAACGTAACATAACCTAACCTAACCCATCTAGCCCCTCGCTGGTAATATTTTACAGAATCCCGTGCGTGTCGTCCCGTACGTCTCGGTTTTGATATTGTATACGTCTATAGCGTTATATATCGTAACCTAAGGCAGGCTATCATCTCGGATGCAGTATTTTACAAACATTCCTGGCGCATCGGCCTCTACTTCTCGGTGGAAACTTTATATTCGTCTATAACGTAATATAACCTAACCTAACACATCTATCACCTCGCTGGTAATGTTTTACAGAATCCCGTTGGTGACGTCCCATACGACTCGTTTGAGATATTATATACGTCTATAGAGTTATATATCCTAACCTAAGGCAGGCTATCATCTCGGATGCAGTATTTTACAACATACCTGGCATATCGAACCCTACTTCTCGGTGGGAACATTATAAACGTCTGTAACGTAACATAACCTAACCTAACCCATCTAGCCCCTCGCTGGTAATGTTTTACAGAATTCCGTTCCTGTCGTCCCATACGGTCGGTTGGGACATTATAAACGTCTACAGCGATATATATCCTAACCTAAGGCAGGCTAACATATCGGATGCAGTATTTTACGCCATTCCTGGCGTATCGGCCCCGACTTCTCGGTGGGAACATTATACACATCTATAACGTAACATAACCTAACCTAACCCATCTAGCCCCTCGCTGGTAATATTTTACAGAATCCCGTGCGTGTCGTCCCGTACGTCTCGGTTTTGATATTGTATACGTCTATAGCGTTATATATCGTAACCTAAGGCAGGCTATCATCTCGGATGCAGTATTTTACAACATTCCTGGTTCATAGCCTCTACTTCTCGGTGGGAACATTATACACGTCTATAACGTAACATAACCTAACCTAACCCATCTAGCCCCTCGCTGGTAATATTTTACAGAATCCCGTTCGTGTCGTCCCGTTCGTCTCGGTTGGTATATTATATACGTCTATAGCGTTATATATCCTAACCTAAGGCAGGCTATCACCTCGGATGTAGTATTTTACGCCATTCCTGGCGTATCGGCCCCTACTTCTCGGTGGGAACATTATACACGTCTATAACGTAACATAACCTAACCTAACCCATCCAGCTCCTCGCTGGTAATGTTTTACAGAATTCCGTTCCTGTCGTCCCATACGGTCGGTTGGGACATTATAAACGTCTACAGCGATATATATCCTAACGAAAGGCAGGCTAACATATCGGATGTAGTATTTTACAACATTCCTGGCGTATCGGCCTCTACTTCTCTGTGGGAACATTATATTCGTCTATAACGTAACATAACCTAACCTATCCCATCTAGCATTTCGCTGGTATTAATTTACAGAATCCCGTTCGTGTCGTCCCGTACATCTCGGTTGGCATATTATATACGTCTACAGCGATATATATCCTAACGTAAGGCAGGCTAACATCTCGGATGAAGTATTTTAAGCCATTCCTGGCGTATCGGCCCCTACTTCACGGTGGGAACATTATACACGTCTATAACGTAACATAACCTAACCTAACACATCCTGCCCGCCGCTGGTAATATTTCACATAATCCCGTTCGTGTCGTCCCGTATGTCTCGGTTGGGACATTATATACGTCTATAGCGTTATATATCCTAACCTAAGGCAGGCTATAATCTCGGATGCAGTATTTTACAATATTCCTGGCGTATCGGCCCCTACTTCAGGGTGGGAACATTATACACGTCTATAACGTAACATAACCTAACCTAACCCATCTAGCCCCTCGCTGGTAATATTTTACAGAATCCCGTTCGTGTCGTCCCGTACGTCTCGGTTGGGACATTATAAACGTCTACAGCGATATGTATCCTAACCTAAGGCAGGCTATCATCTCGGATGCAGCATTTTACGCCATTCCTGGCGTATCGGCCCCTACTTCACGGTGGGAACATTATATTCGTCTATAACGTAACATAACCTAACCTAACACATCTAGCTCCTCGCTGGTAATATTTCACAGAATCCCGCTCGCGTCGTACCATACGTCTCGGTTGAGACATTATATACGTCTACAGCGTTATATATCTTAACCTAAGGCAGGCTAACATCTCGGATGCAGTATTTTACGCTATTCCTGACGTATCGGCCCCTACTTCTCGGTGGGAACATTATACACGTCTATAACGTAACATAACCTAACCTAACACATCTAGCCACTCACTGGTAATATTTCACAGAATCCTGTTCGCGTCGTCCCGTACGTCTCGGTTGGGATATTATATACGTCTATAGCGTTATATATCGTCACCTAAGGCAGGCTATCATCTCGTTTGCAGTATTTTACAACATTGCTGGCGCATCGGCCTCTACTTCCCGGTGGGAACATTATAGTCGTCTATAACGTAACATAACCTAACCTAACCCATCTAGCCCCACGCTGGTAATATTTTACAGAATCCCGTTCATGTCGTCCCGTACGTCTCGGTTGGGACATTATAAACGTCTACAGCGATATGTATCCTAACCTAAGGCAGGCTATCATCTCGGATGCAGCATTTTACGCCATTCCTGGCGTATCGGCCCCTACTTCACGGTGGGAACATTATACACGTCTATAACGTAACATAACCTAACCTAACCCATCTAGCCCCTCGCTAGCAATATTTTACAGAATCCCGTTCGTGTCATCCCGTACGTCTCGGTTTTGATATTATATACGTCTATAGCGTTATATATCGTAACCTAAGGCAGGCTAACATCTCGGATGCTGTATTATACGCCATTCCTGGCGTATCGGCCCCTACTTCACGGTGGGAACATTATACAAGTCTATAACGTAACATAACCTAACCTAACCCATCTAGCCCCTCGCTGGTGATATTTCACAGAATCCTGTTCGCGTCGTCCCGTACGTCTCGGTTGGGATATTATATACGTCTATAGCGTTATATATCGTAACCTAAGGCAGGCTATCATCTCGGATGCAGTATTTTACAACATTGCTGGCGCATCGGCCTCTACTTCCCGGTGGGAACATTATAGTCGTCTATAACGTAACATAACCTAACCTAACCCATCTAGCCCCACGCTGGTAATATTTTACAGAATCCCGTTCGTGTCGTCCCGTACATCTCGGTTGGCATATTATATACGTCTACAGCGATATATATCCTAACGTAAGGCAGGCTAACATCTCGGATGAAGTATTTTACGCCATTCCTGGCGTATCGGCCCCTACTTCACGGTGGGAACATTATACACGTCTATAACGTAACATAACCTAACCTAACACATCCTGCCCGCCGCTGGTAATATTTCACATAATCCCGTTCGTGTCGTCCCGTATGTCTCGGTTGGGACATTATATACGTCTATAGCGTTATATATCCTAACCTAAGGCAGGCTATAATCTCGGATGCAGTATTTTACAATATTCCTGGCGTATCGGCCCCTACTTCAGGGTGGGAACATTATACACGTCTATAACGTAACATAACCTAACCTAACCCATCTAGCCCCTCGCTGGTAATATTTTACAGAATCCCGTTCGTGTCGTCCCGTACGTCTCGGTTGGGACATTATAAACGTCTACAGCGATATGTATCCTAACCTAAGGCAGGCTATCATCTCGGATGCAGCATTTTACGCCATTCCTGGCGTATCGGCCCCTACTTCACGGTGGGAACATTATACACGTCTATAACGTAACATAACCTAACCTAACCCATCTAGCCCCTCGCTAGCAATATTTTACAGAATCCCGTTCGTGTCATCCCGTACGTCTCGGTTTTGATATTATATACGTCTATAGCGTTATATATCGTAACCTAAGGCAGGCTAACATCTCGGATGCTGTATTATACGCCATTCCTGGCGTATCGGCCCCTACTTCACGGTGGGAACATTATACAAGTCTATAACGTAACATAACCTAACCTAACCCATCTAGCCCCTCGCTGGTGATATTTCACAGAATCCTGTTCGCGTCGTCCCGTACGTCTCGGTTGGGATATTATATACGTCTATAGCGTTATATATCGTAACCTAAGGCAGGCTATCATCTCGGATGCAGTATTTTACAACATTGCTGGCGCATCGGCCTCTACTTCCCGGTGGGAACATTATAGTCGTCTATAACGTAACATAACCTAACCTAACCCATCTAGCCCCACGCTGGTAATATTTTACAGAATCCCGTTCGTGTCGTCCCGTACGTCTCGATTGGGATATTATATACGTCTGTAGCGTTATATATCCTAACCTAAGGCAGGCTAACATCTCGGATGCAGTATTTTACGTCATTACTGACGTATCGGCCCCTACTTCACGGTGGGAACCTTATACACGTCTATAACGTAACATAACCTAACCTAACCCATCTAGCCCCCCGCTGGTAATATTTCACAGAATCCTGTTCGCGTCGTCCCGTACGTCTCGGTTGGGATATTATATACGTCTACAGCGTTATATATCGTAACGTAAGGCAGGCTATCTTCTCGGATGCAGTATTTTACAACATTGCTGGCGCATCGGCCTCTACTTCTCGCTGGGAACATTATAGTCGTCTATAACGTAACATAACCTAACCGAACACATCTATCACCTCGCTGGTAATGTTTTACAGAATCCCGTTGGTGACGTCCCATACGACTCGGTTGAGATATTATATACGTCTATAGAGTTATATATCCTAACCTAAGGCAGGCTATTATCTCGGATGCAGTATTTTACAACATTCCTGGCGCATCGGCCTCTACTTCTCGGTGGGAACATTATATTCGTCTATAACGTAATATAACCTAACCTAACACATCTAGCACCTCGCTGGTAATGTTTTACAGAATCCCGTTGGTGACGTCCCGTACGACTCGTTTGAGGTATTATATACGTCTATAGAGTTATATATCCTAACCTAAGGCAGGCTATCATCTCGGATGCAGTATTTTACAACATACCTGGCATATCGAACCCTACTTCTCGGTGAGAACATTATAAACGTCTGTAACGTAACATAACCTAAGCTAACCCATCTAGCCCCTCGCTGGTAATATTTCACAGAATCCCGTTCGCGTCGTCCCGTACGTCTCGGTTGGGTTATTATATACGTCTATAGCGTTATATATCTTAACCTAAGGCAGGCTAACATCTCGGATGCTGTATTATACGCCATTCCTGGCGTATCGGCCCCTACTTCACGGTGGGAACATTATACAAGTCTTTAACGTAACATAACCTAACCTAACCCATCTAGCCCCTCGCTGGTAATATTTCACAGAATCCTGTTCGCGTCGTCCCGTACGTCTCGGTTGGGATATTATATACGTCTATAGCGTTATATATCGTAACCTAAGGCAGGCTATCATCTCGGATGCAGTATTTTGCAACATTGCTGGCGCATCGGCCTCTACTTCCCGGTGGGAACATTATAGTCGTCTATAACGTAACATAACCTAACCTAACCCATCTAGCCCCACGCTGGTAATATTTTACAGAATCCCGTTCGTGTCGTCCCGTACGTCTCGATTGGGATATTATATACGTCTGTAGCGTTATATATCCTAACCTAAGGCAGGCTATCATCTCGGATGTAGTATTTTACAACATTCCTGGCGTATCGGCCTCTACTGCTCGGTGGGAACATTATATTCGTCTATAACGTAACATAACCTAACCTAACCCATCTAGCCCCTCGCTGGTAATGTTTTACAGAATTCCGTTCCTGTCGTCCCATACGGTCGGTTGGGACATTATAAACGTCTACAGCGATATATATCCTAACGTAAGGCAGGCTAACATATCGGATGTAGTATTTTACAACATTCCTGGCGTATCGGCCTCTACTTCTCTGTGGGAACATTATATTCGTCTATAACGTAACATAACCTAACCTATCCCATCTAGCATTTCGCTGATATTATTTTACAGAATCCCGTTCGTGTCGTCCCGTACATCTCGGTTGGCATATTATATACGTCTACAGCGATATATATCCTAACGTAAGGCAGGCTAACATCTCGGATGAAGTATTTTACGCCATTCCTGGCATATCGGCCCACACTTCACGTTGGGAACATTATAGTCGTCTATAACGTAACATAACCTAACCTAACCCATCCAGCCCCTCGCTAGTAATATTTTACAGAATCCCGTTCGTGTCATCCCGTACGTCTCGGTTGGGATATTATATACGTCTATAGCGTTATATATCGTAACCTAAGGCAGGCTATCATCTCGGATGCAGTATTTTACAACATTCCTGGCGCATAGCCTCTACTTCTCGGTGGGAACATTATATTCGTCTATAACGTAACATAACCTAACCTAACACATCTAGCCACTCGCTGGTAATGTTTTACAGAAGCCCGTACATGTCGTCTCGTACGTCTCGGTTGGGACATTATATACGTCTACAGCGTTATGTATCCTAACGTAAGGCAGGCAAACATCTCGGATGCAGTATTTTACGCCATTCCTGGCGTATCGGCCCCGACTTCTCGGTGGGAACATTATACACATCTATAACGTAACATAACCTAACCTAACCCATCTAGCCCCTCGCTGGTAATATTTTACAGAATCCCGTGCGTGTCGTCCCGTACGTCTCGGTTTTGATATTGTATACGTCTATAGCGTTATATATCGTAACCTAAGGCAGGCTATCATCTCGGATGCAGTATTTTACAAACATTCCTGGCGCATCAGCCTCTACTTCTCGGTGGAAACTTTATATTCGTCTATAACGTAATATAACCTAACCTAACACATCTATCACCTCGCTGGTAATGTTTTACAGAATCCCGTTGGTGACGTCCCATACGACTCGTTTGAGATATTATATACGTCTATAGAGTTATATATCCTAACCTAAGGCAGGCTATCATCTCGGATGCAGTATTTTACAACATACCTGGCATATCGAACCCTACTTCTCGGTGGGAACATTATAAACGTCTGTAACGTAACATAACCTAACCTAACCCATCTAGCCCCTCGCTGGTAATGTTTTACAGAATTCCGTTCCTGTCGTCCCATACGGTCGGTTGGGACATTATAAACGTCTACAGCGATATATATCCTAACCTAAGGCAGGCTAACATATCGGATGCAGTATTTTACGCCATTCCTGGCGTATCGGCCCCGACTTCTCGGTGGGAACATTATACACATCTATAACGTAACATAACCTAACCTAACCCATCTAGCCCCTCGCTGGTAATATTTTACAGAATCCCGTGCGTGTCGTCCCGTACGTCTCGGTTTTGATATTGTATACGTCTATAGCGTTATATATCGTAACCTAAGGCAGGCTATCATCTCGGATGCAGTATTTTACAACATTCCTGGTTCATAGCCTCTACTTCTCGGTGGGAACATTATACACGTCTATAACGTAACATAACCTAACCTAACCCATCTAGCCCCTCGCTGGTAATATTTTACAGAATCCCGTTCGTGTCGTCCCGTTCGTCTCGGTTGGTATATTATATACGTCTATAGCGTTATATATCCTAACCTAAGGCAGGCTATCACCTCGGATGTAGTATTTTACGCCATTCCTGGCGTATCGGCCCCTACTTCTCGGTGGGAACATTATACACGTCTATAACGTAACATAACCTAACCTAACCCATCCAGCTCCTCGCTGGTAATATTTTACAGAATCCCGTTCGTGTCGTCCCGTACGTCTCGGTTGGGACATTATAAACGTCTACAGCGATATGTATCCTAACCTAAGGCAGGCTATCATCTCGGATGCAGCATTTTACGCCATTCCTGGCGTATCGGCCCCTACTTCACGGTGGGAACATTATATTCGTCTATAACGTAATATAACCTAACCTAACACATCTAGCCCCTCGCTGGTAATGTTTTACAGAATCCCGTTCTTGACGTCCCGTACATCTCAGTTGGAATATTATATACGTCTATAGCGGTATATATCATAACCTAAGGCAGGCTATCATCTCGGATGTAGTAGTTAACAACATTCCTGGCGTATCGGCCCCTACTTCTCGGTGGGAACATTATACACGTCTATAACGTAACATAACCTAACTTAACCCATCTAGCCACTCACTGGTAATATTTTACAGAATCCCGTTCGTGTCGTCCCGTTCGTCTCGATTGGGATATTCTATACGTCTATAGCGTTATATATCGTAACGTAAGGCAGGCTATCATCTCGGATGCAGTATTTTACAACATTCCTGGTGCATCGGCCCCTACTTCTCGGTGGGAACATTATATACGTTTATAACGTATCTCAACCTAACCTAACCCATCTAGCCCCTCGCTGGTAATGTTTTACAGAATCCCGTTCCTGTCGTCCCGTACATCTCGGTTGGGATATTATATACGTCTACAGCGATATATATCCTAACGTAAGGCAGGCTAACATCTCGGATGTAGAATTTTACAACATTCCTGGCGTATTGGCCCCTACTTCTCGGTGGGAACATTATACACGTCTATAACGTAACATAACCTAACCTAAACCATCTAGCCCCTCGCTGGTAATGTTTTACAGAAGCCCGTTCATGTCGTCTCGTACGTCTCGGTTGGGACATTATATACGTCTACAGCGTTATATATCCTAACCTAAGGCAGGCTAACATCTCGGATGAAGTATTTTACGCCTTTGCTGGCGTATCGGCCCTTACTTTACGGTGGGAACATTATACACGTCTGTAACGTAACATAACCTAACCTATCCCATCTAGCCCCTCGCTGGTAATGTTTTACAGAATCCCGTTCCTGTCGTCCCGTACGTCACGGATGGGACATTATAAACGTCTACAGCGATATATATCCTAACGTAAGGCAGGCTAACATCTCGGATGAAGTATTTTACGCCATTCCTGGCGTATCGGCCCCCACTTCGCTTTGGGAACATTATTCACGTCTATAACGTAACATAATGTAACCTAACCCATCTAGCCCCTCACTGGTAATATATTACCGTATCCTATTCGTGTCGTCCCGTACGCCTCGGTTGGGACATTATAAACGTCTACAGCGATATATATCCTAACGTAAGGCAGGCCAACATCTCGGATGTAGTATTTTACAACATTCCTAACGTATCGGCCCCTACTTCTCGGTGGGAACATTATATAGGTCTATAACGTACCATAACCTAACCTAACCCATCTAGCCCCTCGCTAGTAATGTTTCACAGAATCCCGTTCGCGTCGTCCCGTACGTCTCGGTTGGGTTATTATATACGTCTATAGCGTTATATATCTTAACCTAAGGCAGGCTATCATCTCGGATGCAGTATTTTACAACATTCCTGGCGCATCGGCCTCTACTTCTCGGTGGGAACATTATATTCGTCTATAACGTAACATAACCTAACCGAACACATCTAGCCCCACGCTGGTAATATTTTACAGAATCCCGTTCGTGTCTTCCCGTACGTCTCGGTTGGGATATTATATACGTCTACAGCGTTATATATCGTAACCTAAGGCGGGCTATCTTCTCGGATGCAGTATTTTACAACATTGCTGGCGCATCGGCCTCTACTTCTCGCTGGGAACATTATAGTCGTCTATAACGTAATATCACCTAACCTAACCCTTCTAGCCCCTCGCTGGTAATGTTTTACAGAATCCCGTTCCTGTCGTCCCGTACGGTCGGTTGGGACATTACAAACGTCTACAGCGATATATATCCTAACGTAAGGCAGGCTAACATATGGGATGTAGTATTTTACAACATTCCTGGCGTATCGGCCTCTACTTCTCTGTGGGAACATTATATTCGTCTATAACGTAATATAACCTAACCTAACACATCTAGCCCCTCGCTGGTAATGTTTTACAGAATCCCGTTCGTGACGCCCCGTACATCACGGTTGGAATATCATATACGTCTATAGCATTATATATCATAACCTAAGGCAGGTTCTCATCTCGGATGTAGTAGTTAACAACATTCCTGGCGTATCGGCCCCTACTTCTCGGTGGGAACATTATATACGTCCGTAACGTAACATAACCTAACCTATCCCATCTAGCATCTCGCTGGTATTATTTTAAAGAATCCCGTTCGTGTCGTCCCGTTCGTCTCGATTGGGATATTCTATACGTCTATAGCGTTATATATCGTAACCTAAGGCAGGCTATCATCTCGGATGCAGTATTTTACAACATTCCTGGCGCATCGGCCTCTACTTCTCGGTGGGAACATTATATTCGTCTATAGCGTAATATAACCTAACCTAACACATCTAGCACCTCGCTGGTAATGTTTTACAGAATCCCGTTGGTGACGTCCCGTACGACTCGGTTGAGATATTATATACATCTATAGAGTTATATATCCTAACCTAAGGCAGGCTATCATCTCGGATGCAGTATTTTACAACATACCTGGCATATCGAACCCTACTTCTCGGTGGGAACATTATAAACGTCCGTAACGTAACATAACCTAACCTAACCCATCTAGCCCCTCGCTGGTAATATTTCACAGAATCCCGTTCGCGTCGTCCCGTACGTCTCGGTTGGGTTATTATATACGTCTATAGCGTTATATATCCTAACCTAAGGCATACTAACATCTCGGATGCAGTATATTACGCCATTCCTGGCGTATCGGTCCCTACTTCTCGGTGGGAACATTATAAACGTCTATAACGTAACATTACCTAACCTAACCCATCTATCCCCTCGCTGGTAATATTTTACAGAATCCCGTGCGTGTCGTCCCGTACGTCTCGGTTTTGATATTATATACGTCTATAGCGTTATATATCGTAACCTAAGGCAGGGTATCATCTCGGATGCAGTATTTTACAACATTCCTGGCGCATCGGCCCCTAATTCTCGGTGGAAACATTATATAGGTCTATAACGTAATATAACATAACCTAAGACATCTAGCACCTCGCTGGTAATGTTTTACAGAATCCCGTTCGTGACGTCCCGTACATCTCAGTTGGGATATTATATAGGTCTATAACGTTATATATCCTAACCTAAGGCAGGCTATCATCTCGGATGTAGTATTTTACAACATTCCTGGCGCACCGGCCTCTACTTCTCGGTGGGAACATTATATTCGTCTATAACGTATCACAACCAAACCTAACCCATCTAGCCCCTCGCCTGTAATGTTTTACAGTATCCCGTTCCTGTCGTCCCGTACGTCTCGGATGGGACATTATAAACGTCTACAGCGATATATATCCTAACGTAAGGCAGGCCAACATCTCGGATGTAGTATTTTACAACATTCCTGGCGTATCGGCCCCTACTTCTCGGTGGGAATATTATATACGTCTATAACGTAACATAACCTAACCTAACCCATCTAGCCCCTCGCTGGTAATGTTTTACAGAATCCCGTTCCTGTCGTCCCGTACGTCTCGGTTGGGACATTATAAACGTCTACAGCGATATATATACTAACGTATGGCAGGCTAACATCTCGGATGCAGTATTTTACGCCATTTCTGGCGTATCGGCCCTTACTTTACGGTGGGAACATTATACACGTCTGTAACGTAACATAACGTAACCTATCCCATCTAGCCCCTCGCTGGTAATGTTTTACAGAATCCCGTTCCTGTCGTCCCGTACGTCACGGATGGGACATTATAAACGTCTACAGCGATATATATCCTAACGTAAGGCAGGCTAACATCTCGAATGAAGTATTTTACGCCATTCCTGGCGTATCGGCCCCCACTTCGCGTTGGGAACATTATTCACGTCTATAACGTAACATAATGTAACCTAACCCATCTAGCCCCTCACTGGTAAAATTTTACCGTATCCTGTTCGTGTCGTCCCGTACGCCTCGGTTGGGACATTATAAACGTCTACAGCGATATATATCCTAACGTAAGGCAGGCCAACATCTCGGATGTAGTATTTTACAACATTCCTAACGTATCGGCCCCTACTTCTCGGTGGGAACATTATATAGGTCTATAACGTAACATAACCTAACCTAACCCATCTAGTACCTCGCTGGTAATATTTTACAGAATCCCGTCCCTGTCGTCCCGTACGTCTCGGATGAGACATTATAAACGTCTACAGCGATATATATACTAACCTAAGGCAGGCTAACTTCTCGGATATAGTATTTTACGCCATTCCTGGCGTATCGGCCCCGACTTCTCGGTGGGAACATTATACACGTCTATAACGTAACATAACCTAACCTAACACATCTATCACCTCGCTGGTAATATTTTACAGAATACCGTTCGTGTCGTCCCGTTCGTCTCGATTGGGATATTCTATACGTCTATAGCGTTATATATCGTAACCTAAGGCAGGCTATCATCTCGGATGCAGTATTTTACAACATTCCTGGCGCATCGGCCCCTAATTCTCGGTGGAAACATTATATAGGTCTATAACGTAATATAACATAACCTAAGACATCTAGCACCTCGCTGGTAATGTTTTACAGAATCCCGTTCGTGACGTCCCGTACATCTCAGTTGGGATATTATATAGTTCTATAACGTTATATATCCTAACCTAAGGCAGGCTATCATCTCGGATGTAGTATTTTACAACATTCCTGGCGCATCGGCCTCTACTTCTCGGTGGGAACATTATATTCGTCTATAACGTATCACAACCAAACCTAACCCATCTAGCCCCTCGCTGGTAATGTTTTACAGTATCCCGTTCCTGTCGTCCCGTACGTCTCGGTTGGGACATTATAAACGTCTACAGCGATATATATCCTAACGTAAGGCAGGCTAACATCTCGGATGCAGTATTTTACAACATTCCTGGCGCATCGGCCTCTACTTCTCGGTGGGAACATTATATTCGTCTATAGCGTAATATAACCTAACCTAACACATCTAGCACCTCGCTGGTAATGTTTTACAGAATCCCGTTGGTGACGTCCCGTACGACTCGGTTGAGATATTATATACGTCTATAGAGTTATATATCCTAACCTAAGGCAGGCTATCATCTCGGATGCAGTATTTTACAACATACCTGGCATATCGAACCCTACTTCTCGGTGGGAACATTATAAACGTCCGTAACGTAACATAACCTAACCTAACCCATCTAGCCCCTCGCTGGTAATATTTCACAGAATCCCGTTCGCGTCGTCCCGTACGTCTCGGTTGGGTTATTATATACGTCTATAGCGTTATATATCTTAACCTAAGGCAGGCTAACAACTCGGATGCTGTATTTTACGCCATTCCTGTCGTATCGGCCCCTACTTCACGGTGGGAACATTATACACCTCTATAACGTAACATAACCTAACCTAACCCATCTAGCCCCTCGCTGGTAATATTTCACAGAATCCCGTTCGTGTCGTCCCGTACGTCTCGATTGGGACATTATATACGTCTACGGCGATATATATCCTAACGTATGTCAGGCTAACATCTCGGATGCAGTATTTTACGCCATTTCTGGCGTATCGGCCCTTACTTTACGGTGGGAACATTATACACGTCTGTAACGTAACATAACGTAACCTATCCCATCTAGCCCCTCGCTGGTAATGTTTTACAGAATCCCGTTCCTGTCGTCCCGTACGTCACGGATGGGACATTATAAACGTCTACAGCAATATATATCGTAACGTAAGGCAGGCTAACATCTCGGATGAAGTATTTTACGCCATTCCTGGCGTATCGGCCCCCACTTCGCGTTGGGAACATTATTCACGTCTATAACGTAACATAATGTAACCTAACCCATCTAGCCCCTCACTGGTAAAATTTTACCGTATCCTGTTCGTGTCGTCCCGTACGCCTCGGTTGGGACATTATAAACGTCTACAGCGATATATATCCTAACGTAAGGCAGGCCAACATCTCGGATGTAGTATTGTACAACATTCCTAACGTATCGGCCCCTACTTCTCGGTGGGAACATTATATAGGTCTATAACGTAACATAACCTAACCTAACCCATCTAGTACCTCGCTGGTCATATTTTACAGAATCCCGTCCCTGTCGTCCCGTACGTCTCGGATGAGACATTATAAACGTCTACAGCGATATATATACTAACCTAAGGCAGGCTAACTTCTCGGATATAGTATTTTACGCCATTCCTGGCGTATCGGCCCCGACTTCTCGGTGGGAACATTATACACGTCTATAACGTAACATAACCTAACCTAACACATCTATCACCTCGCTGGTAATATTTTACAGAATACCGTTCGTGTCGTCCCGTTCGTCTCGATTGGGATATTCTATACGTCTATAGCGTTATATATCGTAACCTAAGGCAGGCTATCATCTCGGATGTAGTATTTTACAACATTCCTGGCGCATCGGCCTCTACTTCTCGGTGGGAACATTATATTCGTCTATAACGTATCACAACCAAACCTAACCCATCTAGCCCCTCGCTGGTAATGTTTTACAGTATCCCGTTCCTGTCGTCCCGTACGTCTCGGTTGGGACATTATAAACGTCTACAGCGATATATATCCTAACGTAAGGCAGGCTAACATCTCGGATGCAGTATTTTACAACATACATGGCGTATCGGTCCCTACTTCTCGGTGCGAACATTATGTAGGCCTATAACGTAATATCACCTAACCTAACCCATCTAGCCCCTCGCTGGTAATGTTTTACAGCATCCCGTTCCTGTCGTCCCGTACGGTCGGTTGGGAAATTATAAACGTCTATAGCGATATATATCCTAACGTAAGGCAGGCTAACATATCGGATGTAGTATTTTACAACATTCCTGGCGTATCGGCCTCTACTGCTCGGTGGGAACATTATATTCGTCTATAACGTAACATAACCTAACCTATCCCATCTAGCATCTCGCTGGTATTATTTTAAAGAATCCCGTTCGTGTCGTCCCGTTCGTCTCGATTGGGATATTCTATACGTCTATAGCGTTATATATCGTAACCTAAGGCAGGCTATCATCTCGGATGCAGTATTTTACAACATACCTGGCATATCGAACCCTACTTCTCGGTGGGAACATTATAAACGTCCCTAACGTAACATAACCTAACCTAACCCATCTAGCCCCTCGCTGGTAATATTTCACAGAATCGCGTTCGCGTCGTCCCGTACGTCTCGGTTGGGTTATTATATACGTCTATAGCGTTATATATCTTAACCTAAGGCAGGCTAACAACTCGGATGCTGTATTTTACGCCATTCCTGTCGTATCGGCCCCTACTTCACGGTGGGAACATTATAAACGTCTATAACGTAACATTACCTAACCTAACCCATCTATCCCCTCGCTGGTAATATTTTACAGAATCCCGTGCGTGTCGTCCCGTACGTCTCGGTTTTGATATTATATACGTCTATAGCGTTATATATCGTAACCTAAGGCAGGCTATCATCTCGGATGCAGTATTTTACAACATTCCTGGCGCATCGGCCCCTAATTCTCGGTGGAAACATTATATAGGTCTATAACGTAATATAACATAACCTAAGACATCTAGCACCTCGCTGGTAATGTTTTACAGAATCCCGTTCGTGACGTCCCGTACATCTCAGTTGGGATATTATATAGGTCTATAACGTTATATATCCTAACCTAAGGCAGGCTATCATCTCGGATGTAGTATTTTACAACATTCCTGGCGCATCGGCCTCTACTTCTCGGTGGGAACATTATATTCGTTTATAACGTATCACAACCAAACCTAACCCATCTAGCCCCTCGCTGGTAATGTTTTACAGTATCCCGTTCCTGTCGTCCCGTACGTCTCGGATGGGACATTATAAACGTCTACAGCGATATATATCCTAACGTAAGGCAGGCCAACATCTCGGATGTAGTATTTTACAACATTCCTGGCGTATCGGCCGCTACTTCTCGGTGGGAACATTATATACGTCTATAACGTAACATAACCTAACCTAACCCATCTAGCCCCTCGCTGGTAATGTTTTACAGAATCCCGTTCCTGTCGTCCCGTACGTCTCGGTTGGGACATTATAAACGTCTACAGCGATATATATCCTAACGTATGTCAGGCTAACATCTCGGATGCAGTATTTTACGCCATTTCTGGCGTATCGGCCCTTACTTTACGGTGGGAACATTATACACGTCTGTAACGTAACATAACGTAACCTATCCCATCTAGCCCCTCGCTGGTAATGTTTTACAGAATCCCTTTCCTGTCGTCCCGTACGTCACGGATGGGACATTATAAACGTCTACAGCGATATATATCCTAACGTAAGGCAGGCCAACATCTCGGATGTAGTATTTTACAACATTCCTAACGTATCGGCCCCTACTTCTCGGTGGGAACATTATATAGGTCTATAACGTAACATAACCTAACCTAACCCATCTAGTCCCTCGCTGGTAATATTTTACAGAATCCCGTTCGTGTCGTCCCGTTCGTCTCGGTTGGGATATTATATACGTCTATAGCGTTATATCGTAGCCTAAGGCAGGCTATCATCCCGGATGCAGTATTTTACAACATTCCTGGCGTATCGGCCCCTACTTCTCGGTGCGAACATTATGTAGGTCTATAACGTAATATCACCTAACCTAACCCTTCTAGCCCCTCGCTGGTAATGTTTTACAGAATCCCGTCCCTGTCGTCCCGTACGTCTCGGATGAGACATTATAAACGTCTACAGCGATATATATACTAACCTAAGGCAGGCTAACTTCTCGGATATAGTATTTTACGCCATTCCTGGCGTATCGGCCCCGACTTCTCGGTGGGAACATTATACACGTCTATAACGTAACATAACCTAACTTAACCCATCTAGCCCCTCGCTGGTAATATTTTACAGAATCCCGTTCGTGTCGTCCCGTTCGTCTCGATTGGGATATTCTATACGTCTATAGCGTTATATATCGTAACCTAAGGCAGGCTATCATCTCGGATGCAGTATTTTACAACATTCCTGGCGCATCGGCCCCTAATTCTCGGTGGAAACATTATATAGGTCTATAACGTAATATAACATAACCTAAGACATCTAGCACCTCGCTGGTAATGTTTTACAGAATCCCGTTCGTGACGTCCCGTACATCTCAGTTGGGATATTATATAGGTCTATAACGTTATATATCCTAACCTAAGGCAGGCTATCATCTCGGATGTAGTATTTTACAACATTCCTGGCGCATCGGCCTCTACTTCTCGGTGGGAACATTATATTCGTCTATAACGTATCACAACCAAACCTAACCCATCTAGCCCCTCGCTGGTAATGTTTTACAGTATCCCGTTCCTGTCGTCCCGTACGTCTCGGATGGGACATTATAAACGTCTACAGCGATATATATCCTAACGTAAGGCAGGCCAACATCTCGGATGTAGTATTTTACAACATTCCTGGCGTATCGGCCCCTACTTCTCGGTGGGAACATTATATACGTCTATAACGTAACATAACCTAACCTAACCCATCTAGCCCCTCGCTGGTAATGTTTTACAGAATCCCGTTCGTGTCGTCCCGTACGTCTCGGTTGGGACATTATAAACGTCTACAGCGATATATATCCTAACGTAAGGCAGGCTAACATCTCGGATGCAGTATTTTACAACATACATGGCGTATCGGTCCCTACTTCTCGGTGCGAACATTATGTAGGTCTATAACGTAATATCACCTAACCTAACCCATCTAGCCCCTCGCTGGTAATGTTTTACAGCATCCCGTTCCTGTCGTCCCGTACGGTCGGTTGGGAAATTATAAACGTCTATAGCGATATATATCCTAACGTAAGGCAGGCTAACATATCGGATGTAGTATTTTACAACATTCCTGGCGTATCGGCCTGTACTGCTCGGTGGGAACATTATATTCGTCTATAACGTAACATAACCTAACCTATCCCATCTAGCATCTCGCTGGTATTATTTTAAAGAATCCCGTTCGTGTCGTCCCGTTCGTCTCGATTGGGATATTCTATACGTCTATAGCGTTATATATCGTAACCTAAGGCAGGCTATCATCTCGGATGCAGTATTTTACAACATTCCTGGCGAATCGGCCTCTACTGCTCGGTGGGAACATTATATTCGTCTATAACGTAACATAACCTAACCTATCCCATCTAGCATCTCGCTGGTATTATTTTAAAGAATCCCGTTCGTGTCGTCCCGTTCGTCTCGATTGGGATATTCTATACGTCTATAGCGTTATATATCGTAACCTAAGGCAGGCTATCATCTCGGATGCAGTATTTTACAACATTCCTGGCGCATCGGCCTCTACTTCTCGGTGGGAACATTATATTCGTCTATAGCGTAATATAACCTAACCTAACACATCTAGCACCTCGCTGGTAATGTTTTACAGAATCCCGTTGGTGACGTCCCGTACGACTCGGTTGAGATATTATATACGTCTATAGAGTTATATATCCTAACCTAAGGCAGGCTATCATCTCGGATGCAGTATTTTACAACATACCTGGCATATCGAACCCTACTTCTCGGTGGGAACATTATAAACGTCCGTAACGTAACATAACCTAACCTAACCCATCTAGCCCCTCGCTGGTAATATTTCACAGAATCCCGTTCGTGTCGTTCCGTACGTCTCGATTGGGACATTATATACGTCTACAGCGTTATATATCCTAACCTAAGGCATACTAACATCTCGGATGCAGTATATTACGCCATTCCTGGCGTATCGGTCCCTACTTCTCGGTGGGAACATTATAAACGTCTATAACGTAACATTACAAAACCTAACCCATCTATGCCCTCGCTGGTAATATTTTACAGAATCCCGTGCGTGTCGTCCCGTACGTCTCGGTTTTGATATTATATACGTCTATAGCGTTATATATCGTAACCTAAGGCAGGCTATCATCTCGGATGCAGTATATTACGCCATTCCTGGCGTATCGGTCCCTACTTCTCGGTGGGAACATTATAAACGTCTGTAACGTAACATTACCTAACCTAACCCATCTATCCCCTCGCTGGTAATATTTTACAGAATCCCGTGCGTGTCGTCCCGTACGTCTCGGTTTTGATATTATATACGTCTATAGCGTTATATATCGTAACCTAAGGCAGGCTATCATCTCGGATGCAGTATTTTACAACATTCCTGGCGCATCGGCCTCTACTTCTCGGTGGGAACATTATATTCGTCTATAGCGTAATATAACCTAACCTAACACATCTAGCACCTCGCTGGTAATGTTTTACAGAATCCCGTTGGTGACGTCCCGTACGACTCGGTTGAGATATTATATACGTCTATAGAGTTATATATCCTAACCTAAGGCAGGCTATCATCTCGGATGCAGTATTTTACAACATACCTGGCATATCGAACCCTACTTCTCGGTGGGAACATTATAAACGTCCGTAACGTAACATAACCTAACCTAACCCATCTAGCCCCTCGCTGGTAATATTTCACAGAATCCCGTTCGCGTCGTCCCGTACGTCTCGGTTGGGTTATTATATACGTCTATAGCGTTATATATCTTAACCTAAGGCAGGCTAACAACTCGGATGCTGTATTTTACGCCATTCCTGTCGTATCGGCCCCTACTTCACGGTGGGAACATTATACACGTCTATAACGTAACATAACCTAACCTAACCCATCTAGCCCCTCGCTGGTAATATTTCACAGAATCCCGTTCGTGTCGTTCCGTACGTCTCGATTGGGACATTATATACGTCTACAGCGTTATATATCCTAACCTAAGCCATACTAACATCTCGGATGCAGTATATTACGCCATTCCTGGCGTATCGGTCCCTACTTCTCGGTGGGAACATTATAAACGTCTATAACGTAACATTACAAAGCCTAACCAATCTATGCCCTCGCTGGTAATATTTTACAGAATCCCGTGCGTGTCGTCCCGTACGTCTCGGTTTTGATATTATATACGTCTATAGCGTTATATATCGTAACCTAAGGCAGGCTATCATCTCGGATGCAGTATTTTACAACATTCCTGGCGCATCGGCCCCTACTTCTCGGTGGAACCATTATATAGGTCTATAACGTAATATAACATAACCTAAGACATCTAGCACCTCGCTGGTAATGTTTTACAGAATCCCGTTCGTGACGTCCCGTACATCTCTGTTGGGATATTATATAGGTCTATAACGTTATATATCCTAACCTAAGGCAGGCTATCATCTCGGATGTAGTATTTTACAACATTCCTGGCGCATCGGCCTCTACTTCTCGATGGGAACATTATATTCGTCTATAACGTATCACAACCAAACCTAACCCATCTAGCCCCTCGCTGGTAATGTTTTACAGTATCCCGTTCCTGTCGTCCCGTACGTCTCGGATGGGACATTATAAACGTCTACAGCGATATATATCCTAACGTAAGGCAGGCCAACATCTCGGATGTAGTATTTTACAACATTCCTGGCGTATCGGCCCCTACTTCTCGGTGGGAACATTATATACGTCTATAACGTAACATAACCTAACCTAACCCATCTAGCCCCTCGCTGGTAATGTTTTACAGAATCCCGTTCCTGTCGTCCCGTACGTCTCGGTTGGGACATTATAAACGTCTACAGCGATATATATCCTAACGTAAGGCAGGCTAACATCTCGGATGCAGTATTTTACAACATACATGGCGTATCGGTCCCTACTTCTCGGTGCGAACATTATGTAGGTCTATAACGTAATATCACCTAACCTAACCCATCTAGCCCCTCGCTGGTAATGTTTTACAGCATCCCGTTCCTGTCGTCCCGTACGGTCGGTTGGGAAATTATAAACGTCTATAGCGATATATATCCTAACGTAAGGCAGGCTAACATATCGGATGTAGTATTTTACAACATTCCTGGCGTATCGGCCTCTACTGCTCGGTGGGAACATTATATTCGTCTATAACGTAACATAACCTAACCTATCCCATCTAGCATCTCGCTGGTATTATTTTAAAGAATCCCGTTCGTGTCGTCCCGTTCGTCTCGATTGGGATATTCTATACGTCTATAGCGTTATATATCGTAACCTAAGGCAGGCTATCATCTCGGATGCAGTATTTTACAACATTCCTGGCGCATCGGCCTCTACTTCTCGGTGGGAACATTATATTCGTCTATAGCGTAATATAACCTAACCTAACACATCTAGCACCTCGCTGGTAATGTTTTACAGAATCCCGTTGGTGACGTCCCGTACGACTCGGTTGAGATATTATATACGTCTATAGAGTTATATATCCTAACCTAAGGCAGGCTATCATCTCGGATGCAGTATTTTACAACATACCTGGCATATCGAACCCTACTTCTCGGTGGGAACATTATAAACGTCCGTAACGTAACATAACCTAACCTAACCCATCTAGCCCCTCGCTCGTAATATTTCACAGAATCCCGTTCGCGTCGTCCCGTACGTCTCGGTTGGGTTTTTATATACGTCTATAGCGTTATATATCTTAACCTAAGGCAGGCTAACAACTCGGATGCTGTATTTTACGCCATTCCTGTCGTATCGGCCCCTACTTCACGGTGGGAACATTATACACGTCTATAACGTAACATAACCTAACCTAACCCATCTAGCCGCTCGCTGGTAATATTTCACAGAATCCCGTTCGTGTCGTCCCGTACGTCTCCATTGGGACATTATATACGTCTACAGCGTTATATATCCTAACCTAAGGCATACTAACATCTCGGATGCAGTATATTACACCATTCCTGGCGTATCGGTCCCTACTTCTCGGTGGGAACATTATAAACGTCTATAACGTAACATTACAAAACCTAACCAATCTATGCCCTCGCTGGTAATATTTTACAGAATCCCGTGCGTGTCGTCCCGTACGTCTCGGTTTTGATATTATATACGTCTATAGCGTTATATATCGTAACCTAAGGCAGGCTATCATCTCGGATGCAGTATTTTACAACATTCCTGGCGCATCGGCCCCTACTTCTCGGTGGGAACATTATATACGTTTATAACGTATCTCAACCTAACCTAACCCATCTAGCCCCTCGCTGGTAATGTTTTACAGAATCCCGTCCCTGTCGTCCCGTACGTCTCGGATGAGACATTATAAACGTCTACAGCGATATATATACTAACCTAAGGCAGGCTAACTTCTCGGATATAGTATTTTACGCCATTCCTGGCGTATCGGCCCCGACTTCTCGGTGGGAACATTATACACGTCTATAACGTAACATAACCTAACTTAACCCATCTAGCCCCTCGCTGGTAATATTTTACAGAATCCCGTTCGTGTCGTCCCGTTCGTCTCGATTGGGATATTCTATACGTCTATAGCGTTATATATCGTAACCTAAGGCAGGCTATCATCTCGGATGCAGTATTTTACAACATTCCTGGCGCATCGGCCCCTAATTCTCGGTGGAAACATTATATAGGTCTATAACGTAATATAACATAACCTAAGACATCTAGCACCTCGCTGGTAATGTTTTACAGAATCCCGTTCGTGACGTCCCGTACATCTCATTTGGGATATTATATAGGTCTATAACGTTATATATCCTAACCTAAGGCAGGCTATCATCTCGGATGTAGTATTTTACAACATTCCTGGCGCATCGGCCTCTACTTCTCGGTGGGAACATTATATTCGTCTATAACGTATCACAACCAAACCTAACCCATCTAGCCCCTCGCCTGTAATGTTTTACAGTATCCCGTTCCTGTCGTCCCGTACGTCTCGGATGGGACATTATAAACGTCTACAGCGATATATATCCTAACGTAAGGCAGGCCAACATCTCGGATGTAGTATTTTACAACATTCCTGGCGTATCGGCCCCTACTTCTCGGTGGGAACATTATATACGTCTATAACGTAACATAACCTAACCTAACCCATCTAGCCCCTCGCTGGTAATGTTTTACAGAATCCCGTTCCTGTCGTCCCGTACGTCTCGGTTGGGACATTATAAACGTCTACAGCGATATATATACTAACGTATGGCAGGCTCACATCTCGGATGCAGTATTTTACGCCATTTCTGGCGTATCGGCCCTTACTTTACGGTGGGAACATTATACACGTCTGTAACGTAACATAACGTAACCTATCCCATCTAGCCCCTCGCTGGTAATGTTTTACAGAATCCCGTTCCTGTCGTCCCGTACGTCACGGATGGGACATTATAAACGTCTACAGCGATATATATCCTAACGTAAGGCAGGCTAACATCTCGGATGAAGTATTTTACGCCATTCCTGGCGTATCGGCCCCCACTTCGCGTTGGGAACATTATTCACGTCTATAACGTAACATAATGTAACCTAGCCCATCTAGCCCCTCACTGGTAAAATTTTACCGTATCCTGTTCGTGTCGTCCCGTACGCCTCGGTTGGGACATTATAAACGTCTACAGCGATATATATCCGAACGTAAGGCAGGCCAACATCTCGGATGTAGTATTTTGCAACATTCCTAACGTATCGGCCCCTACTTCGCTTTGGGAACATTATTCACGTCTATAACGTAACATAATGTAACCTAACCCATCTAGCCCCTCGCTGGTAATATTTCATAGAATCCCGTTCGTGTCGTCCCGTACGTCTCCATTGGGACATTATATACGTCTACAGCGTTATATATCCTAACCTAAGGCATACTAACATCTCGGATGCAGTATATTACGCCATTCCTGGCGTATCGGTCCCTACTTCTCGGTGGGAACATTATAAACGTCTATAACGTAACATTACAAAACCTAACCCATCTATGCCCTCGCTGGTAATATTTTACAGAATCCCGTGCGTGTCGTCCCGTACGTCTCGGTTTTGATATTATATACGTCTATAGCGTTATATATCGTAACCTAAGGCAGGCTATCATCTCGGATGCAGTATTTTACAACATTCCTGGCGCATCGGCCCCTACTTCTCGGTGGGAACATTATAAACGTTTATAACGTATCTCAACCTAACCTAACCCATCTAGCCCCTCGCTGGTAATGTTTTACACAATCCCGTTCCTGTCGTCCCGTACGTCACGGATGGGACATTATAAACGTCTACAGCGATATATATCCTAACGTAAGGCAGGCTAACATCTCGGATGAAGTATTTTACGCCATTCCTGGCGTATCGGCCCCCACTTCGCGTTGGGAACATTATTCACGTCTATAACGTAACATAATGTAACCTAACCCATCTAGCCCCTCACTGGTAATATTTTACCGTATCCTGTTCGTGTCGTCCCGTTCGTCTCGGTTGGGATATTATATACGTCTATAGCGTTATATCGTAGCCTAAGGCAGGCTATCATCTCGGATGCAGTATTTTACAACATTCCTGTCGTATCGGCCCCTACTTCTCGGTGCGAACATTATGTAGGTCTATAACGTAATATCACCTAACCTAACCCTTCTAGCCCCTCGCTGGTAATGTTTTACAGATTCCCGTTCCTGTCGTCCCGTACGGTCGGTTGGGACATTATAAACGTCTACAGCGATATATATCCTAACGTAAGGCAGGCTAACATATGGGATGTAGTATTTTACAACATTCCTGGCGCATCGGCCCCTACTTCTCGGTGGGAACATTATATACGTTTATAACGTATCTCAACCTAACCTAACCCATTTAGCCCCTCGCTGGTAATGTTTTACAGAATCCCG
This sequence comes from Xylocopa violacea, assembly GCA_963969225.1. NCBI lineage: Eukaryota > Metazoa > Arthropoda > Insecta > Hymenoptera > Apidae > Xylocopa > Xylocopa violacea. The sequence continues at coordinate 14,098,835 of CAXAJV010000008.1, read as the reverse complement.
TCCCTGTCGTCCCGTACGTCTCGGATGAGACATTATAAACGTCTACGGCGATATATATACTAACCTAAGGCAGGCTAACTTCTCGGATATAGTATTTTACGCCATTCCTGGCGTATCGGCCCCGACTTCATGGTGGGAACATTATACACGTCTATAACGTAACATAACCTAACTTAGCCCATCTAGCCCCTCGCTGGTAATAATTTACAGAATCCCGTTCGTGTCGTCCCGTTCGTCTCGATTGGGATATTCTATACGTCTATAGCGTTATATATCGTAACCTAAGGCAGGCTATCATCTCGGATGCAGTATTTTACAACATTCCTGGCGCATCGGCCCCTACTTCTCGGTGGGAACATTATATACGTCTATAACGTAACATAACCTAACCTAACCCATCTAGCCCCTCGCTGGTAATGTTTTACAGAATCCCGTTCCTGTCGTCCCGTACGTCTCGGTTGGGACATTATAAACATCTACAGCGATATATATCCTAACGTAAGGCAGGCTAACATCTCGGATGCAGTATTTTACGCCATTTCTGGCGTATCGGCCCTTACTTTACGGTGGGAACATTATACACGTCTGTAACGTAACATAACGTAACCTATCCCATCTAGCCCCTCGCTGGTAATGTTTTACAGAATCCCGTTCCTGTCGTCCCGTACGCCTCGGTTGGGACATTATAAACGTCTACAGCGATATATATCCTAACGTAAGGCAGGCCAACATCTCGGATGTAGTATTTTACAACATTCCTAACGTATCGGCCCCTACTTCTCGGTGGGAACATTATATAGGTATATAACGTACCATAACCTAACCTAACCCATCTAGCCCCTCGCTTGTAATGTTTTACAGAATCCCGTTCCTGTCGTCCCGTACATCTCGGTTGGGATATTATATACGTCTACAGCGATATATATCCTAACGTAAGGCAGGCTAATATCTCGGATGTAGAATTTTACAACATTCCTGGCGTATTGGCCCCTACTTCTCGGTGGGAACATTATAAACGTCTGTAACGTAACATAACCTAACCTAACCCATCTAGCCCCACGCTGGTAATATTTTACAGAATCCCGTTCGTGTCGTCCCGTACGTCTCGATTGGGACATTATATACGTCTACAGCGTTATATATCCTAACCTAAGGCATACTAACATCTCGGATGCAGTATATTACGCCATTCCTGGCGTATCGGTCCCTACTTCTCGGTGGGAACATTATAAACGTCTATAACGTAACATTACCTAACCTAACCCATCTATCCCCTCGCTGGTAATATTTTACAGAATCCCGTGCGTGTCGTCCCGTACGTCTCGGTTTTGATATTATATACGTCTATAGCGTTATATATCTTAACCTAAGGCAGGCTATCATCTCGGATGCAGTATGTTACAACATTCATGCCGTATCGGCCCCTACTTCTCGGTGCGAACATTATGTAGGTCTATAACGTAATATCACCTTACCTAACCCATCTAGCCCCTCGCTGGTAATGTTTTACAGCATCCCGTTCCTGTCGTCCCGTACGGTCGGTTGGGAAATTATAAACGTCTACAGCGATATATATCCTAACGTAAGGCAGGCTAACATATCGGATGTAGTATTTTAGAACATTCCTGGCGTATCGGCCTCTACTGCTCGGTGGGAACATTATATTCGTCTATAACGTAACATAACCTAAACTATCCCACCTAGCATCTCGCTGGTATTATTTTAAAGAATCCTATATCGTAACCTAAGGCAGGCTATCATCTCGGATGCAGTATTTTACAACATACCTGGCATGTCGAACCCTACTTCTCGGTGGGAACATTATACACGTCTATAACGTAACATAACCTAACCTAACCCATCTAGCCCCTCGCTGGTAATGTTTTACAGAATCCCGTTCGTGACGTCCCGTACATCTCAGTTGGGATATTATATAGGTCTATAGCGTTATATATCCTAACCTAAGGCAGGCTATCATCTCGGATGTAGTATTTTACAACATTCCTGGCGCATCGGCCTCTACTTCTCGGTGGGAACATTATATTCGTCTATAACGTATCACAACCAAACCTAACCCATCTAGCCCCTCGCTGGTAATGTTTTACAGTATCCCGTTCCTGTCGTCCCGTACGTCTCGGATGGGACATTATAAACGTCTACAGCGATATATATCTTAACGTAAGGCAGGCCAACATCTCGGATGTAGTATTTTACAACATTCCTATCGTATCGGCCCCTACTTCTCGGTAGGAACATTATATAGGTCTATAACGTAGCATAACCTAACCTAACCCATCTAGCCCCTCGCTGGTAATGTTTTACAGAATCCCGTTACTGTCGTCCCGTACATCTCGGTTGGGATATTATATACGTCTACAGCGATATATATCCTAACGTAAGGCAGGCTAACATATGGGATGTAGTATTTTACAACATTCCTGGCGTATCGGCCTCTACTTCTCTGTGGGAACATTATATTCGTCTATAACGTAATATAACCTAACCTAACACATCTAGCACCTCGCTGGTAATGTTTTACAGAATCCCGTTCTTGACGTCCCGTACATCTCGGTTGGAATATTATATACGTCTATAGCGTTATATATCATAACCTAAGGCAGGCTATCATCTCGGATGTAGTAGTTAACAACATTCCTGGCGTATCGGCCCCTACTTCTCGGTGGGAACATTATACACGTCTATAACGTAACATAACCTAACTTAACCCATCTAGCCCCTCACTGGTAATATTTTGCAGAATCCCGTTCGTGTCGTCCCGTTCGTATCGATTGGGATATTCTATACGTCTATAGCGTTATATGTCGTAACCTAAGGCAGGCTATCATCTCGGATGCAGTATTTTACAACATTCCTGGCGCATCGGCCCCTACTTCTCGGTGGAAACATTATATAGGTCATTAACGTAATATAACATAACCTAAGACATCTAGCACCTCGCTGGTAATGTTTTACAGAATCCCGTTCGTGACGTCCCGTACATCTCAGTTGGGATATTACATAGGTCTATAGCGTTATATATCCTAACCTAAGGCAGGCTATCATCTCGGATGTAGTGTTTTACAACATTCCTAACGTATCGGCCCCTACTTCTCGGTGGGAACATTATATAGGTCTATAACGTAGCATAACCTAACCTAACCCATCTAGCCCCTCGCTGGTAATGTTTTGCAGAATCCCGTTCCTGTCGTCCCGTACGTCTCGGTTGAGACATTATATACGTCTACAGCGTTATATATCCTAACCTAAGGCAGGCTAACATCTCGGATGAAGTATTTTACGCCATTTCTGGCGTATCGGCCCTTACTTTACGGTGGGAACATTATACACGTCTGTAACGTAACATAACGTAACCTATCCCATCTAGCCCCTCGCTGGTAATGTTTTACAGAATCCCGTTCCTGTCGTCCCGTACGTCACGGATGGGACATTATAAACGTCTACAGCGATATATATCCTAACGTAAGGCAGGCCAACATCTCGGATGTAGTATTTTACAACATTCCTAACGTATCGGCCCCTACTTCTCGGTGGGAACATTATATAGGTCTATAACGTACCATAACCTAACCTAACCCATCTAGCCCCTCGCTGGTAATGTTTTACAGAAGCCCGTTCCTGTCGTCCCGTACATCTCGGTTGGGATATTATATACGTCTACAGCGATATATATCCTAACGTAAGGCAGGCTAACATCTCGGATGTAGAATTTTACAACATTCCTGGCGTATTGGCCCCTACTTCTCGGTGGGAACATTATACACGTCTATAACGTAACATAACCTAACCTAAACCATCTAGCCCCACGCTGGTAATGTTTTACAGAATCCCGTTCCTGTCGTCCCGTACATCTCGGTTGGGATATTATATACGTCTACAGCGATATATATCCTAACGTAAGGCAGGCCAACATCTCGGATGTAGAATTTTACGCCATTCCTGGCGTATCGGCCCCGACTTCTCGGTGGGAACATTATACACGTCTATAACGTAACATAACCTAACTTAACCCATCTAGCCCCTCGCTGGTAATATTTTACAGAATCCCGTTCGTGTCGTCCCGTTCGTCTCGATTGGGATATTCTATACGTCTATAGCGTTATATATCGTAACCTAAGGCAGGCTATCATCTCGGATGCAGTATTTTACAACATTCCTGGCGCATCGGCCCCTAATTCTCGGTGGAAACATTATATAGGTCTATAACGTAATATAACATAACCTAAGACATCTAGCACCTCGCTGGTAATGTTTTACAGAATCCCGTTCGTGACGTCCCGTACATCTCAGTTGGGATATTATATAGGTCTATAACGTTATATATACTAACGTAAGGCAGGCCAACATCCCGGATGTAGTATTTTACAACATTCATGGCGTATCGGCCCCTACTTCTCGGTGCGAACATTATATACGTCTATAACGTAACATGACCTAACCTAACCCATCTAGCCCCTCGCTGGTAATGTTTTACAGAATCCCGTTCCTGTCGTCCCGTACGTCTCGGTTGGGACATTATAAACGTCTACAGCGATATATATCCTAACGTAAGGCAGGCTAACATCTCGGATGCAGTATTTTACGCCATTTCTGGCGTATCGGCCCTTACTTTACGGTGGGAACATTATACACGTCTGTAACGTAACATAACGTAACCTATCCCATCTAGCCCCTCGCTGGTAATGTTTTACAGAATCCCGTTCCTGTCGTCCCGTACGTCACGGATGGGACATTATAAACGTCTACAGCGATATATATCCTAACGTAAGGCAGGCTAACATCTCGGATGAAGTATTTTACGCCATTCCTGGCGTATCGGCCCCCACTTCGCGTTGGGAACATTATTCACGTCTATAACGTAACATAATGTAACCTAACCCATCTAGCCCCTCACTGGTAATATTTTACCGTATCCTGTTCGTGTCGTCCCGTACGCCTCGGTTGGGACATTATAAACGTCTACAGCGATATATATCCTAACGTAAGGCAGGCCAACATCTCGGATGTAGTATTTTACAACATTCCTAACGTATCGGCCCCTACTTCTCGGTGGGAACATTATATAGGTGTATAACGTAACATAACCTAACCTAACCCATCTAGTCCCTCGCTGGTAATATTTTACAGAATCCCGTTCGTGTCGTCCCGTTCGTCTCGGTTGGGATATTATATACGTCTATAGCGTTATATCGTAGCCTAAGGCAGGCTATCATCTCGGATGCAGTATTTTACAACATTCCTGGCGTATCGGCCCCTACTTCTCGGTGCGAACATTATAAACGTCTGTAACGTAACATAACCTAACCTAACCCATCTAGCCCCTCGCTGGTAATATTTCACAGAATCCCGTTCGCGTCGTCCCGTACCTCTCGGTTGGGTTATTATATACGTCTATAGCGTTATATATCTTAACCTAAGGCAGGCTAACTTCTCGGATGCTGTATTATACGCCATTCCTGGCGTATCGGTCCCTACTTCACGGTGGGAACATTATACAGGTCTATAACGTAACATAACCTAACCTAACCCATCTAGCCCCTCGCTGGTAATATTTTACAGAATCCCGTTCGTGTCGTTCCGTACGTCTCGATTGGAATATTATATACGTCTATAGCGTTATATATCCTAACCTAAGGCAGGCTATCATCTCGGATGCAGTATTTTGCAACATTCCTGGCGCATCGGCCTCTACTTCTCGGTGGGAACATTATATTCGTCTATAACGTAATATAACCTAACCTAACACATCTAGCACCTCGCTGGTAATGTTTTACAGAATCCCGTTGGTGACGTCCCGTACGACTCGGTTGAGATGTTATATACGTCTATAGAGTTATATATCCTAACCTAAGGCAGGCTATCATCTCGGATGCAGTATTTTACAACATACCTGGCATATCGAAACCTACTTCTCGGTGGGAACATTATAAACGTCTGTAACGTAACATAACCTAACCTAACCCATCTAGCCCCTCGCTGGTAATATTTCACAGAATCCTGTTCGCGTCGTCCCGTACGTCTCGGTTGGGATATTATATACGTCTATAGCGTTATATATCGTAACCTAAGGCAGGCTATCATCTCGGATGCAGTATTTTACAACATTGCTGGCGCATCGGACTCTACTTCTCGGTAGGAACATAATATTCGTCTATAACGTAACATAACCTAACCTATCCCATCTAGCCCCACGCTGGTAATATTTTACAGAATCCCGTTCGTGTCGTCCCGTACGTCTCAATTGGGATATTATATACGTCTATAGCGTTATATATCTTAACCTAGGGCAGGCTATCATCTCGGATGCAGTATTTTACAACATTCATGGCGTATCGGCCCCTACTTCACGGTGCGAACATTATGTAGGTCTATAACGTAATATCACCTAACCTAACCCATCTAGCCCCTCGCTGGTAATGTTTTACAGAATCCCGTTCCTGTCGTCCCGTACGGTCGGTTGGGACATTATAAACGTCTACAGCGATATATATCCTAACGTAAGGCAGGCTAACATATCGGATGCAGTATTTTACAACATTCCTGGCGTATCGGCCTCTACTTATCGGTGGGAACATTATATTCGTCTATAACGTAACATAACCTAACCTAACACATCTAGCCCCTCGCTGGTAATGTTTTACAGAATCCCGTTCGTGACGTCCCGTACATCTCGGTTGGTATATTATATACGTCTATAGCGTTATATATCCTAACCTAAGGCAGGCTATCACCTCGGATGTAGTATTTTACGCCATTCCTGGCGTATCGGCCCCTACTTCTCGGTGGGAACATTATACACGTCTATAACGTAACATAACCTAACCTAACCCATCTAGCCCCTCGCTGGTAATGTTTTACAGAATCCCGTTCGTGACGTCCCGTACATCTCAGTTGGGATATTATATAGGTCTATAGCGTTATATATCCTAACCTAAGGCAGGCTATCATCTCGGATGTAGTATTTTACAACATTCCTGGCGCATCGGCCTCTACTTCTCGGTGGGAACATTATATTCGTCTATAACGTATCACAACCAAACCTAACCCATCTAGCCCCTCGCTGGTAATGTTTTACAGTATCCCGTTCCTGTCGTCCCGTACGTCTCGGATGGGACATTATAAACGTCTACAGCGATATATATCCTAACGTAAGGCAGGCCAACATCTCGGATGTAGTATTTTACAACATTCCTATCGTATCGGCCCTTACTTCTCGGTAGGAACATTATATAGGTCTATAACGTAGCATAACCTAACCTAACCCATCTAGCCCCTCGCTGGTAATGTTTTACAGAATCCCGTTACTGTCGTCCCGTACATCTCGGTTGGGATATTATATACGTCTACAGCGATATATATCCTAACGTAAGGCAGGCTAACATATGGGATGTAGTATTTTACAACATTCCTGGCGTATCGGCCTCTACTTCTCTGTGGGAACATTATATTCGTCTATAACGTAATATAACCTAACCTAACACATCTAGCCCCTCACTGGTAATATTTTACAGAATCCCGTTCGTGTCGTCCCGTTCGTATCGATTGGGATATTCTATACGTCTATAGCGTTATATTTCGTAACCTAAGGCAGGCTATCATCTCGGATGCAGTATTTTACAACATTCCTGGCGCATCGGCCCCTACTTCTCGGTGGAAACATTATATAGGTCATTAACGTAATATAACATAACCTAAGACATCTAGCACCTCGCTGGTAATGTTTTACAGAATCCCGTTCGTGACGTCCCGTACATCTCAGTTGAGATATTATATAGGTCTATAGCGTTATATATCCTAACCTAAGGCAGGCTATCATCTCGAATGTAGTGTTTTACAACATTCCTAACGTATCGGCCCCTACTTCTCGGTGGGAACATTATATAGGTCTATAACGTAGCATAACCTAACCTAACCCATCTAGCCCCTCGCTGGTAATGTTTTGCAGAATCCCGTTCCTGTCGTCCCGTACATCTCGGTTGAGACATTATATACGTCTACAGCGTTATATATCCTAACCTAAGGCAGGCTAACATCTCGGATGAAGTATTTTACGCCATTTCTGGCGTATCGGCCCTTACTTTACGGTGGGAACATTATACACGTCTGTAACGTAACATAACGTAACCTATCCCATCTAGCCCCTCGCTGGTAATGTTTTACAGAATCCCGTTCCTGTCGTCCCGTACGTCACGGATGGGACATTATAAACGTCTACAGCGATATATATCCTAACGTAAGGCAGGCCAACATTTCGGATGTAGTATTTTACAACATTCCTAACGTATCGGCCCCTACTTCTCGGTGGGAACATTATATAGGTCTATAACGTACCATAACCTAACCTAACCCATCTAGCCCCTCGCTGGTAATGTTTTACAGAATCCCGTTCCTGTCGTCCCGTACATCTCGGTTGGGATATTATATACGTCTACAGCGATATATATCCTAACGTAAGGCAGGCTAACATCTCGGATGTAGAATTTTACAACATTCCTGGCGTATTGGCCCCTACATCTCGGTGGGAACATTATACACGTCTATAACGTAACATAACCTAACCTAAACCATCTAGCCCCTCGCTGGTAATGTTTTACAGAAGCCCGTACATGTCGTCTCGTACGTCTCGGTTGGGACATTATATACGTCTACAGCGTTATATATCCTAACCTAAGGCAGGCTAACATCTCGGATGAAGTATTTTACGCCTTTTCTGGCGTATCGGTCCTTACTTTACGGTGGGAACATTATACACGTCTGTAACGTAACATAACCTAACCTATCCCATCTAGCCCCTCGCTGGTAATGTTTTACAGAATCCCGTTCCTGTCGTCCCGTACGTCACGGATGGGACATTATAAACGTCTGCAGCGATATATATCCTAACGTAAGGCAGGCTAACATCTCGGATGAAGTATATTACGCCATTCCTGGCGTATCGGCCCCCACTTCGCGTTGGGAACATTACTCACGTCTATAACGTAACATAATGTAACCTAACCCATCTAGCCCCTCACTGATAATATTTTACCGTATCCTGTTCGTGTCGTCCCGTACGCCTCGGTTTCGACATTATAAACGTCTACAGCGATATATATCCTAACGTAAGGCAGGCCAACATCTGGGATGCAGTATTTTACAACATTCCTAACGTATCGGTCCCTACTTCTCGGTGGGAACATTATATAGGTCTATAACGTACCATAACCTAACCTAACCCATCTAGCCCCACGCTGGTAATGTTTTACAGAATCCCGTTCCTGTCGTCCCGTACATCTCGGTTGGGATATTATATACGTCTACAGCGATATATATCCTAACGTAAGGCAGGCCAACATCTCGGATGTAGAATTTTACGCCATTCCTGGCGTATCGGCCCCGACTTCTCGGTGGGAACATTATACACGTCTATAACGTAACATAACCTAACTTAACCCATCCAGCCCCTCGCTGGTAATATTTTACAGAATCCCGTTCGTGTCGTCCCGTTCGTCTCGATTGGGATATTCTATACGTCTATAGCGTTATATATCGTAACCTAAGGCAGGCTATCATCTCGGATGCAGTATTTTACAACATTCCTGGCGCATCGGCCCCTAATTCTCGGTGGAAACATTATATAGGTCTATAACGTAATATAACATAACCTAAGACATCTAGCACCTCGCTGGTAATGTTTTACAGAATCCCGTTCGTGACGTCCCGTACATCTCAGTTGGGATATTATATAGGTCTATAACGTTATATATCCTAACCTAAGGCAGGCTATCATCTCGGATGTAGTATTTTACAACATTCCTGGCGCATCGGCCTCTACTTCTCGGTGGGAACATTATATTCGTCTATAACGTATCACAACCAAACCTAACCCATCTAGCTCCACGCTGGTAATGTTTTACAGAATCCCGTTCCTGTCGTCCCGTACATCTCGGTTGGGATATTATATACGTCTACAGCGATATATATCCTAACTTAAGGCAGGCCAACATCTCGGATGTAGAATTTTACGCCATTCCTGGCGTATCCGTCCCGACTTCTCGGTGGGAACATTATACACGTCTATAACGTAACATAACCTAACTTAACCCATCTAGCCCCTCGCTGGTAATATTTTACAGAATCCCGTTCGTGTCGTCCCGTTCGTCTCGATTGGGATATTCTATACGTCTATAGCGTTATATATCGTAACCTAAGGCAGGCTATCATCTCGGATGCAGTATTTTACAACATTCCTGGCGCATCGGCCCCTAATTCTCGGTGGAAACATTATATAGGTCTATAACGTAATATAACATAACCTAAGACATCTAGCACCTCGCTGGTAATGTTTTACAGAATCCCGTTCGTGACGTCCCGTACATCTCAGTTGGGATATTATATAGGTCTATAACGTTATATATCCTAACCTAAGGCAGGCTATCATCTCGGATGTAGTATTTTACAACATTCCTGGCGCATCGGCCTCTACTTCTCGGTGGGAACATTATATTCGTCTATAACGTATCACAACCAAACCTAACCCATCTAGCCCCTCGCTGGTAATGTTTTACAGTATCCCGTTCCTGTCGTCCCGTACGTCTCGGATGGGACATTATAAACGTCTACAGCGATATATATCCTAACGTAAGGCAGGCCAACATCTCGGATGTAGTATTTTACGCCATTTCTGGCGTATCGGCCCTTACTTTACGGTGGGAACATTATACACGTCTGTAACGTAACATAACGTAACCTATCCCATCTAGCCCCTCGCTGGTAATGTTTTACAGAATCCCGTTCCTGTCGTCCCGTACGTCACGGATGGGACATTATAAACGTCTACAGCGATATATATCCTAACCTAAGGCAGGCTAACATCTCGGATGAAGTATTTTACGCCTTTTCTGGCGTATCGGTCCTTACTTTACGGTGGGAACATTATACACGTCTGTAACGTAACATAACCTAACCTATCCCATCTAGCCCCTCGCTGGTAATGTTTTACAGAATCCCGTTCCTGTCGTCCCGTACGTCACGGATGGGACATTATAAACGTCTACAGCGATATATATCCTAACGTAAGGCAGGCTAACATCTCGGATGAAGTATATTACGCCATTCCTGGCGTATCGGCCCCCACTTCGCGTTGGGAACATTATTCACGTCTATAACGTAACATAATGTAACCTAACCCATCTAGCCCCTCACTGATAATATTTTACCGTATCCTGTTCGTGTCGTCCCGTACGCCTCGGTTTCGACATTATAAACGTCTACAGCGATATATATCCTAACGTAAGGCAGGCCAACATCTCGGATGCAGTATTTTACAACATTCCTAACGTATCGGTCCCTACTTCTCGGTGGGAACATTATATAGGTCTATAACGTACCATAACCTAACCTAACCCATCTAGCCCCACGCTGGTAATGTTTTACAGAATCCCGTTCCTGTCGTCCCGTACATCTCGGTTGGGATATTATATACGTCTACAGCGATATATATCCTAACGTAAGGCAGGCCAACATCTCGGATGTAGAATTTTACGCCATTCCTGGCGTATCGGCCCCGACTTCTCGGTGGGAACATTATACACGTCTATAACGTAACATAACCTAACTTAACCCATCTAGCCCCTCGCTGGTAATATTTTACAGAATCCCGTTCGTGTCGTCCCGTTCGTCTCGATTGGGATATTCTATACGTCTATAGCGTTATATATCGTAACCTAAGACAGGCTATCATCTCGGATGCAGTATTTTACAACATTCCTGGCGCATCGGCCCCTAATTCTCGGTGGAAACATTATATAGGTCTATAACGTAATATAACATAACCTAAGACATCTAGCACCTCGCTGGTAATGTTTTACAGAATCCCGTTCGTGACGTCCCGTACATCTCAGTTGGGATATTATATAGGTCTATAACGTTATATATCCTAACCTAAGGCAGGCTATCATCTCGGATGTAGTATTTTACAACATTCCTGGCGCATCGGCCTCTACTTCTCGGTGGGAACATTATATTCGTCTATAACGTATCACAACCAAACCTAACCCATCTAGCCCCTCGCTGGTAATGTTTTACAGTATCCCGTTCCTGTCGTCCCGTACGTCTCGGATGGGACATTATAAACGTCTACAGCGATATATATCCTAACGTAAGGCAGGCCAACATCTCGGATGTAGTATTTTACGCCATTTCTGGCGTATCGGCCCTTACTTTACGGTGGGAACATTATACACGTCTGTAACGTAACATAACGTAACCTATCCCATCTAGCCCCTCGCTGGTAATGTTTTACAGAATCCCGTTCCTGTCGTCCCGTACGTCACGGATGGGACATTATAAACGTCTACAGCGATATATATCCTAACGTAAGGCAGGCTAACATCTCGGATGAAGTATTTTACGCCATTCCTGGCGTATCGGCCCCCACTTCGCGTTGGGAACATTATTCACGTCTATAACGTAACATAATGTAACCTAACCCATCTAGCCCCTCACTGGTAATATTTTACCGTATCCTGTTCGTGTCGTCCCGTACGCCTCGGTTTTGACATTATAAACGTCTACAGCGATATATATACTAACGTAAGGCAGGGCAACATCTCGGATGTAGTATTTTACAACATTCCTAACGTATCGGCCCCTACTTCTCGGTGGGAACATTATATAGGTCTATAACGTAACATAACCTAACCTAACCCATCTAGCCCCTCGCTGGTAATATTTCACAGAATCCTGTTCGCGTCGTCCCGTACGTCTCGGTTGGGATATTATATACGTCTATAGCGTTATATATCGTAACCTAAGGCAGGCTATCATCTCGGATGCAGTATTTTACAACATTGCTGGCGCATCGGACTCTACTTCTCGGTAGGAACATAATATTCGTCTATAACGTAACATAACCTAACCTATCCCATCTAGCCCCACGCTGGTAATATTTTACAGAATCCCGTTCGTGTCGTCCCGTACGTCTCAATTGGGATATTATATACGTCTATAGCGTTATATATCTTAACCTAGGGCAGGCTATCATCTCGGATGCAGTATTTTACAACATTCATGGCGTATCGGCCCCTACTTCACGGTGCGAACATTATGTAGGTCTATAACGTAATATCACCTAACCTAACCCATCTAGCCCCTCGCTGGTAATGTTTTACAGAATCCCGTTCCTGTCGTGCCGTACGGTCGGTTGGGACATTATAAACGTCTACAGCGATATATATCCTAACGTAAGGCAGGCTAACATATCGGATGCAGTATTTTACAACATTCCTGGCGTATCGGCCTCTACTTATCGGTGGGAACATTATATTCGTCTATAACGTAACATAACCTAACCTAACACATCTAGCCCCTCGCTGGTAATGTTTTACAGAATCCCGTTCGTGACGTCCCGTACATCTCGGTTGGTATATTATATACGTCTATAGCGTTATATATCCTAACCTAAGGCAGGCTATCACCTCGGATGTAGTATTTTACGCCATTCCTGGCGTATCGGCCCCTACTTCTCGGTGGGAACATTATACACGTCTATAACGTAACATAACCTAACCTAACCCATCTAGCCCCTCGCTGGTAATGTTTTACAGAATCCCGTTCGTGACGTCCCGTACATCTCAGTTGGGATATTATATAGGTCTATAGCGTTATATATCCTAACCTAAGGCAGGCTATCATCTCGGATGTAGTATTTTACAACATTCCTGGCGCATCGGCCTCTACTTCTCGGTGGGAACATTATATTCGTCTATAACGTATCACAACCAAACCTAACCCATCTAGCCCCTCGCTGGTAATGTTTTACAGTATCCCGTTCCTGTCGTCCCGTACGTCTCGGATGGGACATTATAAACGTCTACAGCGATATATATCCTAACGTAAGGCAGGCCAACATCTCGGATGTAGTATTTTACAACATTCCTATCGTATCGGCCCTTACTTCTCGGTAGGAACATTATATAGGTCTATAACGTAGCATAACCTAACCTAACCCATCTAGCCCCTCGCTGGTAATGTTTTACAGAATCCCGTTACTGTCGTCCCGTACATCTCGGTTGGGATATTATATACGTCTACAGCGATATATATCCTAACGTAAGGCAGGCTAACATATGGGATGTAGTATTTTACAACATTCCTGGCGTATCGGCCTCTACTTCTCTGTGGGAACATTATATTCGTCTATAACGTAATATAACCTAACCTAACACATCTAGCCCCTCGCTGGTAATGTTTTACAGAATCCCGTTCTTGACGTCCCGTACATCTCCGTTGGAATATTATATACGTCTATAGCCTTATATATCATAACCTAAGGCAGGCTATCATCTCGGATGTAGTAGTTAACAACATTCCTGGCGTATCGGCCCCTACTTCTCGGTGGGAACATTATACACGTCTATAACGTAACATAACCTAACTTAACCCATCTAGCCCCTCACTGGTAATATTTTACAGAATCCCGTTCGTGTCGTCCCGTTCGTATCGATTGGGATATTCTATACGTCTATAGCGTTATATTTCGTAACCTAAGGCAGGCTATCATCTCGGATGCAGTATTTTACAACATTCCTGGCGCATCGGCCCCTACTTCTCGGTGGAAACATTATATAGGTCATTAACGTAATATAACATAACCTAAGACATCTAGCACCTCGCTGGTAATGTTTTACAGAATCCCGTTCGTGACGTCCCGTACATCTCAGTTGAGATATTATATAGGTCTATAGCGTTATATATCCTAACCTAAGGCAGGCTATCATCTCGAATGTAGTGTTTTACAACATTCCTAACGTATCGGCCCCTACTTCTCGGTGGGAACATTATATAGGTCTATAACGTAGCATAACCTAACCTAACCCATCTAGCCCCTCGCTGGTAATGTTTTGCAGAATCCCGTTCCTGTCGTCCCGTACATCTCGGTTGAGACATTATATACGTCTACAGCGTTATATATCCTAACCTAAGGCAGGCTAACATCTCGGATGAAGTATTTTACGCCATTTCTGGCGTATCGGCCCTTACTTTACGGTGGGAACATTATACACGTCTGTAACGTAACATAACGTAACCTATCCCATCTAGCCCCTCGCTGGTAATGTTTTACAGAATCCCGTTCCTGTCGTCCCGTACGTCACGGATGGGACATTATAAACGTCTACAGCGATATATATCCTAACGTAAGGCAGGCCAACATTTCGGATGTAGT
Organism: Xylocopa violacea; assembly: GCA_963969225.1. Taxonomy (NCBI): domain Eukaryota; kingdom Metazoa; phylum Arthropoda; class Insecta; order Hymenoptera; family Apidae; genus Xylocopa; species Xylocopa violacea. The sequence continues at coordinate 14,083,612 of CAXAJV010000008.1, read as the reverse complement.
ATTTTACAACATTCCTAACGTATCGGCCCCTACTTCTCGGTGGGAACATTATATAGGTCTATAACGTACTATAACCTAACCTAACCCATCTAGCCCCTCGCTGGTAATGTTTTACAGAATCCCGTTCCTGTCGTCCCGTACATCTCGGTTGGGATATTATATACGTCTACAGCGATATATATCCTAACGTAAGGCAGGCTAACATCTCGGATGTAGAATTTTACAACATTCCTGGCGTATTGGCCCCTACTTCTCGGTGGGAACATTATACACGTCTATAACGTAACATAACCTAACCTAAACCATCTAGCCCCTCGCTGGTAATGTTTTACAGAAGCCCGTACATGTCGTCTCGTACGTCTCGGTTGGGACATTATATACGTCTACAGCGTTATATATCCTAACCTAAGGCAGGCTAACATCTCGGATGAAGTATTTTACGCCTTTTCTGGCGTATCGGTCCTTACTTTACGGTGGGAACATTATACACGTCTGTAACGTAACATAACCTAACCTATCCCATCTAGCCCCTCGCTGGTAATGTTTTACAGAATCCCGTTCCTGTCGTCCCGTACGTCACGGATGGGACATTATAAACGTCTGCAGCGATATATATCCTAACGTAAGGCAGGCTAACATCTCGGATGAAGTATATTACGCCATTCCTGGCGTATCGGCCCCCACTTCGCGTTGGGAACATTACTCACGTCTATAACGTAACATAATGTAACCTAACCCATCTAGCCCCTCACTGATAAGATTTTACCGTATCCTGTTCGTGTCGTCCCGTACGCCTCGGTTTCGACATTATAAACGTCTACAGCGATATATATCCTAACGTAAGGCAGGCCAACATCTGGGATGCAGTATTTTACAACATTCCTAACGTATCGGTCCCTACTTCTCGGTGGGAACATTATATAGGTCTATAACGTACCATAACCTAACCTAACCCATCTAGCCCCACGCTGGTAATGTTTTACAGAATCCCGTTCCTGTCGTCCCGTACATCTCGGTTGGGATATTATATACGTCTACAGCGATATATATCCTAACGTAAGGCAGGCCAACATCTCGGATGTAGAATTTTACGCCATTCCTGGCGTATCGGCCCCGACTTCTCGGTGGGAACATTATACACGTCTATAACGTAACATAACCTAACTTAACCCATCCAGCCCCTCGCTGGTAATATTTTACAGAATCCCGTTCGTGTCGTCCCGTTCGTCTCGATTGGGATATTCTATACGTCTATAGCGTTATATATCGTAACCTAAGGCAGGCTATCATCTCGGATGCAGTATTTTACAACATTCCTGGCGCATCGGCCCCTAATTCTCGGTGGAAACATTATATAGGTCTATAACGTAATATAACATAACCTAAGACATCTAGCACCTCGCTGGTAATGTTTTACAGAATCCCGTTCGTGACGTCCCGTACATCTCAGTTGGGATATTATATAGGTCTATAACGTTATATATCCTAACCTAAGGCAGGCTATCATCTCGGATGTAGTATTTTACAACATTCCTGGCGCATCGGCCTCTACTTCTCGGTGGGAACATTATATTCGTCTATAACGTATCACAACCAAACCTAACCCATCTAGCTCCACGCTGGTAATGTTTTACAGAATCCCGTTCCTGTCGTCCCGTACATCTCGGTTGGGATATTATATACGTCTACAGCGATATATATCCTAACTTAAGGCAGGCCAACATCTCGGATGTAGAATTTTACGCCATTCCTGGCGTATCCGCCCCGACTTCTCGGTGGGAACATTATACACGTCTATAACGTAACATAACCTAACTTAACCCATCTAGCCCCTCGCTGGTAATATTTTACAGAATCCCGTTCGTGTCGTCCCGTTCGTCTCGATTGGGATATTCTATACGTCTATAGCGTTATATATCGTAACCTAAGGCAGGCTATCATCTCGGATGCAGTATTTTACAACATTCCTGGCGCATCGGCCCCTAATTCTCGGTGGAAACATTATATAGGTCTATAACGTAATATAACATAACCTAAGACATCTAGCACCTCGCTGGTAATGTTTTACAGAATCCCGTTCGTGACGTCCCGTACATCTCAGTTGGGATATTATATAGGTCTATAACGTTATATATCCTAACCTAAGGCAGGCTATCATCTCGGATGTAGTATTTTACAACATTCCTGGCGCATCGGCCTCTACTTCTCGGTGGGAACATTATATTCGTCTATAACGTATCACAACCAAACCTAACCCATCTAGCCCCTCGCTGGTAATGTTTTACAGTATCCCGTTCCTGTCGTCCCGTACGTCTCGGATGGGACATTATAAACGTCTACAGCGATATATATCCTAACGTAAGGCAGGCCAACATCTCGGATGTAGTATTTTACGCCATTTCTGGCGTATCGGCCCTTACTTTACGGTGGGAACATTATACACGTCTGTAACGTAACATAACGTAACCTATCCCATCTAGCCCCTCGCTGGTAATGTTTTACAGAATCCCGTTCCTGTCGTCCCGTACGTCACGGATGGGACATTATAAACGTCTACAGCGATATATATCCTAACCTAAGGCAGGCTAACATCTCGGATGAAGTATTTTACGCCTTTTCTGGCGTATCGGTCCTTACTTTACGGTGGGAACATTATACACGTCTGTAACGTAACATAACCTAACCTATCCCATCTAGCCCCTCGCTGGTAATGTTTTACAGAATCCCGTTCCTGTCGTCCCGTACGTCACGGATGGGACATTATAAACGTCTACAGCGATATATATCCTAACGTAAGGCAGGCTAACATCTCGGATGAAGTATATTACGCCATTCCTGGCGTATCGGCCCCCACTTCGCGTTGGGAACATTATTCACGTCTATAACGTAACATAATGTAACCTAACCCATCTAGCCCCTCACTGATAATATTTTACCGTATCCTGTTCGTGTCGTCCCGTACGCCTCGGTTTCGACATTATAAACGTCTACAGCGATATATATCCTAACGTAAGGCAGGCCAACATCTCGGATGCAGTATTTTACAACATTCCTAACGTATCGGTCCCTACTTCTCGGTGGGAACATTATATAGGTCTATAACGTACCATAACCTAACCTAACCCATCTAGCCCCACGCTGGTAATGTTTTACAGAATCCCGTTCCTGTCGTCCCGTACATCTCGGTTGGGATATTATATACGTCTACAGCGATATATATCCTAACGTAAGGCAGGCCAACATCTCGGATGTAGAATTTTACGCCATTCCTGGCGTATCGGCCCCGACTTCTCGGTGGGAACATTATACACGTCTATAACGTAACATAACCTAACTTAACCCATCTAGCCCCTCGCTGGTAATATTTTACAGAATCCCGTTCGTGTCGTCCCGTTCGTCTCGATTGGGATATTCTATACGTCTATAGCGTTATATATCGTAACCTAAGACAGGCTATCATCTCGGATGCAGTATTTTACAACATTCCTGGCGCATCGGCCCCTAATTCTCGGTGGAAACATTATATAGGTCTATAACGTAATATAACATAACCTAAGACATCTAGCACCTCGCTGGTAATGTTTTACAGAATCCCGTTCGTGACGTCCCGTACATCTCAGTTGGGATATTATATAGGTCTATAACGTTATATATCCTAACCTAAGGCAGGCTATCATCTCGGATGTAGTATTTTACAACATTCCTGGCGCATCGGCCTCTACTTCTCGGTGGGAACATTATATTCGTCTATAACGTATCACAACCAAACCTAACCCATCTAGCCCCTCGCTGGTAATGTTTTACAGTATCCCGTTCCTGTCGTCCCGTACGTCTCGGATGGGACATTATAAACGTCTACAGCGATATATATCCTAACGTAAGGCAGGCCAACATCTCGGATGTAGTATTTTACGCCATTTCTGGCGTATCGGCCCTTACTTTACGGTGGGAACATTATACACGTCTGTAACGTAACATAACGTAACCTATCCCATCTAGCCCCTCGCTGGTAATGTTTTACAGAATCCCGTTCCTGTCGTCCCGTACGTCACGGATGGGACATTATAAACGTCTACAGCGATATATATCCTAACGTAAGGCAGGCTAACATCTCGGATGAAGTATTTTACGCCATTCCTGGCGTATCGGCCCCCACTTCGCGTTGGGAACATTATTCACGTCTATAACGTAACATAATGTAACCTAACCCATCTAGCCCCTCACTGGTAATATTTTACCGTATCCTGTTCGTGTCGTCCCGTACGCCTCGGTTTTGACATTATAAACGTCTACAGCGATATATATACTAACGTAAGGCAGGGCAACATCTCGGATGTAGTATTTTACAACATTCCTAACGTATCGGCCCCTACTTCTCGGTGGGAACATTATATAGGTCTATAACGTAACATAACCTAACCTAACCCATCTAGTCCCTCGCTGGTAATATTTTACAGAATCCCGTTCGTGTCGTCCCGTTCGTCTCGGTTGGGATATTATATACGTCTATAGCGTTATATCGTAGCCTAAGGCAGGCTATCATCTCGGATGCAGTATTTTACAACATTCCTGGCGTATCGGCCCCTACTTCTCGGTGCGAACATTATGTAGGTCTATAACGTAATATCACCTAACCTAACCCTTCTAGCCCCTCGCTGGTAATGTTTTACGGATTCCCGTTCCTGTCGTCCCGTACGGTCGGTTGGGACATTATAAACGTCTACAGCGATATATATCCTAACGTAAGGCAGGCTAACATATGGGATGTAGTATTTTACAACATTCCTGGCGTATCGGCCCCTACTTCTCGGTGGGAACATTATACACGTCTATAACGTAACATAACCTAACCTAAACCATCTAGCCCCTCGCTGGTAATGTTTTACAGAAGCCCGTACATGTCGTCTCGTACGTCTCGGTTGGGACATTATATACGTCTACAGCGTTATATATCCTAACCTAAGGCAGGCTAACATCTCGGATGAAGTATTTTACGCCTTTTCTGGCGTATCGGTCCTTACTTTACGGTGGGAACATTATACACGTCTGTAACGTAACATAACCTAACCTATCCCATCTAGCCCCTCGCTGGTAATGTTTTACAGAATCCCGTTCCTGTCGTCCCGTACGTCACGGATGGGACATTATAAACGTCTACAGCGATATATATCCTAACGTAAGGCAGGCTAACATCTCGGATGAAGTATATTACGCCATTCCTGGCGTATCGGCCCCCACTTCGCGTTGGGAACATTATTCACGTCTATAACGTAACATAATGTAACCTAACCCATCTAGCCCCTCACTGATAATATTTTACCGTATCCTGTTCGTGTCGTCCCGTACGCCTCGGTTTCGACATTATAAACGTCTACAGCGATATATATCCTAACGTAAGGCAGGCCAACATCTCGGATGCAGTATTTTACAACATTCCTAACGTATCGGTCCCTACTTCTCGGTGGGAACATTATATAGGTCTATAACGTACCATAACCTAACCTAACCCATCTAGCCCCACGCTGGTAATGTTTTACAGAATCCCGTTCCTGTCGTCCCGTACATCTCGGTTGGGATATTATATACGTCTACAGCGATATATATCCTAACGTAAGGCAGGCCAACATCTCGGATGTAGAATTTTACGCCATTCCTGGCGTATCGGCCCCGACTTCTCGGTGGGAACATTATACACGTCTATAACGTAACATAACCTAACTTAACCCATCTAGCCCCTCGCTGGTAATATTTTACAGAATCCCGTTCGTGTCGTCCCGTTCGTCTCGATTGGGATATTCTATACGTCTATAGCGTTATATATCGTAACCTAAGGCAGGCTATCATCTCGGATGCAGTATTTTACAACATTCCTGGCGCATCGGCCCCTAATTCTCGGTGGAAACATTATATAGGTCTATAACGTAATATAACATAACCTAAGACATCTAGCACCTCGCTGGTAATGTTTTACAGAATCCCGTTCGTGACGTCCCGTACATCTCAGTTGGGATATTATATAGGTCTATAACGTTATATATCCTAACCTAAGGCAGGCTATCATCTCGGATGTAGTATTTTACAACATTCCTGGCGCATCGGCCTCTACTTCTCGGTGGGAACATTATATTCGTCTATAACGTATCACAACCAAACCTAACCCATCTAGCCCCTCGCTGGTAATGTTTTACAGTATCCCGTTCCTGTCGTCCCGTACGTCTCGGATGGGACATTATAAACGTCTACAGCGATATATATCCTAACGTAAGGCAGGCCAACATCTCGGATGTAGTATTTTACGCCATTTCTGGCGTATCGGCACTTACTTTACGGTGGGAACATTATACACGTCTGTAACGTAACATAACGTAACCTATCCCATCTAGCCCCTCGCTGGTAATGTTTTACAGAATCCCGTTCCTGTCGTCCCGTACGTCACGGATGGGACATTATAAACGTCTACAGCGATATATATCCTAACGTAAGGCAGGCTAACATCTCGGATGAAGTATTTTACGCCATTCCTGGCGTATCGGCCCCCACTTCGCGTTGGGAACATTATTCACGTCTATAACGTAACATAATGTAACCTAACCCATCTAGCCCCTCACTGGTAATATTTTACCGTATCCTGTTCGTGTCGTCCCGTACGCCTCGGTTGGGACATTATAAACGTCTACAGCGATATATATACTAACGTAAGGCAGGGCAACATCTCGGATGTAGTATTTTACAACATTCCTAACGTATCGGCCCCTACTTCTCGGTGGGAACATTATATAGGTCTATAACGTAACATAACCTAACCTAACCCATCTAGTCCCTCGCTGGTAATATTTTACAGAATCCCGTTCGTGTCGTCCCGTTCGTCTCGGTTGGGATATTATATACGTCTATAGCGTTATATCGTAGCCTAAGGCAGGCTATCATCTCGGATGCAGTATTTTACAACATTCCGGGCGTATCGGCCCCTACTTCTCGGTGCGAACATTATGTAGGTCTATAACGTAATATCACCTAACCTAACCCTTCTAGCCCCTCGCTGGTACTGTTTTACGGATTCCCGTTCCTGTCGTCCCGTACGGTCGGTTGGGACATTATAAACGTCTACAGCGATATATATCCTAACGTAAGGCAGGCTAACATATGGGATGTAGTATTTTACAACATTCCTGGCGTATCGGCCCCTACTTCTCGGTGGGAACATTATACACGTCTATAACGTAACATAACCTAACCTAAACCATCTAGCCCCTCGCTGGTAATGTTTTACAGAAGCCCGTACATGTCGTCTCGTACGTCTCGGTTGGGACATTATATACGTCTACAGCGTTATATATCCTAACCTAAGGCAGGCTAACATCTCGGATGAAGTATTTTACGCCTTTTCTGGCGTATCGGTCCTTACTTTACGGTGGGAACATTATACACGTCTGTAACGTAACATAACCTAACCTATCCCATCTAGCCCCTCGCTGGTAATGTTTTACAGAATCCCGTTCCTGTCGTCCCGTACGTCACGGATGGGACATTATAAACGTCTACAGCGATATACATCCTAACGTAAGGCAGGCCAACATCTCGGATGCAGTATTTTACAACATTCCTAACGTATCGGTCCCTACTTCTCGGTGGGAACATTATATAGGTCTATAACGTACCATAACCTAACCTAACCCATCTAGCCCCACGCTGGTAATGTTTTACAGAATCCCGTTCCTGTCGTCCCGTACATCTCGGTTGGGATATTATATACGTCTACAGCGATATATATCCTAACGTAAGGCAGGCCAACATCTCGGATGTAGTATTTTACGCCATTTCTGGCGTATCGGCCCTTACTTTACGGTGGGAACATTATACACGTCTGTAACGTAACATAACGTAACCTATCCCATCTAGCCCCTCGCTGGTAATGTTTTACAGAATCCCGTTCCTGTCGTCCCGTACGTCACGGATGGGACCATTATAAACGTCTACAGCGATATATATCCTAACGTAAGGCAGGCTCACATCTCGGATGAAGTATTTTACGCCATTCCTGGCGTATCGGCCCCCACTTCGCGTTGGGAACATTATTCACGTCTATAACGTAACATAATGTAACCTAACCCATCTAGCCCCTCACTGGTAATATTTTACCGTATCCTGTTCGTGTCGTACCGTACGCCTCGGTTGGGACATTATAAACGTCTACGATATATATCCTAACGTAAGGCAGGCCAACATCTCGGATGTAGTATTTTACAACATTCCTAACGTATCGGCCCCTACTTCTCGGTGGGAACATTATATAGGTCTATAACGTAACATAACCTAACCTAACCCATCTAGTCCCTCGCTGGTAATATTTTACAGAATCCCGTTCGTGTCGTCCCGTTCGTCTCGGTTGGGATATTATATACGTCTATAGCGTTATATCGTAGCCTAAGGCAGGCTATCATCTCGGATGCAGTATTTTACAACATTCCTGGCGTATCGGCCCCTACTTCTCGGTGCGAACATTATGTAGGTCTATAACGTAATATCACCTAACCTAACCCTTCTAGCCCCTCGCTGGTAATGTTTTACAGATTTCCGTTCCTGTCGTCCCGTACGGTCGGTTGGGACATTATAAACGTCTACAGCGATATATATCCTAACGTAAGGCAGGCTAACATATGGGATGTAGTATTTTACAACATTCCTGGCGTATCGGCCTCTACTTCTCTGTGGGAACATTATATTCGTCTATAACGTAATATAACCTAACCTAACACATCTAGCCCCTCGCTGGTAATGTTTTACAAAATCCCGTTCTTGACGTCCCGTACATCTCAGTTGGAATATTATATACGTCTATAGCGTTATATATCATAACCTAAGGCAGGCTATCATCTCGGATGTAGTAGTTAACAACATTCCTGGCGTATCGGCCCCTACTTCTCGGTGGGAACATTATACACGTCTATAACGTAACATAACCTAACTTAACCCATCTAGCCCCTCGCTGGTAATATTTTACAGAATCCCGTTCGTGTCGTCCCGTTCGTCTCGGTTGGGACATTATAAACGTCTACAGCGATATATATCCTAACGTAAGGCAGGCCAACATCTCGGATGTAGTATTTTACAACATTCCTAACGTATCGGCCCCTACTTCTCGGTGGGAACATTATATAGGTCTATAACGTACCATAACCTAACCTAACCCATCTAGCCCCTCGCTGGTAATGTTTTACAGAATCCCGTTCCTGTCGTCCCGTACATCTCGGTTGGGATATTATATACGTCTACAGCGATATATATCCTAACGTAAGGCAGGCTAACATCTCGGATGTAGAATTTTACAACATTCCTGGCGTATTGGCCCCTACTTCTCGGTGGGAACATTATAAACGTCTGTAACGTAACATAACCTAACCTAACCCATCTAGCCCCTCGCTGGTAATATTTCACAGAATCCCGTTCGCGTCGTCCCGTACGTCTCGGTTGGGTTATTATATACGTCTGTAGCGTTATATATCTTAACCTAAGGCAGGCTAACATCTCGGATGCTGTATTATACGCCATTCCTGGCGTATCGGTACCTACTTCACGGTGGGAACATTATACAAGTCTATAACGTAACATAACCTAACCTAACCCATCTAGCCCCTCGCTGGTAATATTTCACAGAATCCTGTTCGCGTCGTCCCGTACGTCTCGGTTGGTATATTATATACGTCTATAGTGTTATATATCGTACCCTAAGGCAGGCTATCATCTCGGATGCAGTATTTTACAACATTCATGGCGTACCGGCCCCTACTTCTCGGTGGGAACATTATACACATCTATAACGTAACATAACCTAACCGAACCCATCTAGCCCCTCGCTGGTAATATTTTACAGAATCCCGTTCGTGTCGTCCCGTACGTCTCAATTGGGATATTATATACGTCTATAGCGTTATATATCGTAACCTAAGGCAGGCTATCATCTCGGATGCAGTATTTTACAACATTCCTGGCGCATCGGCCTCTACTTCTCGGTGGGAACATTATATTCGTCTATAACGTAATATAACCTAACCTAACACATCTAGCACCTCGCTGGTAATGTTTTACAGAATCCCGTTGGTGACGTCCCGTACGACTCGGTTGAGATATTATATACGTCTATAGAGTTATATATCCTAACCTAAGGCAGGCTATCATCTCGGATGCTGTATTTTACGCCATTCCTGTCGTATCGGCCGCTACTTTACGGTGGGAACATTATACACGTCTATAACGTAACATAACCTAACCTAACCCATCTAGCCCCTCGCTGGTAATATTTCACAGAATCCTGTTCGCGTCGTCCCGTACGTCTCGGTTGGGATATTATATACGTCTAGAGCGTTATATATCGTAACCTAAGGCAGGCTATCATCTCGGATGCAGTATTTTACAACATTGCTGGCGCATCGGACTCTACTTCTCGGTGGGAACATTATATTCGTCTATAACGTAACATAACCTAACCGAACACATCTAGCCCCACGCTGGTAATATTTTACAGAATCCCGTTCGTGTCGTCCCGTACGTCTCGATTGGGACATTATATACGTCTACAGCGTTATATACCGTAACCTAAGGCAGGCTAACAACTCGGATGCTGTATTTTACGCCATTCCTGTCGTATCGGCCGCTACTTTACGGTGGGAACATTATACACGTCTATAACGTAACATAACCTAACCTAACCCATCTAGCCCCTCGCTGGTAATATTTCACAGAATCCTGTTCGCGTCGTCCCGTACGTCTCGGTTGGGATATTATATACGTCTAGAGCGTTATATATCGTAACCTAAGGCAGGCTATCATCTCGGATGCAGTATTTTACAACATTGCTGGCGCATCGGACTCTACTTCTCGGTGGGAACATTATATTCGTCTATAACGTAACATAACCTAACCGAACACATCTAGCCCCACGCTGGTAATATTTTACAGAATCCCGTTCGTGTCGTCCCGTACGTCTCGATTGGGACATTATATACGTCTACAGCGTTATATATCCTAACCTAAGGCATACTAACATCTCGGATGCAGTATATTACGCCATTCCTGGCGTATCGGTCCCTACTTCTCGGTGGGAACATTATAAACGTCTATAACGTAACATTACCTAACCTAACCCATCTAGCCCCTCGCTGGTAATATTTCACAGAATCCCGTTCGCGTCGTCCCGTACGTCTCGGTTGGGTTATTATATACGTCTGTAGCGTTATATATCTTAACCTAAGGCAGGCTAACATCTCGGATGCTGTATTATACGCCATTCCTGGCGTATCGGTACCTACTTCACGGTGGGAACATTATACAAGTCTATAACGTAACTTAACCTAACCTAACCCATCTAGCCCCTCGCTGGTAATATTTCACAGAATCCCGTTCGTGTCGTCCCGTACGTCTCGATTGGGACATTATATACGTCTACAGCGTTATATATCCTAACCTAAGGCATACTAACATCTCGGATGCAGTATATTACGCCATTCCTGGCGTATCGGTCCCTACTTCTCGGTGGGAACATTATAAACGTCTATAACGTAACATTACCTAACCTAACCCATCTATCCCCTCGCTGGTAATATTTTACGGAATCCCGTGCGTGTCGTCCCGTACGTCTCGGTTTTGATATTATATACGTCTATAGCGTTATATATCGTAACCTAAGGCAGGCTATCATCTCGGATGCAGTATTTTACAACATTCATGGCGTACCGGCCCCTACTTCTCGGTGGGAACATTATACACGTCTATAACGTAACATAACCTAACCGAACCCATCTAGCCCCTCGCTGGTAATATTTTACAGAATCCCGTTCGTGTCGTCCCGTACGTCTCAATTGGGATATTATATACGTCTATAGCGTTATATATCGTAACCTAAGGCAGGCTATCATCTCGGATGCAGTATTTTACAACATTCCTGGCGCATCGGCCTCTACTTCTCGGTGGGAACATTATATTCGTCTATAACGTAATATAACCTAACCTAACACATCTAGCACCTCGCTGGTAATGTTTTACAGAATCCCGTTGGTGACGTCCCGTACGACTCGGTTGAGATATTATATACGTCTATAGAGTTATATATCCTAACCTAAGGCAGGCTATCATCTCGGATGCAGTATTTTACAACATACCTGGCATATCGAAACCAACTTCTCGGTGGGAACATTATAAACGTCTGCAACGTAACATAACCTAACCTAACCCATCTAGCCCCTCGCTGGTAATATTTCACAGAATCCCGTTCGCGTCGTCCAGTACGTCTCGGTTGGGTTATTATATACGTCTATAGCGTTATATATCTTAACCTAAGGCAGGCTAACAACTCGGATGCTGTATTTTAAAACATACCTGGCATATCGAACCCTACTTCTCGGTGGGAACATTATAAACGTCTGTAACGTAACATAACCTAACCTAACCCATCTAGCCCCTCGCTGGTAATATTTCACAGAGTCCTGTTCGCGTCGTCCCGTACGTCTCGGTTGGGATATTATATACGTCTATAGCGTTATATACCGTAACCTAAGGCAGGCTAACAACTCGGATGCTGTATTTTACGCCATTCCTGTCGTATCGGCCGCTACTTTACGGTGGGAACATTATACACGTCTATAACGTAACATAACCTAACCTAACCCATCTAGCCCCTCGCTGGTAATATTTCACAGAATCCTGTTCGCGTCGTCCCGTACGTCTCGGTTGGGATATTATATACGTCTAGAGCGTTATATATCCTAACCTAAGGCATACTAACATCTCGGATGCAGTATATTACGCCATTCCTGGCGTATCGGTCCCTACTTCTCGGTGGGAACATTATAAACGTCTATAACGTAACATTACCTAACCTAACCCATCTATCCCCTCGCTGGTAATATTTTACAGAATCCCGTGCGTGTCGTCCCGTACGTCTCGGTTTTGATATTATATACGTCTATAGCGTTATATATCGTAACCTAAGGCAGGCTATCATCTCGGATGCAGTATTTTACAACATTCATGGCGTACCGGCCCCTACTTCTCGGTGGGAACATTATACACGTCTATAACGTAACATAACCTAACCGAACCCATCTAGCCCCTCGCTGGTAATATTTTACAGAATCCCGTTCGTGTCGTCCCGTACGTCTCAATTGGGATATTATATACGTCTATAGCGTTATATATCGTAACCTAAGGCAGGCTATCATCTCGGATGCAGTATTTTACAACATTCCTGGCGCATCGGCCTCTACTTCTCGGTGGGAACATTATATTCGTCTATAACGTAACATAACCTAACCGAACACATCTAGCCCCACGCTGGTAATATTTTACAGAATCCCGTTCGTGTCGTCCCGTACGTCTCGATTGGGTCATTATATACGTCTACAGCGTTATATATCCTAACCTAAGGCATACTAACATCTCGGATGCAGTATATTACGCCATTCCTGGCGTATCGGTCCCTACTTCTCGGTGGGAACATTATAAACGTCTATAACGTAACATTACCTAACCTAACCCATCTATCCCCTCGCTGGTAATATTTTACGGAATCCCGTGCGTGTCGTCCCGTACGTCTCGGTTTTGATATTATATACGTCTATAGCGTTATATATCGTAACCTAAGGCAGGCTATCATCTCGGATGCAGTATTTTACAACATTCATGGCGTACCGGCCCCTACTTCTCGGTGGGAACATTATACACGTCTATAACGTAACATAACCTAACCGAACCCATCTAGCCCCTCGCTGGTAATATTTTACAGAATCCCGTTCGTGTCGTCCCGTACGTCTCAATTGGGATATTATATACGTCTATAGCGTTATATATCTTAACCTAAGGCAGGCTAACAACTCGGATGCTGTATTTTACAACATACCTGGCATATCGAACCCTACTTCTCGGTGGGAACATTATAAACGTCTGTAACCTAACATAACCTAACCTAACCCATCTAGCCCCTCGCTGGTAATATTTCACAGAGTCCTGTTCGCGTCGTCCCGTACGTCTCGGTTGGGATATTATATACGTCTATAGCGTTATATACCGTAACCTAAGGCAGGCTAACAACTCGGATGCTGTATTTTACGCCATTCCTGTCGTATCGGCCGCTACTTTACGGTGGGAACATTATACACGTCTATAACGTAACATAACCTAACCTAACCCATCTAGCCCCTCGCCGGTAATATTTCACAGAATCCTGTTCGCGTCGTCCCGTACGTCTCGGTTGGGATATTATATACGTCTAGAGCGTTATATATCGTAACCTAAGGCAGGCTATCATCTCGGATGCAGTATTTTACAACATTGCTGGCGCATCGGACTCTACTTCTCGGTGGGAACATTATATTCGTCTATAACGTAACATAACCTAACCGAACACATCTAGCCCCACGCTGGTAATATTTTACAGAATCCCGTTCGTGTCGTCCCGTACGTCTCGATTGGGACATTATATACGTCTACAGCGTTATATATCCTAACCTAAGGCATACTAACATCTCGGATGCAGTATATTACGCCATTCCTGGCGTATCGGTCCTTACTTCTCGGTGGGAACATTATAAACGCTATAACGTAACATTACCTAACCTAACCCATCTATCCCCTCGCTGGTAATATTTTACAGAATCCCGTGCGTGTCGTCCCGTACGTCTCGGTTTTGATATTATATACGTCTATAGAGTTATATATCCTAACCTAAGGCAGGCTATCATCTCGGATGCAGTATTTTACAACATACCTGGCATATCGAAACCTACTTCTCGGTGGGAACATTATAAACGTCTGTAACGTAACATAACCTAACCAAACCCATCTAGCCCCTCGCTGGTAATATTTCACAGAATCCCGTTCGCGTCGTCCCGTACGTCTCGGTTGGTATATTATATACGTCTATAGCGTTATATATCCTAACCTAAGGCAGGCTATCACCTCGGATGTAGTATTTTACGCCATTCCTGGCGTATCGGCCCCTACAACTCGGTGGGAACATTATACACGTCTATAACGTAACATAACCTAACCTAACCCATCTAGCCCCTCGCTGGTAATGTTTTACAGAATCCCGTTCGTGACGTCCCGTACATCTCAGTTGGGATATTATATAGGTCTATAGCGTTATATATCCTAACCTAAGGCAGGCTATCATCTCGGATGTAGTATTTTACAACATTCCTGGCGCATCGGCCTCTACTTCTCGGTGGGAACATTATATTCGTCTATAACGTATCACAACCAAACCTAACCCATCTAGCCCCTCGCTGGTAATGTTTTACAGTATCCCGTTCCTGTCGTCCCGTACGTCTCGGATGGGACATTATAAACGTCTACAGCGATATATATCCTAACGTAAGGCAGGCCAACATCTCGGATGTAGTATTTCACAACATTCCTATCGTATCGGCCCCTACTTCTCGGTAGGAACATTATATAGGTCTATAACGTAGCATAACCTAACCTAACCCATCTAGCCCCTCGCTGGTAGTGTTTTACAGAATCCCGTTCTTGACGTCCCGTACATCTCGGTTGGAATATTATATACGTCTATAGCGTTATATATCATAACCTAAGGCAGGCTATCATCTCGGATGTAGTAGTTAACAACATTCCTGGCGTATCGGCCCCTACTTCTCGGTGGGAACATTATACACGTCTATAACGTAACATAACCTAACTTAACCCATCTAGCCCCTCACTGGTAATATTTTACAGAATCCCGTTCGTGTCGTTCCTTTCGTATCGATTGGGATATTCTATACGTCTATAGCGTTATATGTCGTAACCTAAGGCAGGCTATCATCTCGGATGCAGTATTTTACAACATTCCTGGCGCATCGGCCCCTACTTCTCGGTGGAAACATTATATAGGTCATTAACGTAATATAACATAACCTAAGACATCTAGCACCTCGCTGGTAATGTTTTACAGAATCCCGTTCGTGACGTCCCGTACATCTCAGTTGGGATATTATATAGGTCTATAGCTTTATATATCCTAACCTAAGGCAGGCTATCATCTCGGATGTAGTGTTTTACAACATTCCTAACGTATCGGCCCCTACTTCTCGGTGGGAACATTATATAGGTCTATAACGTAACATAACCTATCCTATCCCATCTAGCCCCTCGCTGGTAATGTTTTACAGTATCCCGTTCCTGTCGTCCCGTACGTCTCGGATGGGACATTATAAACGTCTACAGCGATATATATCCTAACGTAAGGCAGGCCAACATCTCGGATGTAGTATTTTACAACATTCCTGGCGTATCGGCCCCTACTTCTCGGTGGGAACATTATATACGTCTATAACGTAACATAACCTAACCTAACCCATCTAGCCCCTCGCTGGTAATGTTTTACAGAATCCCGTTCCTGTCGTCCCGTACGTCTCGGTTGGGACATTATAAACGTCTACAGCGATATATATCCTAACGTAAGGCAGGCTAACATCTCGGATGCAGTATTTTACGCCATTTCTGGCGTATCGGCCCTTACTTTACGGTGGGAACATTATACACGTCTGTAACGTAACATAACGTAACCTATCCCATCTAGCCCCTCGCTGGTAATGTTTTACAGAATCCCGTTCCTGTCGTCCCGTACGTCACGGATGGGACATTATAAACGTCTACAGCGATATATATCCTAACGTAAGGCAGGCTAATATCTCGGATGAAGTATTTTACGCCATTCCTGGCGTATCGGCCCCCACTTCGCGTTGGGAACATTATACACGTCTATAACGTAACATAACGTAACCTAACCCATCTAGCCCCTCGCTGGTAATATTTTACAGTATCCCGTTCGTGTCGTCCCGTACGCCTCGGTTGGGAGATTATATACGTCTATAGCGTTCTATATCGTAACCTAAGGCAGGCTATCATCTCGGATGCAGTATTTTACAACATTGCTGGCGCATCGGACTCTACTTCTCGGTAGGAACATAATATTCGTCTATAACGTAACATAACCTAACCTATCCCATCTAGCCCCACGCTGGTAATATTTTACAGAATCCCGTTCGTGTCGTCCCGTACGTCTCGGTTGGGACATTATATACTTCTACAGCGTTATATATCCTAACCTAAGGCAGGCTAACATCTCGGATGAAGTATTTTACGCCATTCCTGGCGTATCGGCCCCCACTTCGCGTTGGGAACATTATACACGTCTATAACGTAACATAACGTTACCTAACCCATCTAGCCACCTCGCTGGCAATATTTTACAGTATCCCGTTCGTGTCGTCCCGTACGCCTCGTTTGGGATATTATATACGTCTATAGCGTTCTATATCGTAACCTAAGGCAGGCTATCATTTCGGATGCAGTATTTTACAACATTCATGGCGTACCGGCCCCTACTTCTCGGTGGGAACATTATACACGTCTATAACGTAACATAACCTAACCGAACCCATCTAGCCCCTCGCTGGTAATATTTTACAGAATCCCGTTCGTGTCGTCCCGTACGTCTCAATTGGGATATTATATACGTCTATAGCGTTATATATCGTAACCTAAGGCAGGCTATCATCTCGGATGCAGTATTTTACAACATTCCTGGCGCATCGGCCTCTACTTCTCGGTGGGAACATTATATTCGTCTATAACGTAATATAACCTAACCTAACACATCTAGCACCTCGCTGGTAATGTTTTACAGAATCCCGTTGGTGACGTCCCGTACGACTCGGTTGAGATATTATATACGTCTATAGAGTTATATATCCTAACCTAAGGCAGGCTATCATCTCGGATGCAGTATTTTACAACATACTTGGCATATCGAAACCTACTTCTCGGTGGGAACATTATAAACGTCTGTAACGTAACATAACCTAACCTAACCCATCTAGCCCCTCGCTGGTAATATTTCACAGAATCCCGTTCGCGTCGTCCCGTACGTCTCGGTTGGGTTATTATATACGTCTATAGCGTTATATATCTTAACCTAAGGCAGGCTAACAACTCGGATGCTGTATTTTACAACATACCTGGCATATCGAACCCTACTTCTCGGTGGGAACATTATAAACGTCTGTAACGTAACATAACCTAACCTAACCCATCTAGCCCCTCGCTGGTAATATTTCACAGAGTCCTGTTCGCGTCGTCCCGTACGTCTCGGTTGGGATATTATATACGTCTAGAGCGTTATATATCGTAACCTAAGGCAGGCTATCATCTCGGATGCAGTATTTTACAACATTGCTGGCGCATCGGACTCTACTTCTCGGTGGGAACATTATATTCGTCTATAACGTAACATAACCTAACCGAACACATCTAGCCCCACGCTGGTAATATTTTACAGAATCCCGTTCGTGTCGTCCCGTACGTCTCGATTGGGACATTATATACGTCTACAGCGTTATATATCCTAACCTAAGGCATACTAACATCTCGGATGCAGTATATTACGCCATTCCTGGCGTATCGGTCCCTACTTCTCGGTGGGAACATTATAAACGTCTATAACGTAACATTACCTAACCTAACCCATCTATCCCCTCGCTGGTAATATTTTACAGAATCCCGTGCGTGTCGTCCCGTACGTCTCGGTTTTGATATTATATACGTCTATAGCGTTATATATCGTAACCTAAGGCAGGCTATCATCTCGGATTCAGTATTTTACAACATTCATGGCGTACCGGCCCCTACTTCTCGGTGGGAACATTATACACGTCTATAACGTAACATAACCTAACCGAACCCATCTAGCCCCTCGCTGGTAATATTTTACAGAATCCCGTTCGTGTCGTCCCGTACGTCTCAATTGGGATATTATATACGTCTATAGCGTTATATATCGTAACCTAAGGCAGGCTATCATCTCGGATGCAGTATTTTACAACATTCCTGGCACATCGGCCTCTACTTCTCGATGGGAACATTATATTCGTCTATAACGTAATATAACCTAACCTAACACATCTAGCACCTCGCTGGTAATGTTTTACAGAATCCCGTTGGTGACGTCCCGTACGACTCGGTTGAGATATTATATACGTCTATAGAGTTATATATCGTAACCTAAGGCAGGCTATCATCTCGGATGCAGTATTTTACAACATACCTGGCATATCGAAACCTACTCCTCGGTGGGAACATTATAAACGTCTGTAACGTAACATAACCTAACCTAACCCATCTAGCCCCTCGCTGGTAATATTTCACAGAATCCCGTTCGTGTCGTCCCGTACGTCTCAATTGGGATATTATATACGTCTATAGCGTTATATATCTTAACCTAGGGCAGGCTATCATCTCGGATGCAGTATTTTACAACATTCATGGCGTATCGGCCCCTACTTCACGTTGCGAACATTATGTAGGTCTATAACGTAATATCACCTAACCTAACCCATCTAGCCCCTCGCTGGTAATGTTTTACAGAATCCCGTTCCTGTCGTCCCGTACGGTCGGTTGGGACATTATAAACGTCTACAGCGATATATATCCTAACGTAAGGCAGGCTAACAACTCGGATGCTGTATTTTACAACATACCTGGCATATCGAACCCTACTTCTCGGTGGGAACATTATAAACGTCTGTAACCTAACATAACCTAACCTATCCCATCTAGCCCCTCGCTGGTAATATTTCACAGAGTCCTGTTCGCGTCGTCCCGTACGTCTCGGTTGGGATATTATATACGTCTATAGCGTTATATACCGTAACCTAAGGCAGGCTAACAACTCGGATGCTGTATTTTACGCCATTCCTGTCGTATCGGCCGCTACTTTACGGTGGGAACATTATACACGTCTATAACGTAACATAACCTAACCTAACCCATCTAGCCCCTCGCCGGTAATATTTCACAGAATCCTGTTCGCGTCGTCCCGTACGTCTCGGTTGGGATATTATATACGTCTAGAGCGTTATATATCGTAACCTAAGGCAGGCTATCATCTCGGATGCAGTATTTTACAACATTGCTGGCGCATCGGACTCTACTTCTCGGTGGGAACATTATATTCGTCTATAACGTAACATAACCTAACCGAACACATCTAGCCCCACGCTGGTAATATTTTACAGAATCCCGTTCGTGTCGTCCCGTACGTCTCGATTGGGACATTATATACGTCTACAGCGTTATATATCCTAACCTAAGGCATACTAACATCTCGGATGCAGTATATTACGCCATTCCTGGCGTATCGGTCCTTACTTCTCGGTGGGAACATTATAAACGCTATAACGTAACATTACCTAACCTAACCCATCTATCCCCTCGCTGGTAATATTTTACAGAATCCCGTGCGTGTCGTCCCGTACGTCTCGGTTTTGATATTATATACGTCTATAGAGTTATATATCCTAACCTAAGGCAGGCTATCATCTCGGATGCAGTATTTTACAACATACCTGGCATATCGAAACCTACTTCTCGGTGGGAACATTATAAACGTCTGTAACGTAACATAACCTAACCAAACCCATCTAGCCCCTCGCTGGTAATATTTCACAGAATCCCGTTCGCGTCGTCCCGTACGTCTCGGTTGGTATATTATATACGTCTATAGCGTTATATATCCTAACCTAAGGCAGGCTATCACCTCGGATGTAGTATTTTACGCCATTCCTGGCGTATCGGCCCCTACAACTCGGTGGGAACATTATACACGTCTATAACGTAACATAACCTAACCTAACCCATCTAGCCCCTCGCTGGTAATGTTTTACAGAATCCCGTTCGTGACGTCCCGTACATCTCAGTTGGGATATTATATAGGTCTATAGCGTTATATATCCTAACCTAAGGCAGGCTATCATCTCGGATGTAGTATTTTACAACATTCCTGGCGCATCGGCCTCTACTTCTCGGTGGGAACATTATATTCGTCTATAACGTATCACAACCAAACCTAACCCATCTAGCCCCTCGCTGGTAATGTTTTACAGTATCCCGTTCCTGTCGTCCCGTACGTCTCGGATGGGACATTATAAACGTCTACAGCGATATATATCCTAACGTAAGGCAGGCCAACATCTCGGATGTAGTATTTCACAACATTCCTATCGTATCGGCCCCTACTTCTCGGTAGGAACATTATATAGGTCTATAACGTAGCATAACCTAACCTAACCCATCTAGCCCCTCGCTGGTAGTGTTTTACAGAATCCCGTTCTTGACGTCCCGTACATCTCGGTTGGAATATTATATACGTCTATAGCGTTATATATCATAACCTAAGGCAGGCTATCATCTCGGATGTAGTAGTTAACAACATTCCTGGCGTATCGGCCCCTACTTCTCGGTGGGAACATTATACACGTCTATAACGTAACATAACCTAACTTAACCCATCTAGCCCCTCACTGGTAATATTTTACAGAATCCCGTTCGTGTCGTTCCTTTCGTATCGATTGGGATATTCTATACGTCTATAGCGTTATATGTCGTAACCTAAGGCAGGCTATCATCTCGGATGCAGTATTTTACAACATTCCTGGCGCATCGGCCCCTACTTCTCGGTGGAAACATTATATAGGTCATTAACGTAATATAACATAACCTAAGACATCTAGCACCTCGCTGGTAATGTTTTACAGAATCCCGTTCGTGACGTCCCGTACATCTCAGTTGGGATATTATATAGGTCTATAGCTTTATATATCCTAACCTAAGGCAGGCTATCATCTCGGATGTAGTGTTTTACAACATTCCTAACGTATCGGCCCCTACTTCTCGGTGGGAACATTATATAGGTCTATAACGTAACATAACCTATCCTATCCCATCTAGCCCCTCGCTGGTAATGTTTTACAGTATCCCGTTCCTGTCGTCCCGTACGTCTCGGATGGGACATTATAAACGTCTACAGCGATATATATCCTAACGTAAGGCAGGCCAACATCTCGGATGTAGTATTTTACAACATTCCTGGCGTATCGGCCCCTACTTCTCGGTGGGAACATTATATACGTCTATAACGTAACATAACCTAACCTAACCCATCTAGCCCCTCGCTGGTAATGTTTTACAGAATCCCGTTCCTGTCGTCCCGTACGTCTCGGTTGGGACATTATAAACGTCTACAGCGATATATATCCTAACGTAAGGCAGGCTAACATCTCGGATGCAGTATTTTACGCCATTTCTGGCGTATCGGCCCTTACTTTACGGTGGGAACATTATACACGTCTGTAACGTAACATAACGTAACCTATCCCATCTAGCCCCTCGCTGGTAATGTTTTACAGAATCCCGTTCCTGTCGTCCCGTACGTCACGGATGGGACATTATAAACGTCTACAGCGATATATATCCTAACGTAAGGCAGGCTAATATCTCGGATGAAGTATTTTACGCCATTCCTGGCGTATCGGCCCCCACTTCGCGGTGGGAACATTATACACGTCTATAACGTAACATAACCTAACCGAACCCATCTAGCCCCTCGCTGGTAATATTTTACAGAATCCCGTTCGTGTCGTCCCGTACGTCTCAATTGGGATATTATATACGTCTATAGCGTTATATATCGTAACCTAAGGCAGGCTATCATCTCGGATGCAGTATTTTACAACATTCCTGGCGCATCGGCCTCTACTTCTCGGTGGGAACATTATATTCGTCTATAACGTAATATAACCTAACCTAACACATCTAGCACCTCGCTGGTAATGTTTTACAGAATCCCGTTGGTGACGTCCCGTACGACTCGGTTGAGATATTATATACGTCTATAGAGTTATATATCCTAACCTAAGGCAGGCTATCATCTCGGATGCAGTATTTTACAACATACCTGGCATATCGAAACCTACTTCTCGGTGGGAACATTATAAACGTCTGTAACGTAACATAACCTAACCTAACCCATCTAGCCCCTCGCTGGTAATATTTCACAGAATCCCGTTCGCGTCGTCCCGTACGTCTCGGTTGGGTTATTATATACGTCTATAGCGTTATATATCTTAACCTAAGGCAGGCTAACAACTCGGATGCTGTATTTTACAACATACCTGGCATATCGAACCCTACTTCTCGGTGGGAACATTATAAACGTCTGTAACGTAACATAACCTAACCTAACCCATCTAGCCCCTCGCTGGTAATATTTCACAGAGTCCTGTTCGCGTCGTCCCGTACGTCTCGGTTGGGATATTATATACGTCTAGAGCGTTATATATCGTAACCTAAGGCAGGCTATCATCTCGGATGCAGTATTTTACAACATTGCTGGCGCATCGGACTCTACTTCTCGGTGGGAACATTATATTCGTCTATAACGTAACATAACCTAACCGAACACATCTAGCCCCACGCTGGTAATATTTTACAGAATCCCGTTCGTGTCGTCCCGTACGTCTCGATTGGGACATTATATACGTCTATAGCGTTCTATATCGTAACCTAAGGCAGGCTATCATCTCGGATGCAGTATTTTACAACATTGCTGGCGCATCGGACTCTACTTCTCGGTAGGAACATAATATTCGTCTATAACGTAACATAACCTAACCTATCCCATCTAGCCCCACGCTGGTAATATTTTACAGAATCCCGTTCGTGTCGTCCCGTACGTCTCGGTTGGGACATTATATACTTCTACAGCGTTATATATCCAAACCTAAGGCAGGCTAACATCTCGGATGAAGTATTTTACGCCATTCCTGGCGTATCGGCCCCCACTTCGCGTTGGGAACATTATACACGTCTATAACGTAACATAACGTTACCTAACCCATCTAGCCACCTCGCTGGCAATATTTTACAGTATCCCGTTCGTGTCGTCCCGTACGCCTCGTTTGGGATATTATATACGTCTATAGCGTTCTATATCGTAACCTAAGGCAGGCTATCATTTCGGATGCAGTATTTTACAACATTCATGGCGTACCGGCCCCTACTTCTCGGTGGGAACATTATACACGTCTATAACGTAACATAACCTAACCGAACCCATCTAGCCCCTCGCTGGTAATATTTTACAGAATCCCGTTCGTGTCGTCCCGTACGTCTCAATTGGGATATTATATACGTCTATAGCGTTATATATCGTAACCTAAGGCAGGCTATCATCTCGGATGCAGTATTTTACAACATTCCTGGCGCATCGGCCTCTACTTCTCGGTGGGAACATTATATTCGTCTATAACGTAATATAACCTAACCTAACACATCTAGCACCTCGCTGGTAATGTTTTACAGAATCCCGTTGGTGACGTCCCGTACGACTCGGTTGAGATATTATATACGTCTATAGAGTTATATATCCTAACCTAAGGCAGGCTATCATCTCGGATGCAGTATTTTACAACATACCTGGCATATCGAAACCTACTTCTCGGTGGGAACATTATAAACGTCTGTAACGTAACATAACCTAACCTAACCCATCTAGCCCCTCGCTGGTAATATTTCACAGAATCCCGTTCGCGTCGTCCCGTACGTCTCGGTTGGGTTATTATATACGTCTATAGCGTTATATATCTTAACCTAAGGCAGGCTAACAACTCGGATGCTGTATTTTACAACATACCTGGCATATCGAACCCTACTTCTCGGTGGGAACATTATAAACGTCTGTAACGTAACATAACCTAACCTAACCCATCTAGCCCCTCGCTGGTAATATTTCACAGAGTCCTGTTCGCGTCGTCCCGTACGTCTCGGTTGGGATATTATATACGTCTAGAGCGTTATATATCGTAACCTAAGGCAGGCTATCATCTCGGATGCAGTATTTTACAACATTGCTGGCGCATCGGACTCTACTTCTCGGTGGGAACATTATATTCGTCTATAACGTAACATAACCTAACCGAACACATCTAGCCCCACGCTGGTAATATTTTACAGAATCCCGTTCGTGTCGTCCCGTACGTCTCGATTGGGACATTATATACGTCTACAGCGTTATATATCCTAACCTAAGGCATACTAACATCTCGGATGCAGTATATTACGCCATTCCTGGCGTATCGGTCCCTACTTCTCGGTGGGAACATTATAAACGTCTATAACGTAACATTACCTAACCTAACCCATCTATCCCCTCGCTGGTAATATTTTACAGAATCCCGTGCGTGTCGTCCCGTACGTCTCGGTTTTGATATTATATACGTCTATAGCGTTATATATCGTAACCTAAGGCAGGCTATCATCTCGGATGCAGTATTTTACAACATTCATGGCGTACCGGCCCCTACTTCTCGGTGGGAACATTATACACGTCTATAACGTAACATAACCTAACCGAACCCATCTAGCCCCTCGCTGGTAATATTTTACAGAATCCCGTTCGTGTCGTCCCGTACGTCTCAATTGGGATATTATATACGTCTATAGCGTTATATATCGTAACCTAAGGCAGGCTATCATCTCGGATGCAGTATTTTACAACATTCCTGGCACATCGGCCTCTACTTCTCGATGGGAACATTATATTCGTCTATAACGTAATATAACCTAACCTAACACATCTAGCACCTCGCTGGTAATGTTTTACAGAATCCCGTTGGTGACGTCCCGTACGACTCGGTTGAGATATTATATACGTCTATAGAGTTATATATCCTAACCTAAGGCAGGCTATCATCTCGGATGCAGTATTTTACAACATACCTGGCATATCGAAACCTACTCCTCGGTGGGAACATTATAAACGTCTGTAACGTAACATAACCTAACCTAACCCATCTAGCCCCTCGCTGGTAATATTTCACAGAATCCCGTTCGCGTCGTCCCGTACGTCTCGGTTGGGTTATTATATACGTCTATAGCGTTATATATCTTAACCTAAGGCAGGCTAACAACTCGGATGCTGTATTTTACGCCATTCCTGTCGTATCGGCCGCTACTTCACGGTGGGAACATTATACACGTCTATAACGTAACATAACCTAACCTAACCCATCTAGCCCCTCGCTGGTAATATTTCACAGAATCCTGTTCGCGTCGTCCCGTACGTCTCGGTTGGGATATTATATACGTCTATAGCGTTATATATCGTAACCTAAGGCAGGCTATCATCTCGGATGCAGTATTTTACAACATTGCTGGCGCATCGGACTCTACTTCTCGGTAGGAACATTATATTCGTCTATAACGTAACATAACCTAACCTAACCCATCTAGCCCCACGCTGGTAATATTTTACAGAATCCCGTTCGTGTCGTCCCGTACGTCTCAATTGGGATATTATATACGTCTATAGCGTTATATATCTTAACCTAGGGCAGGCTATCATCTCGGATGCAGTATTTTACAACATTCATGGCGTATCGGCCCCTACTTCACGTTGCGAACATTATGTAGGTCTATAACGTAATATCACCTAACCTAACCCATCTAGCCCCTCGCTGGTAATGTTTTACAGAATCCCGTTCCTGTCGTCCCGTACGGTCGGTTGGGACATTATAAACGTCTACAGCGATATATATCCTAACGTAAGGCAGGCGAACATATCGGATGCAGTATTTTACAACATTCCTGGCGTATCGGCCTCTACTTATCGGTGGGAACATTATATTCGTCTATAACGTAACATAACCTAACCTAACACATCTAGCCCCTAGCTGGTAATGTTTTACAGAATCCCGTTCGTGACGTCCCGTACATCTCGGTTGGTATATTATATACGTCTATAGCGTTATATATCCTAACCTAAGGCAGGCTATCACCTCGGATGTAGTATTTTACGCCATTCCTGGCGTATCGGCCCCTACAACTCGGTGGGAACATTATACATGTCTATAACGTAACATAACCTAACCTAACCCATCTAGCCCCTCGCTGGTAATGTTTTACAGAATCCCGTTCGTGACGTCCCGTACATCTCAGTTGGGATATTATATAGGTCTATAGCGTTATATATCCTAACCTAAGGCAGGCTATCATCTCGGATGTAGTAGTTAACAACATTCCTGGCGTATCGGCCCCTACTTCTCGGTGGGAACATTATACACGTCTATAACGTAACATAACCTAACTTAACCCATCTAGCCCCTCACTGGTAATATTTTACAGAATCCCGTTCGTGTCGTTCCTTTCGTATCGATTGGGATATTCTATACGTCTATAGCGTTATATGTCGTAACCTAAGGCAGGCTATCATCTCGGATGCAGTATTTTACAACATTCCTGGCGCATCGGCCCCTACTTCTCGGTGGAAACATTATATAGGTCATTAACGTAATATAACATAACCTAAGACATCTAGCACCTCGCTGGTAATGTTTTACAGAATCCCGTTCGTGACGTCCCGTACATCTCAGTTGGGATATTATATAGGTCTATAGCTTTATATATCCTAACCTAAGGCAGGCTATCATCTCGGATGTAGTATTTTACAACATTCCTGGCGCATCGGCCTCTACTTCTCGGTGGGAACATTATATTCGTCTATAACGTATCACAACCAAACCTAACCCATCTAGCCCCTCGCTGGTAATGTTTTACAGTATCCCGTTCCTGTCGTCCCGTATGTCTCGGATGGGACATTATAAACGTCTACAGCGATATATATCCTAACGTAAGGCAGGCTAATATCTCGGATGAAGTATTTTACGCCATTCCTGGCGTATCGGCCCCCACTTCGCGTTGGGAACATTATACACGTCTATAACGTAACATAACGTAACCTAACCCATCTAGCCCCTCGCTGGTAATATTTTACAGTATCCCGTTCGTGTCGTCCCGTACGCCTCGGTTGGGAGATTATATACGTCTATAGCGTTCTATATCGTAACCTAAGGCAGGCTATCATTTCGGATGCAGTATTTTACAACATTCATGGCGTATCGGCCCCTACTTCTCGGTGGGAACATTATATAGGTCTATAACGTAACATAACCTAACCTAACCCATCTAGCACCTCGCTGGTTATGTTTTACAGAATCCCGTTCCTGTCGTCCCGCACGTCTCGGTTGAGACATTATATACGTCTACAGCGTTATATATCCTAACCTAAGGCAGGCTAACATCTCGGATGAAGTATTTTACGCCATTTCTGGCGTATCGGCCCTTACTTTACGGTGGGAACATTATACACGTCTGTAACGTATCACAACCTAACCTAACCCATCTAGCCCCTCGCTGGTAATGTTTTACAGAATCCCGTTCCTGTCGTCCCGTACGTCTCGGTTGGGACATTATATACTTCTACAGCGTTATATATCCTAACCTAAGGCAGGCTAACATCTCGGATGAAGTATTTTACGCCATTCCTGGCGTATCGGCCCCCACTTCGCGTTGGGAACATTATACACGTCTATAACGTAACATAACGTTACCTAACCCATCTAGCCACCTCGCTGGCAATATTTTGCAGTATCCCGTTCGTGTCGTCCCGTACGCCTCGTTTGGGATATTATATACGTCTATAGCGTTCTATATCGTAACCTAAGGCAGGCTATCATTTCGGATGCAGTATTTTACAACATTCATGGCGTACCGGCCCCTACTTCTCGGTGGGAACATTATACACGTCTATAACGTAACATAACCTAACCTAACACATCAAGCCCCTCGCTGGTAAAGTTTTACAGAATCCCGTCCGTGTCGTCCCGTACGTCTCGGTTGGGATATTATAAACGTCTACAGCGATATATATCCTAACGTAAGGCAGGCCAACATCTCGGATGTAGTGTTTTACAACATTCCTAACGTATCGGCCCCTACTTCTCGGTGGGATCATTATATAGGTCTATAACGTAACATAACCTAACCTAACCCATCTAGCCCCTCGCTGGTAATGTTTTACAGAATCCCGTTCCTGTCGTCCCGTACGTCTCGGTTGAGACATTATATACGTCTACAGCGTTATATATCCTAACCTAAGGCAGGCTAACATCTCGGATGAAGTATTTTACGCCATTTCTGGCGTATCGGCCCTTACTTTACGGTGGGAACATTATACACGTCTATAACGTAACATAACCTAACCTATCCCATCTAGCCCCTCGCTGGTAATGTTTTACAGAATCCCGTTCCTGTCGTGCCGTACGTCACGGATGGGACATTATAAACGTCTACAGCGATATATATCCTAACGTAAGGCAGGCTAACATCTCGGATGAAGTATTTTACGCCATTCCTGGCGTATCGGCCCCCACTTCGCGTTGGGACAATTACACACGTCTATAACGTAACATAACGTAACCTAACCCATCTAGCCCATCGCTGGTAATATTTTACAGTATCCCGTTCGTGTCGTCCCGTACGCCTCGGTTGGGATATTATATACGTCTATAGCGTTCTATATCGTAACCTAAGGCAGGCTATCATTTCGGATGCAGTATTTTACGCCATTCCTCGCGTATCGGCCCCTACTTCTCGGTGGGAACATTATATAGGTCTATAACGTATCATAGCCTAACCTAACCCATCTAGCCCCTCGCTGGTAATGTTTTACAGAATCCCGTTCCTGTCGTCCCGTACATATCGGCTGGGATATTATATACGTCTATAGCGTTATATATCTTAACCTAAGGCAGGCTACAATCTCGGATGCAGTATTTTACAACATTCCAGGCGTATCGGCCCCTACTTCACGGTGGGAACATTATACGCGTCTATAACGTAACATAACCTAACCTAACCCATCTAGCCCCTCGCTGGTAATGTTTTACAGAATCCCGTTCGTGACGTCCCGTACATCTCAGTTGGGATATTATATAGGTCTATAACGTTATATATCCTAACCTAAGGCAGGCTATCATCTCGGATGTAGTATTTTACAACATTCCTGGCGCATCGGCCTCTACTTCTCGGTGGGAACATTATTTTCGTCTATAACGTATCACAACCAAACCTAACCCATCTAGCCCCTCGCTGGTAATGTTTTACAGTATCCCGTTCCTGTCGTCCCGTACGTCTCGGATGGGACATTATAAACGTCTACAGCGATATATATCCTAACGTAAGGCAGGCCAACATCTCGGATGTAGTATTTTACAACATTCCTGGCGTATCGGCCCCTACTTCTCGGTGGGAACATTATATACGTCTATAACGTAACATAACCTAACCTAACCCATCTAGCCCCTCGCTGGTAATGTTTTACAGAATCCCGTTCCTGTCGTCCCGTACGTCTCGGTTGGGACATTATAAACGTCTACAGCGATATATATCCTAACGTAAGGCAGGCTAACATCTCGGATGCAGTATTTTACGCCATTTCTGGCGTATCGGCCCTTACTTTACGGTGGGAACATTATACACGTCTATAACGTAACATAACCTAACCTATCCCATCTAGCCCCTCGCTGGTAATGTTTTACAGAATCCCGTTCCTGTCGTGCCGTACGTCACGGATGGGACATTATATACGTCTACAGCGATATATATCCTAACGTAAGGCAGGCTAACATCTCGGATGAAGTATTTTACGCCATTCCTGGCGTATCGGCCCCCACTTCGCGTTGGGAACATTATACACGTCTATAACGTAACATAACGTTACCTAACCCATCTAGCCACCTCGCTGGCAATATGTTACAGTATCCCGTTCGTGTCGTCCCGTACGCCTCGTTTGGGATATTATATACGTCTATAGCGTTCTATATCGTAACCTAAGGCAGGCTATCATTTCGGATGCAGTATTTTACAACATTCATGGCGCACCGGCCCCTACTTCTCGGTGGGAACATTATACACGTCTATAACGTAACATAACCTAACCTAACACATCAAGCCCCTCGCTGGTAATGTTTTACAGAATCCCGTCCGTGTCGTCACGTACGTCTCGGTTGGGACATTATAAACGTCTACAGCGATATATATCCTAACGTAAGGCAGGCCAACATCTCGGATGTAGTGTTTTACAACATTCCTAACGTATCGGCCCCTACTTCTCGGTGGGATCATTATATAGGTCTATAACGTAGCATAACCTAACCTAACCAATCTAGCCCCTCGCTGGTAATGTTTTACAGAATCCCGTTCCTGTCGTCCCGTACGTCTGGGTTGGGACATTATAAACGTCTACAGCGATATATATCCTAACGTAAGGCAGGCCAACATCTCGGATGTAGTATTTTACAACATTCCTAACGTATCGGGCCCTACTTCTCGGTGGGAACATTATATAGGTCTATAACGTATCATAGCCTAACCTAACCCATCTAGCCCCTCGCTGGTAATGTTTTACAGAATCCCGTTCCTGTCGTCCCGTACATATCGGCTGGGATATTATATACGTCTATAGCGTTATATATCTTAACCTAAGGCAGGCTACAATCTCGGATGCAGTATTTTACAACATTCCAGGCGTATCGGCCCCTACTTCACGGTGGGAACATTATACGCGTCTATAACGTAACATAACCTAACCTAACCCATCTAGCCCCTCGCTGGTAATGTTTTACAGAATCCCGTTCGTGACGTCCCGTACATCTCAGTTGGGATATTATATAGGTCTATAACGTTATATATCCTAACCTAAGGCAGGCTATCATCTCGGATGTAGTATTTTACAACATTCCTGGCGCATCGGCCTCTACTTCTCGGTGGGAACATTATTTTCGTCTATAACGTATCACAACCAAACCTAACCCATCTAGCCCCTCGCTGGTAATGTTTTACAGTATCCCGTTCCTGTCGTCCCGTACGTCTCGGATGGGACATTATAAACGTCTACAGCGATATATATCCTAACGTAAGGCAGGCCAACATCTCGGATGTAGTATTTTACAACATTCCTGGCGTATCGGCCCCTACTTCTCGGTGGGAACATTATATACGTCTATAACGTAACATAACCTAACCTAACCCATCTAGCCCCTCGCTGGTAATGTTTTACAGAATCCCGTTCCTGTCGTCCCGTACGTCTCGGTTGGGACATTATAAACGTCTACAGCGATATATATCCTAACGTAAGGCAGGCTAACATCTCGGATGCAGTATTTTACGCCATTTCTGGCGTATCGGCCCTTACTTTACGGTGGGAACATTATACACGTCTATAACGTAACATAACCTAACCTATCCCATCTAGCCCCTCGCTGGTAATGTTTTACAGAATCCCGTTCCTGTCGTGCCGTACGTCACGGATGGGACATTATATACGTCTACAGCGATATATATCCTAACGTAAGGCAGGCTAACA
This sequence comes from Xylocopa violacea, assembly GCA_963969225.1. Taxonomy (NCBI): domain Eukaryota; kingdom Metazoa; phylum Arthropoda; class Insecta; order Hymenoptera; family Apidae; genus Xylocopa; species Xylocopa violacea. Next base: position 14,051,520 of record CAXAJV010000008.1, on the reverse strand, counting down.
TCTCGGATGAAGTATTTTACGCCATTCCTGGCGTATCGGCCCCCACTTCGCGTTGGGAACATTATACACGTCTATAACGTAACATAACGTTACCTAACCCATCTAGCCACCTCGCTGGCAATATTTTACAGTATCCCGTTCGTGTCGTCCCGTACGCCTCGTTTGGGATATTATATACGTCTATAGCGTTCTATATCGTAACCTAAGGCAGGCTATCATTTCGGATGCAGTATTTTACAACATTCATGGCGCACCGGCCCCTACTTCTCGGTGGGAACATTATACACGTCTATAACGTAACATAACCTAACCTAACACATCAAGCCCCTCGCTGGTAATGTTTTACAGAATCCCGTCCGTGTCGTCACGTACGTCTCGGTTGGGACATTATAAACGTCTACAGCGATATATATCCTAACGTAAGGCAGGCCAACATCTCGGATGTAGTGTTTTACAACATTCCTAACGTATCGGCCCCTACTTCTCGGTGGGATCATTATATAGGTCTATAACGTAGCATAACCTAACCTAACCAATCTAGCCCCTCGCTGGTAATGTTTTACAGAATCCCGTTCCTGTCGTCCCGTACGTCTGGGTTGGGACATTATAAACGTCTACAGCGATATATATCCTAACGTAAGGCAGGCCAACATCTCGGATGTAGTATTTTACAACATTCCTAACGTATCGGGCCCTACTTCTCGGTGGGAACATTATATAGGTCTATAACGTAACATAACCTAACCTAACCCATCTAGCCCCTCGCTGGTAATGTTTTACAGAATCCCGTTCCTGTCGTCCCGTACATATCGGCTGGGATATTATATACGTCTATAGCGTTATATATCCTAACCTAAGGCAGGCTACAATCTCGGATGCAGTATTTTACAACATTCCAGGCGTATCGGCCCCTACTTCACGGTGGGAACATTATACGCGTCTATAACGTAACATAACCTAACCTAACCCATCTAGCCCCTCGCTGGGAATGTTTTACAGAATCCCGTTCCTGTCGTCCCGTACGTCACGGATGGGTCATTATAAACGTCTACAGCGATATATATCCTAACGTAAGGCAGGCTAACATCTCGGATGAAGTATTTTACGCCATTCCTGGCGTATCGGCCCCCACTTCGCGTTGGGAACATTATACACGTCTATAACGTAACATAACGTAACCTAACCCATCTAGCCCCTCGCTGGTAATATTTTACAGTATCCCGTTCGTGTCGTCCCGTACGCCTCGGTTGGGAGATTATATACGTCTATAGCGTTCTATATCGTAACCTAAGGCAGGCTATCATTTCGGATGCAGTATTTTACAACATTCATGGCGTACCGGCCCCTACTTCTCGGTGGGAACATTATACACGTCTATAACGTAACATAACCTAACCTAACACATCAAGCCCCTCGCTGGTAATGTTTTACAGAATTCCCGTTCCTGTCGTCCCGTACGTCTCGGTTGGGACATTATATACGTCTACAGCGTTATATATCCTAACCTAAGGCAGGCCAACATCTCGGATGTAGTATTTTACAACATTCCTAACGTATCGGCCCCTACTTCTCGGTGGGAACATTATATAGGTCTATAACGTACCATAACCTAACCTAACCCATCTAGCACCTCGCTGGTAATGTTTTACAGAATCCCGTTCCTGTCGTCCCGTACATATCGGTTGGGATATTATTCACGTCTATAACGTAACATAATGTAACCTAACCCATCTAGCCCCTCACTGATAATATTTTACCGTATCCTGTTCGTGTCGTCCCGTACGCCTCGGTTTCGACATTATAAACGTCTACAGCGATATATATCCTAACGTAAGGCAGGCCAACATCTCGGATGCAGTATTTTACAACATTCCTAACGTTTCGGTCCCTACTTCTCGGTGGGAACATTATATAGGTCTATAACGTACCATAACCTAACCTAACCCATCTAGCCCCTCGCTGGTAATGTTTTACAGAATCCCGTTCCTGTCGTCCCGTACATCTCGGTTGGGGTATTATATACGTCTACAGCGATATATATCCTAACGTAAGGCAGGCCAACATCTCGGATGTAGAATTTTACGCCATTCCTGGCGTATCGGCCCCGAATTCTCGGTGGGAACATTATACACGTCTATAACGTAACATAACCTAACTTAACCCATCTAGCCTCTCGCTGGTAATATTTTACAGAATCCCGTTCGTGTCGTCCCGTTCGTCTCGATTGGGATATTCTATACGTCTATAGCGTTATATATCGTAACCTAAGGCAGGCTATCATCTCGGATGCAGTATTTTACAACATTCATGGCGTACCGGCCCCTACTTCTCGGTGGGAACATTATACACGTCTATAACGTAACATAACCTAACCTAACACATCAAGCCCCTCGCTGGTAATGTTTTACAGAATCCCGTCCGTGTCGTCCCGTACGTCTCGGTTGGGACATTATAAACGTCTACAGCGATATATATCCTAACGTAAGGCAGGCCAACATCTCGGATGTAGTGTTTTACAACATTCCTAACGTATCGGCCCCTACTTCTCGGTGGGATCATTATATAGGTCTATAACGTAGCATAACCTAACCTAACCAATCTAGCCCCTCGCTGGTAATGTTTTACAGAATCCCGTTCCAGTCGTCCCGTACGTCTGGGTTGGGACATTATAAACGTCTACAGCGATATATATCCTAACATAAGGCAGGCCAACATCTCGGATGTAGTATTTTACAACAATCCTCACGTATCGGGCCCTACTTCTCGGTGGGAACATTATATAGGTCTATAACGTAATATAACCTAACCTAACCCATCTAGCCCCTCACTAGTAATGTTTTACAGAATCCCGTTCCTGTCGTCCCGTACGTCTCGGTTGAGACATTATATACGTCTACAGCGTTATATATCCTAACCTAAGGCAGGCTATCATCTCGGATGAAGTATTTTACGCCATTTCTGGCGTATCGGCCCTTACTTTACGGTGGGAACATTATACACGTCTATAACGTAACATAACCTAACCTATCCCATCTAGCCCCTCGCTGGTAATGTTTTACAGAATCCCGTTCCTGTCGTGCCGTACGTCACGGATGGGACATTATAAACGTCTACAGCGATATATATCCTAACGTAAGGCAGGCTAACATCTCGGATGAAGTATTTTACGCCATTCCTGGCGTATCGGCCCCCACTTCGCGTTGGGACAATTATACACGTCTATAACGTAACATAACGTAACCTAACCCATCTAGCCCATCGCTGGTAATATTTTACAGTATCCCGTTCGTGTCGTCCCGTACGCCTCGGTTGGGATATTATATACGTCTATAGCGTTCTATATCGTAACCTAAGGCAGGCTATCATTTCGGATGCAGTATTTTACGCCATTCCTCGCGTATCGGCCCCTACTTCTCGGTGGGAACATTATATAGGTCTATAACGTATCATAGCCTAACCTAACCCATCTAGCCCCTCGCTGGTAATGTTTTACAGAATCCCGTTCCTGTCGTCCCGTACATATCGGCTGGGATATTATATACGTCTATAGCGTTATATATCCTAACCTAAGGCAGGCTACAATCTCGGATGCAGTATTTTACAACATTCCAGTCGTATCGGCCCCTACTTCACGGTGGGAACATTATACGCGTCTATAACGTAACATAACCTAACCTAACCCATCTAGCCCCTCGCTGGTAATGTTTTACAGAACCCCGTTCGTGACGTCCCGTACATCTCAGTTGGGATACTATATAGGTCTATAACGTTATATATCCTAACCTAAGGCAGGCTATCATCTCGGATGTAGTATTTTACAACATTCCTGGCGCATCGGCCTCTACTTCTCGGTGGGAACATTATTTTCGTCTATAACGTATCACAACCAAACCTAACCCATCTAGCCCCTCGCTGGTAATGTTTTACAGTATCCCGTTCCTGTCGTCCCGTACGTCTCGGATGGGACATTATAAACGTCTACAGCGATATATATCCTAACGTAAGGCAGGCCAACATCTCGGATGTAGTATTTTACAACATTCCTGGCGTATCGGCCCCTACTTCTCGGTGGGAACATTATATACGTCTATAACGTAACATAACCTAACCTAACCCATCTAGCCCCTCGCTGGTAATGTTTTACAGAATCTCGTTCCTGTCGTCCCGTACGTCTCGGTTGGGACATTATAAACGTCTACAGCGATATATATCCTAACGTAAGGCAGGCTAACATCTCGGATGCAGTATTTTACGCCATTTCTGGCGTATCGGCCCTTACTTTACGGTGGGAACATTATACACGTCTATAACGTAACATAACCTAACCTATCCCATCTAGCCCCTCGCTGGTAATGTTTTACAGAATCCCGTTCCTGTCGTGCCGTACGTCACGGATGGGACATTATAAACGTCTACAGCGATATATATCCTAACGTAAGGCAGGCTAACATCTCGGATGAAGTATTTTACGCCATTCCTGGCGTATCGGCCCCCACTTCGCGTTGGGAACATTATACACGTCTATAACGTAACATAACGTTACCTAACCCATCTAGCCACCTCGCTGGCAATATTTTACAGTATCCCGTTCGTGTCGTCCCGTACGCCTCGTTTGGGATATTATATACGTCTATAGCGTTCTATATCGTAACCTAAGGCAGGCTATCATTTCGGATGCAGTATTTTACAACATTCATGGCGCACCGGCCCCTACTTCTCGGTGGGAACATTATACACGTCTATAACGTAACATAACCTAACCTAACACATCAAGCCCCTCGCTGGTAATGTTTTACAGAATCCCGTCCGTGTCGTCACGTACGTCTCGGTTGGGACATTATAAACGTCTACAGCGATATATATCCTAACGTAAGGCAGGCCAACATCTCGGATGTAGTGTTTTACAACATTCCTAACGTATCGGCCCCTACTTCTCGGTGGGATCATTATATAGGTCTATAACGTAGCATAACCTAACCTAACCAATCTAGCCCCTCGCTGGTAATGTTTTACAGAATCCCGTTCCTGTCGTCCCGTACGTCTGGGTTGGGACATTATAAACGTCTACAGCGATATATATCCTAACGTAAGGCAGGCCAACATCTCGGATGTAGTATTTTACAACATTCCTAACGTATCGGGCCCTACTTCTCGGTGGGAACATTATATAGGTCTATAACGTAACATAACCTAACCTAACCCATCTAGCCCCTCGCTGGTAATGTTTTACAGAATCCCGTTCCTGTCGTCCCGTACATATCGGCTGGGATATTATATACGTCTATAGCGTTATATATCCTAACCTAAGGCAGGCTACAATCTCGGATGCAGTATTTTACAACATTCCAGGCGTATCGGCCCCTACTTCACGGTGGGAACATTATACGCGTCTATAACGTAACATAACCTAACCTAACCCATCTAGCCCCTCGCTGGGAATGTTTTACAGAATCCCGTTCGTGACGTCCCGTACATCTCAGTTGGGATATTATATATGTCTATAACGTTATATATCCTAACCTAAGGCAGGCTATCATCTCGGATGTAGTATTTTACAACATTCCTGGCGCATCGGCCTCTACTTCTCGGTGGGAACATTATATTCGTCTATAACGTATCACAACCAAACCTAACCCATCTAGCCCCTCGCTGGTAATGTTTTACGGTATCCCGTTCCTGTCGTCCCGTACGTCTCGGATGGGACATTATAAACGTCTACAGCGATATATATCCTAACGTAAGGCAGGCCAACATCTCGGATGTAGTATTTTACAACATTCCTGGCGTATCGGCCCCTACTTCTCGGTGGGAACATTATATACGTCTATAACGTAACATAACCTAACCTAACCCATCTAGCCCCTCGCTGGTAATGTTTTACAAAATCCCGTTCCTGTCGTCCCGTACGTCTCGGTTGGGACATTATAAACGTCTACAGCGATATATATCCTAACGTAAGGCAGGCTAACATCTCGGATGCAGTATTTTACGCCATTTCTGGCGTATCGGCCCTGACTTTACGGTGGGAACATTATACACGTCTGTAACGTAACATAACGTAACCTATCCCATCTAGCCCCTCGCTGGTAATGTTTTACAGAATCCCGTTCCTGTCGTCCCGTACGTCACGGATGGGTCATTATAAACGTCTACAGCGATATATATCCTAACGTAAGGCAGGCTAACATCTCGGATGAAGTATTTTACGCCATTCCTGGCGTATCGGCCCCCACTTCGCGTTGGGAACATTATACACGTCTATAACGTAACATAACGTAACCTAACCCATCTAGCCCCTCGCTGGTAATATTTTACAGTATCCCGTTCGTGTCGTCCCGTACGCCTCGGTTGGGAGATTATATACGTCTATAGCGTTCTATATCGTAACCTAAGGCAGGCTATCATTTCGGATGCAGTATTTTACAACATTCATGGCGTACCGGCCCCTACTTCTCGGTGGGAACATTATACACGTCTATAACGTAACATAACCTAACCTAACACATCAAGCCCCTCGCTGGTAATGTTTTACAGAATTCCCGTTCCTGTCGTCCCGTACGTCTCGGTTGGGACATTATATACGTCTACAGCGTTATATATCCTAACCTAAGGCAGGCCAACATCTCGGATGTAGTATTTTACAACATTCCTAACGTATCGGCCCCTACTTCTCGGTGGGAACATTATATAGGTCTATAACGTACCATAACCTAACCTAACCCATCTAGCACCTCGCTGGTAATGTTTTACAGAATCCCGTTCCTGTCGTCCCGTACATATCGGTTGGGATATTATTCACGTCTATAACGTAACATAATGTAACCTAACCCATCTAGCCCCTCACTGATAATATTTTACCGTATCCTGTTCGTGTCGTCCCGTACGCCTCGGTTTCGACATTATAAACGTCTACAGCGATATATATCCTAACGTAAGGCAGGCCAACATCTCGGATGCAGTATTTTACAACATTCCTAACGTTTCGGTCCCTACTTCTCGGTGGGAACATTATATAGGTCTATAACGTACCATAACCTAACCTAACCCATCTAGCCCCTCGCTGGTAATGTTTTACAGAATCCCGGTCCTGTCGTCCCGTACATCTCGGTTGGGGTATTATATACGTCTACAGCGATATATATCCTAACGTAAGGCAGGCCAACATCTCGGATGTAGAATTTTACGCCATTCCTGGCGTATCGGCCCCGAATTCTCGGTGGGAACATTATACACGTCTATAACGTAACATAACCTAACTTAACCCATCTAGCCTCTCGCTGGTAATATTTTACAGAATCCCGTTCGTGTCGTCCCGTTCGTCTCGATTGGGATATTCTATACGTCTATAGCGTTATATATCGTAACCTAAGGCAGGCTATCATCTCGGATGCAGTATTTTACAACATTCATGGCGTACCGGCCCCTACTTCTCGGTGGGAACATTATACACGTCTATAACGTAACATAACCTAACCTAACACATCAAGCCCCTCGCTGGTAATATTTTACAGAATCCCGTCCGTGTCGTCCCGTACGTCTCGGTTGGGACATTATAAACGTCTACAGCGATATATATCCTAACGTAAGGCAGGCCAACATCTCGGATGTAGTATTTTACAACATTCCTCACGTATCGGGCCCTACTTCTCGGTGAGAACATTATATAGGTCTATAACGTAATATAACCTAACCTAACCCATCTAGCCCCTCACTAGTAATGTTTTACAGAATCCCGTTCCTGTCGTCCCGTACGTCTCGGTTGAGACATTATATACGTCTACAGCGTTATATATCCTAACCTAAGGCAGGCTAACATCTCGGATGAAGTATTTTACGCCATTTCTGGCGTATCGGCCCTTACTTTACGGTGGGAACATTATACACGTCTATAACGTAACATAACCTAACCTATCCCATCTAGCCCCTCGCTGGTAATGTTTTACAGAATCCCGTTCCTGTCGTGCCGTACGTCACGGATGGGACATTATAAACGTCTACAGCGATATATATCCTAACGTAAGGCAGGCTAACGTCTCGGATGAAGTATTTTACGCCATTCCTGGCGTATCGGCCCCCACTTCGCGTTGGGACAATTATACACGTCTATAACGTAACATAACGTAACCTAACCCATCTAGCCCATCGCTGGTAATATTTTACAGTATCCCGTTCGTGTCGTCCCGTACGCCTCGGTTGGGATATTATATACGTCTATAGCGTTCTATATCGTAACCTAAGGCAGGCTATCATTTCGGATGCAGTATTTTACGCCATTCCTCGCGTATCGGCCCCTACTTCTCGGTGGGAACATTATATAGGTCTATAACGTATCATAGCCTAACCTAACCCATCTAGCCCCTCGCTGGTAATGTTTTACAGAATCCCGTTCCTGTCGTCCCGTACATATCGGCTGGGATATTATATACGTCTATAGCGTTATATATTCTAACCTAAGGCAGGCTACAATCTCGGATGCAGTATTTTACAACATTCCAGGCGTATCGGCCCCTACTTCACGGTGGGAACATTATACGCGTCTATAACGTAACATAACCTAACCTAACCCATCTAGCCCCTCGCTGGTAATGTTTTACAGAACCCCGTTCGTGACGTCCCGTACATCTCAGTTGGGATACTATATAGGTCTATAACGTTATATATCCTAACCTAAGGCAGGCTATCATCTCGGATGTAGTATTTTACAACATTCCTGGCGCATCGGCCTCTACTTCTCGGTGGGAACATTATTTTCGTCTATAACGTATCACAACCAAACCTAACCCATCTAGCCCCTCGCTGGTAATGTTTTACAGTATCCCGTTCCTGTCGTCCCGTACGTCTCGGATGGGACATTATAAACGTCTACAGCGATATATATCCTAACGTAAGGCAGGCCAACATCTCGGATGTAGTATTTTACAACATTCCTGGCGTATCGGCCCCTACTTCTCGGTGGGAACATTATATACGTCTATAACGTAACATAACCTAACCTAACCCATCTAGCCCCTCGCTGGTAATGTTTTACAGAATCTCGTTCCTGTCGTCCCGTACGTCTCGGTTGGGACATTATAAACGTCTACAGCGATATATATCCTAACGTAAGGCAGGCTAACATCTCGGATGCAGTATTTTACGCCATTTCTGGCGTATCGGCCCTTACTTTACGGTGGGAACATTATACACGTCTATAACGTAACATAACCTAACCTATCCCATCTAGCCCCTCGCTGGTAATGTTTTACAGAATCCCGTTCCTGTCGTGCCGTACGTCACGGATGGGACATTATAAACGTCTACAGCGATATATATCCTAACGTAAGGCAGGCTAACATCTCGGATGAAGTATTTTACGCCATTCCTGGCGTATCGGCCCCCACTTCGCGTTGGGAACATTATACACGTCTATAACGTAACATAACGTTACCTAACCCATCTAGCCACCTCGCTGGCAATATTTTACAGTATCCCGTTCGTGTCGTCCCGTACGCCTCGTTTGGGATATTATATACGTCTATAGCGTTCTATATCGTAACCTAAGGCAGGCTATCATTTCGGATGCAGTATTTTACAACATTCATGGCGCACCGGCCCCTACTTCTCGGTGGGAACATTATACACGTCTATAACGTAACATAACCTAACCTAACACATCAAGCCCCTCGCTGGTAATGTTTTACAGAATCCCGTCCGTGTCGTCACGTACGTCTCGGTTGGGACATTATAAACGTCTACAGCGATATATATCCTAACGTAAGGCAGGCCAACATCTCGGATGTAGTGTTTTACAACATTCCTAACGTATCGGCCCCTACTTCTCGGTGGGATCATTATATAGGTCTATAACGTAGCATAACCTAACCTAACCAATCTAGCCCCTCGCTGGTAATGTTTTACAGAATCCCGTTCCTGTCGTCCCGTACGTCTGGGTTGGGACATTATAAACGTCTACAGCGATATATATCCTAACGTAAGGCAGGCCAACATCTCGGATGTAGTATTTTACAACATTCCTAACGTATCGGGCCCTACTTCTCGGTGGGAACATTATATAGGTCTATAACGTAACATAACCTAACCTAACCCATCTAGCCCCTCGCTGGTAATGTTTTACAGAATCCCGTTCCTGTCGTCCCGTACATATCGGCTGGGATATTATATACGTCTATAGCGTTATATATCCTAACCTAAGGCAGGCTACAATCTCGGATGCAGTATTTTACAACATTCCAGGCGTATCGGCCCCTACTTCACGGTGGGAACATTATACGCGTCTATAACGTAACATAACCTAACCTAACCCATCTAGCCCCTCGCTGGGAATGTTTTACAGAATCCCGTTCGTGACGTCCCGTACATCTCAGTTGGGATATTATATATGTCTATAACGTTATATATCCTAACCTAAGGCAGGCTATCATCTCGGATGTAGTATTTTACAACATTCCTGGCGCATCGGCCTCTACTTCTCGGTGGGAACATTATATTCGTCTATAACGTATCACAACCAAACCTAACCCATCTAGCCCCTCGCTGGTAATGTTTTACGGTATCCCGTTCCTGTCGTCCCGTACGTCTCGGATGGGACATTATAAACGTCTACAGCGATATATATCCTAACGTAAGGCAGGCCAACATCTCGGATGTAGTATTTTACAACATTCCTGGCGTATCGGCCCCTACTTCTCGGTGGGAACATTATATACGTCTATAACGTAACATAACCTAACCTAACCCATCTAGCCCCTCGCTGGTAATGTTTTACAAAATCCCGTTCCTGTCGTCCCGTACGTCTCGGTTGGGACATTATAAACGTCTACAGCGATATATATCCTAACGTAAGGCAGGCTAACATCTCGGATGCAGTATTTTACGCCATTTCTGGCGTATCGGCCCTTACTTTACGGTGGGAACATTATACACGTCTGTAACGTAACATAACGTAACCTATCCCATCTAGCCCCTCGCTGGTAATGTTTTACAGAATCCCGTTCCTGTCGTCCCGTACGTCACGGATGGGTCATTATAAACGTCTACAGCGATATATATCCTAACGTAAGGCAGGCTAACATCTCGGATGAAGTATTTTACGCCATTCCTGGCGTATCGGCCCCCACTTCGCGTTGGGAACATTATACACGTCTATAACGTAACATAACGTAACCTAACCCATCTAGCCCCTCGCTGGTAATATTTTACAGTATCCCGTTCGTGTCGTCCCGTACGCCTCGGTTGGGAGATTATATACGTCTATAGCGTTCTATATCGTAACCTAAGGCAGGCTATCATTTCGGATGCAGTATTTTACAACATTCATGGCGTACCGGCCCCTACTTCTCGGTGGGAACATTATACACGTCTATAACGTAACATAACCTAACCTAACACATCAAGCCCCTCGCTGGTAATGTTTTACAGAATTCCCGTTCCTGTCGTCCCGTACGTCTCGGTTGGGACATTATATACGTCTACAGCGTTATATATCCTAACCTAAGGCAGGCCAACATCTCGGATGTAGTATTTTACAACATTCCTAACGTATCGGCCCCTACTTCTCGGTGGGAACATTATATAGGTCTATAACGTACCATAACCTAACCTAACCCATCTAGCACCTCGCTGGTAATGTTTTACAGAATCCCGTTCCTGTCGTCCCGTACATATCGGTTGGGATATTATTCACGTCTATAACGTAACATAATGTAACCTAACCCATCTAGCCCCTCACTGATAATATTTTACCGTATCCTGTTCGTGTCGTCCCGTACGCCTCGGTTTCGACATTATAAACGTCTACAGCGATATATATCCTAACGTAAGGCAGGCCAACATCTCGGATGCAGTATTTTACAACATTCCTAACGTTTCGGTCCCTACTTCTCGGTGGGAACATTATATAGGTCTATAACGTACCATAACCTAACCTAACCCATCTAGCCCCTCGCTGGTAATGTTTTACAGAATCCCGTTCCTGTCGTCCCGTACATCTCGGTTGGGGTATTATATACGTCTACAGCGATATATATCCTAACGTAAGGCAGGCCAACATCTCGGATGTAGAATTTTACGCCATTCCTGGCGTATCGGCCCCGAATTCTCGGTGGGAACATTATACACGTCTATAACGTAACATAACCTAACTTAACCCATCTAGCCTCTCGCTGGTAATATTTTACAGAATCCCGTTCGTGTCGTCCCGTTCGTCTCGATTGGGATATTCTATACGTCTATAGCGTTATATATCGTAACCTAAGGCAGGCTATCATCTCGGATGCAGTATTTTACAACATTCATGGCGTACCGGCCCCTACTTCTCGGTGGGAACATTATACACGTCTATAACGTAACATAACCTAACCTAACACATCAAGCCCCTCGCTGGTAATATTTTACAGAATCCCGTCCGTGTCGTCCCGTACGTCTCGGTTGGGACATTATAAACGTCTACAGCGATATATATCCTAACGTAAGGCAGGCCAACATCTCGGATGTAGTATTTTACAACATTCCTCACGTATCGGGCCCTACTTCTCGGTGGGAACATTATATAGGTCTATAACGTAATATAACCTAACCTAACCCATCTAGCCCCTCACTAGTAATGTTTTACAGAATCCCGTTCCTGTCGTCCCGTACGTCTCGGTTGAGACATTATATACGTCTACAGCGTTATATATCCTAACCTAAGGCAGGCTAACATCTCGGATGAAGTATTTTACGCCATTTCTGGCGTATCGGCCCTTACTTTACGGTGGGAACATTATACACGTCTATAACGTAACATAACCTAACCTATCCCATCTAGCCCCTCGCTGGTAATGTTTTACAGAATCCCGTTCCTGTCGTGCCGTACGTCACGGATGGGACATTATAAACGTCTACAGCGATATATATCCTAACGTAAGGCAGGCTAACGTCTCGGATGAAGTATTTTACGCCATTCCTGGCGTATCGGCCCCCACTTCGCGTTGGGACAATTATACACGTCTATAACGTAACATAACGTAACCTAACCCATCTAGCCCATCGCTGGTAATATTTTACAGTATCCCGTTCGTGTCGTCCCGTACGCCTCGGTTGGGATATTATATACGTCTATAGCGTTCTATATCGTAACCTAAGGCAGGCTATCATTTCGGATGCAGTATTTTACGCCATTCCTCGCGTATCGGCCCCTACTTCTCGGTGGGAACATTATATAGGTCTATAACGTATCATAGCCTAACCTAACCCATCTAGCCCCTCGCTGGTAATGTTTTACAGAATCCCGTTCCTGTCGTCCCGTACATATCGGCTGGGATATTATATACGTCTATAGCGTTATATATTCTAACCTAAGGCAGGCTACAATCTCGGATGCAGTATTTTACAACATTCCAGGCGTATCGGCCCCTACTTCACGGTGGGAACATTATACGCGTCTATAACGTAACATAACCTAACCTAACCCATCTAGCCCCTCGCTGGTAATGTTTTACAGAACCCCGTTCGTGACGTCCCGTACATCTCAGTTGGGATACTATATAGGTCTATAACGTTATATATCCTAACCTAAGGCAGGCTATCATCTCGGATGTAGTATTTTACAACATTCCTGGCGCATCGGCCTCTACTTCTCGGTGGGAACATTATTTTCGTCTATAACGTATCACAACCAAACCTAACCCATCTAGCCCCTCGCTGGTAATGTTTTACAGTATCCCGTTCCTGTCGTCCCGTACGTCTCGGATGGGACATTATAAACGTCTACAGCGATATATATCCTAACGTAAGGCAGGCCAACATCTCGGATGTAGTATTTTACAACATTCCTGGCGTATCGGCCCCTACTTCTCGGTGGGAACATTATATACGTCTATAACGTAACATAACCTAACCTAACCCATCTAGCCCCTCGCTGGTAATGTTTTACAGAATCCCGTTCCTGTCGTCCCGTACGTCTCGGTTGGGACATTATAAACGTCAACAGCGATATATATCCTAACGTAAGGCAGGCTAACATCTCGGATGCAGTATTTTACGCCATTTCTGGCGTATCGGCCCTTACTTTACGGTGGGAACATTATACACGTCTGTAACGTAACATAACGTAACCTATCCCATCTAGCCCCTCGCTGGTAATGTTTTACAGAATCCCGTTCCTGTCGTCCCGTACGTCACGGATGGGTCATTATAAACGTCTACAGCGATATATATCCTAACGTAAGGCAGGCTAACATCTCGGATGAAGTATTTTACGCCATTCCTGGCGTATCGGCCCCCACTTCGCGTTGGGAACATTATACACGTCTATAACGTAACATAACGTAACCTAACCCATCTAGCCCCTCGCTGGTAATATTTTACAGTATCCCGTTCGTGTCGTCCCGTACGCCTCGGTTGGGAGATTATGTACGTCTATAGCGTTCTATATCGTAACCTAAGGCAGGCTATCATTTCGGATGCAGTATTTTACAACATTCATGGCGTACCGGCCCCTACTTCTCGGTGGGAACATTATACACGTCTATAACGTAACATAACCTAACCTAACACATCAAGCCCCTCGCTGGTAATGTTTTACAGAATTCCCGTTCCTGTCGTCCCGTACGTCTCGGTTGGGACATTATATACGTCTACAGCGTTATATATCCTAACCTAAGGCAGGCCAACATCTCGGATGTAGTATTTTACAACATTCCTAACGTATCGGCCCCTACTTCTCGGTGGGAACATTATATAGGTCTATAACGTACCATAACCTAACCTAACCCATCTAGCACCTCGCTGGTAATGTTTTACAGAATCCCGTTCCTGTCGTCCCGTACATATCGGTTGGGATATTATTCACGTCTATAACGTAACATAATGTAACCTAACCCATCTAGCCCCTCACTGATAATATTTTACCGTATCCTGTTCGTGTCGTCCCGTACGCCTCGGTTTCGACATTATAAACGTCTACAGCGATATATATCCTAACGTAAGGCAGGCCAACATCTCGGATGCAGTATTTTACAACATTCCTAACGTATCGGTCCCTACTTCTCGGTGGGAACATTATATAGGTCTATAACGTACCATAACCTAACCTAACCCATCTAGCCCCTCGCTGGTAATGTTTTACAGAATCCCGTTCCTGTCGTCCCGTACATCTCGGTTGGGACATTATAAACGTCTACAGCGATATATATCCTAACGTAAGGCAGGCTAACATCTCGGATGAAGTATTTTACGCCATTCCTGGCGTATCGGCCCCCACTTCGCGTTGGGAACATTATACACGTCTATAACGTAACATAACGTAACCTAACCCATCTAGCCCCTCGCTGGTAATGCTTTACAGAATCCCGTTCCTGTCGTGCCGTACGTCACGGATGGGACATTATAAACGTCTACAGCGATATATATCCTAACGTAAGGCAGGCTAACATCTCGGATGAAGTATTTTACGCCATTCCTGGCGTATCGGCCCCCACTTCGCGTTGGGACAATTATACACGTCTATAACGTAACATAACGTAACCTAACCCATCTAGCCCATCGCTGGTAATATTTTACAGTATCCCGTTCGTGTCGTCCCGTACGCCTCGGTTGGGATATTATATACGTCTATAGCGTTCTATATCGTAACCTAAGGCAGGCTATCATTTCGGATGCAGTATTTTACGCCATTCCTCGCGTATCGGCCCCTACTTCTCGGTGGGAACATTATACACGTCTATAACGTAACATAACCTAACCTAACACATCAAGCCCCTCGCTGGTAATGTTTTACAGAATTCCCGTTCCTGTCGTCCCGTACGTCTCGGTTGGGACATTATATACGTCTACAGCGTTATATATCCTAACCTAAGGCAGGCTAACATCTCGGATGCAGTATTTTACGCCATTCCTCGCGTATCGGCCCCTACTTCTCGGTGGGAACATTATATAGGTCTATAACGAAACATAACCTAACCTGACCCATCTAGCACCTCGCTGGTAATATTTTACAGAATCCCGTTCCTGTCGTCCCGTACATATCGGTTGGGATATTATATACGTCTATAGCGTTATATATCCTAACCTAAGGCAGGCTATCATATCGGATGCAGTATTTTACAGCATTCCTGGCATATCGGCCCCCACTTCTCGGTGGGAACATTATAGACGTCTAAAACGTATCACAACCTAACCTAACCCATCTAGCCCCTCGCTGGTAATGTTTTACAGAATCCCGTTCCTGTCGTGCCGTACGTCACGGATGGGACATTATAAACGTCTACAGCGATATATATCCTAACGTAAGGCAGGCTAACATCTCGGATGAAGTATTTTACGCCATTCCTGGCGTATCGGCCCCCACTTCGCGTTGGGACAATTATACACGTCTATAACGTAACATAACGTAACCTAACCCATCTAGCCCATCGCTGGTAATATTTTACAGTATCCCGTTCGTGTCGTCCCGTACGCCTCGGTTGGGATATTATATACGTCTATAGCGTTCTATATCGTAACCTAAGGCAGGCTATCATTTCGGATGCAGTATTTTACGCCATTCCTCGCGTATCGGCCCCTACTTCTCGGTGGGAACATTATATAGGTCTATAACGTATCATAGCCTAACCTAACCCATCTAGCCCCTCGCTGGTAATGTTTTACAGAATCCCGTTCCTGTCGTCCCGTACATATCGGCTGGGATATTATATACGTCTATAGCGTTATATATCCTAACCTAAGGCAGGCTGCAATCTCGGATGCAGTATTTTACAACATTGCAGGCGTATCGGCCCCTACTTCACGGTGGGAACATTATACGCGTCTATAACGTAACATAACCTAACCTAACCCATCTAGCCCCTCGCTGGTAATGTTTTACAGAATCCCGTTCGTGACGTCCCGTACATCCCAGTTGGGATATTATATAGGTCTATAACGTTATATATCCTAACCTAATGCAGGCTATCATCTCGGATGTAGTATTTTACAACATTCCTGGCGCATCGGTCTCTACTTCTCGGTGGGAACATTATATTCGTCTATAACGTATCACAACCAAACCTAACCCATCTAGCCCCTCGCTGGTAATATTTTACAGTATCCCGTTCCTGTCGTCCCGTACGCCTCGGTTGGGAGATTATATACGTCTATAGCGTTCTATATCGTAACCTAAGGCAGGCTAACATCTCGGATGCAGTATTTTACGCCATTCCTCGCGTATCGGCCCCTACTTCTCGGTGGGAACATTATATAGGTCTATAACGTAACATAACCTAACCTAGCCCATCTAGCACCTCGCTGGTAATGTTTTACAGAATCCCGTTCCTGTCGTCCCGTACATATCGGTTGGGATATTATATACGTCTATAGCGTTATATATCCTAACCTAAGGCAGGCTATCATATCGGATGCAGTATTTTACAGCATTCCTGGCATATCGGCCCCCACTTCTCGGTGGGAACATTATATACGTCTAAAACGTATCACAACCTAACCTAACCCATCTAGCCCCTCGCTGGTAATGTTTTACAGAATCCCGTTCGTGTCGTCCCGTACGTCTCGGTTGGGACATTATAAACGTCTACAGCGATATATATCCTAACGTAAGGCAGGCCAACATCTCGGATGTAGTGTTTTACAACATTCCTAACGTATCGGCCCCTACTTCTCGGTGGGATCATTATATAGGTCTATAACGTAGC
Source organism: Xylocopa violacea (assembly GCA_963969225.1). Lineage (NCBI taxonomy): Eukaryota > Metazoa > Arthropoda > Insecta > Hymenoptera > Apidae > Xylocopa > Xylocopa violacea. The sequence continues at coordinate 14,033,854 of CAXAJV010000008.1, read as the reverse complement.
ATAACCTAACCTAACCAATCTAGCCCCTCGCTGGTAATGTTTTACAGAATCCCGTTCCTGTCGTCCCGTACGTCTGGGTTGGGACATTATAAACGTCTACAGCGATATATATCCTAACGTAAGGCAGGCCAACATCTCGGATGTAGTATTTTACAACATTCCTAACGTATCGGGCCCTACTTCTCGGTGGGAACATTACATAGGTCTATAACGTAACATAACCTAACCTAACCCATCTATCCCCTCGCTGGTAATGTTTTACAGAATCCCGTTCCTGTCGTCCCGTACGTCTCGGTTGAGACATTATATACGTCTACAGCGTTATATATCCTAACCTAAGGCAGGCTAACATCTCGGATGAAGTATGTTACGCCATTTCTGATGTATCGGCCCTTACTTTACGGTGGGAACATTATACACGTCTATAACGTAACATAACCTAACCTATACCATCTAGCCCCTCGCTGGTAATGCTTTACAGAATCCCGTTCCTGTCGTGCCGTACGTCACGGATGGGACATTATAAACGTCTACAGCGATATATATCCTAACGTAAGGCAGGCTAACATCTCGGATGAAGTATTTTACGCCATTCCTGACGTATCGGCCCCCACTTCGCGTTGGGACAATTATACACGTCTATAACGTAACATAACGTAACCTAACCCATCTAGCCCATCGCTGGTAATATTTTACAGTATCCCGTTCGTGTCGTCCCGTACGCCTCGGTTGGGATATTATATACGTCTATAGCGTTCTATATCGTAACCTAAGGCAGGCTATCATTTCGGATGCAGTATTTTACGCCATTCCTCGCGTATCGGCCCCTACTTCTCGGTGGGAACATTATACACGTCTATAACGTAACATAACCTAACCTAACACATCAAGCCCCTCGCTGGTAATGTTTTACAGAATTCCCGTTCCTGTCGTCCCGTACGTCTCGGTTGGGACATTATATACGTCTACAGCGTTATATATCCTAACCTAAGGCAGGCTAACATCTCGGATGCAGTATTTTACGCCATTCCTCGCGTATCGGCCCCTACTTCTCGGTGGGAACATTATATAGGTCTATAACGTAACATAACCTAACCTAACCCATCTAGCACCTCGCTGGTAATGTTTTACAGAATCCCGTTCCTGTCGTCCCGTACATATCGGTTGGGATATTATATACGTCTATAGCGTTATATATCCTAACCTAAGGCAGGCTATCATATCGGATGCAGTATTTTACAGCATTCCTGGCATATCGGCCCCCACTTCTCGGTGGGAACATTATAGACGTCTAAAACGTATCACAACCTAACCTAACCCATCTAGCCCCTCGCTGGTAATGTTTTACAGAATCCCGTTCCTGTCGTGCCGTACGTCACGGATGGGATATTATATACGTCTATAGCGTTATATATCCTAACGTAAGGCAGGCTACAATCTCGGATGCAGTATTTTACAACATTGCAGGCGTATCGGCCCCTACTTCACGGTGGGAACATTATACGCGTCTATAACGTAACATAACCTAACCTAACCCATCTAGCCCCTCGCTGGTAATGTTTTACAGAATCCCGTTCGTGACGTCCCGTACATCCCAGTTGGGATATTATATAGGTCTATAACGTTATATATACTAACCTAATGCAGGCTATCATCTCGGATGTAGTATTTTACAACATTCCTGGCGCATCGGCCTCTACTTCTCGGTGGGAACATTATATTCGTCTATAACGTATCACAACCAAACCTAACCCATCTAGCCCCTCGCTGGTAATGTTTTACAGTATCCCGTTCCTGTCGTCCCGTACGTCTCGGATGGGACATTATATACGTCTACAGCGTTATATATCCTAACCTAAGGCAGGCTAACATCTCGGATGCAGTATTTTACAGCATTCCTGGCATATCGGCCCCCACTTCTCGGTGGGAACATTATATACGTCTAAAACGTATCACAACCTAACCTAACCCATCTAGCCCCTCGCTGGTAATGTTTTACAGAATCCCGTTCGTGTCGTCCCGTACGTCTCGGTTGGGACATTATAAACGTCTACAGCGATATATATCCTAACGTAAGGCAGGCCAACATCTCGGATGTAGTGTTTTACAACATTCCTAACGTATCGGCCCCTACTTCTCGGTGGGATCATTATATAGGTCTATAACGTAGCATAACCTAACCTAACCAATCTAGCCCCTCGCTGGTAATGTTTTACAGAATCCCGTTCCTGTCGTCCCGTACGTCTGGGTTGGGACATTATAAACGTCTACAGCGATATATATCCTAACGTAAGGCAGGCCAACATCTCGGATGTAGTATCTTACAACATTCCTAACGTATCGGGCCCTACTTCTCGGTGGGAACATTACATAGGTCTATAACGTAACATAACCTAACCTAACCCATCTATCCCCTCGCTGGTAATGTTTTACAGAATCCCGTTCCTGTCGTCCCGTACGTCTCGGTTGAGACATTATATACGTCTACAGCGTTATATATCCTAACCTAAGGCAGGCTAACATATCGGATGAAGTATTTTACGCCATTTCTGGCGTATCGGCCCTTACTTTACGGTGGGAACATTATACACGTCTATAACGTAACATAACCTAACCTATACCATCTAGCCCCTCGCTAGTAATGCTTTACAGAATCCCGTTCCTGTCGTGCCGTACGTCACGGATGGGACATTATAAACGTCTACAGCGATATATATCCTAACGTAAGGCAGGCTAACATCTCGGATGAAGTATTTTACGCCATTCCTGGCGTATCGGCCCCCACTTCACGTTGGGACAATTATACACGTCTATAACGTAACATAACGTAACCTAACCCATCTAGCCCATCGCTGGTAATATTTTACAGTATCCCGTTCGTGTCGTCCCGTACACCTCGGTTGGGATATTATATACGTCTATAGCGTTCTATATCGTAACCTAAGGCAGGCTATCATTTCGGATGCAGTATTTTACGCCATTCCTCGCGTATCGGCCCCTACTTCTCGGTGGGAACATTATACACGTCTATAACATAACATAACCTAACCTAACACATCAAGCCCCTCGCTGGTAATGTTTTACAGAATTCCCGTTCCTGTCGTCCCGTACGTCTCGGTTGGGACATTATATACGTCTACAGCGTTATATATCCTAACCTAAGGCAGGCTAACATCTCGGATGCAGTATTTTACGCCATTCCTCGCGTATCGGCCCCTACTTCTCGGTGGGAACATTATATAGGTCTATAACGTAACATAACCTAACCTAACCCATCTAGCACCTCGCTGGTAATGTTTTACAGAATCCCGTTCCTGTCGTCCCGTACATATCGGTTGGGATATTATATACGTCTATAGCGTTATATATCCTAACCTAAGGCAGGCTATCATATCGGATGCAGTATTCTACAGCATTCCTGGCATATCGGCCCCCACTTCTCGGTGGGAACATTATAGACGTCTAAAACGTATCACAACCTAACCTAACCCATCTAGCCCCTCGCTGGTAATGTTTTACAGAATCCCGTTCCTGTCGTGCCGTACGTCACGGATGGGACATTATAAACGTCTACAGCGATATATATCCTAACGTAAGGCAGGCTAACATCTCGGATGAAGTATTTTACGCCATTCCTGGCGTATCGGCCCCCACTTCGCGTTGGGACAATTATACACGTCTATAACGTAACATAACGTAACCTAACCCATCTAGCCCATCGCTGGTAATATTTTACAGTATCCCGTTCGTGTCGTCCCGTACGCCTCGGTTGGGATATTATATACGTCTATAGCGTTCTATATCGTAACCTAAGGCAGGCTATCATTTCGGATGCAGTATTTTACGCCATTCCTCGCGTATCGGCCCCTACTTCTCGGTGGGAACATTATATAGGTCTATAACGTATCATAGCCTAACCTAACCCATCTAGCCCCTCGCTGGTAATGTTTTACAGAATCCCGTTCCTGTCGTCCCGTACATATCGGCTGGGATATTATATACGTCTATAGCGTTATATATCCTAACCTAAGGCAGGCTACAATCTCGGATGCAGTATTTTACAACATTCCAGGCGTATCGGCCCCTACTTCACGGTGGGAACATTATACGCGTCTATAACGTAACATAACCTAACCTAACCCATCTAGCCCCTCGCTGGTAATGTTTTACAGAATCCCGTTCGTGTCGTCCCGTACGTCTCGGTTGGGACATTATATACGTCTACAGCGTTATATATCCTAACCTAAGGCAGGCTAACATCTCGGATGAAGTATTTTACGCCATTTCTGTCGTATCGGCCCCTACTTCTCGGTGGGAACATTATACACGTCTATAACGTAACATAACCTAACCTAACACATCAAGCCCCTCGCTGGTAATGTTTTACAGAATCCCGTTCCTGTCGTCCCGTACATATCGGTTGGGATATTATATACGTCTATAGCGTTATATATCCTAACCTAAGGCAGGCTATCATATCGGATGCAGTATTTTACAGCATTCCTGGCATATCGGCCCCCACTTCTCGGTGGGAACATTATATACGTCTAAAACGTATCACAACCTAACCTAACCCATCTAGCCCCTCGCTGGTAATGTTTTACAGAATCCCGTTCCTGTCGTCCCGTACGTCTCGGTTGGGACATTATATACTTCTACAGCGTTATATATCCTAACCTAAGGCAGGCTAACATCTCGGATGAAGTATTTTACGCCATTTCTGGCGTATCGGCCCTTACTTTACGGTGGGAACATTATACACGTCTATAACGTAACATAACCTAACCTATCCCATCTAGCCCCTCGCTGGTAATGCTTTACAGAATCCCGTTCCTGTCGTGCCGTACGTCACGGATGGGACATTATAAACGTCTACAGCGATATATATCCTAACGTAAGGCAGGCTAACATCTCGGATGAAGTATTTTACGCCATTCCTGGCGTATCGGCCCCCACTTCGCGTTGGGACAATTATACACGTCTATAACGTAACATAACGTAACCTAACCCATCTAGCTCATCGCTGGTAATATTTTACAGTATCCCGTTCGTGTCGTCCCGTACGCCTCGGTTGGGATATTATATACGTCTATAGCGTTCTATATCGTAACCTAAGGCAGGCTATCATTTCGGATGCAGTATTTTACGCCATTCCTCGCGTATCGGCCCCTACTTCTCGGTGGGAACATTATATAGGTCTATAACGTAATATAACCTAACCTAAAACATCAAGCCCCTCGCTGGTAATGTTTTACAGAATCCCGTTCGTGTCGTCCCGTATGTCTCGGTTGGGACGTTATATACGTCTATAGCGTTATATATCCTAACCTAAGGCAGGCTAACATCTCGGATGAAGTATTTTACGCCATTTCTGGCGTATCGGCCCTTACTTTACGGTGGGAACATTATACATGTCTATAACGTAACATAACCTAACCTATCCCATCTAACCCCTCGCTGGTAATGTTTTACAGAATCCCGTTCCTGTCGTCCCGTACGTCACGGATGGGACATTATAAACGTCTACAGCGATATATATCCTAACCTAAGGCAGGCTAACATCTCGGATGAAGTATTTTACGCCATTCCTGGCGTATCGGCCCCCACTTCGCGTTGGGAAAATTATACACGTCTATAACGTAACATAACGTAACCTAACCCATCTAGCCCATCGCTGGTAATATTTTACAGTATCCCGTTCGTGTCGTCCCGTACGCCTCGGTTGGGATATTATATACGTCTACAACGTTATATATCCTAACATAAGGCAGGCTAACATCTCGGATGCAGTATTTTACGCCATTCCTGGCGTATCGGCCCCTACTTCACGGTGGGAACATTATACACGTCTATAACGTAACAGAACCTAACCTCACCCATCTAGCCCCTCGCTGGTAATATTTTACAGAATCCCGTTCGTGTCGTCCCGTACGTCTCGGTTGGGACATTATAAACGTCTACAGCGATATATATCCTAACGTAAGGCAGGGCAACATCTCGGATGTAGTGTTTTACAACATTCCTAACGTATCGGCCCCTACTTCTCGGTGGGAACATTATATAGGTCTATAACGTAGCATAACCTAGCCTAACCAATCTAGCCCCTCGCTGGTAATGTTTTACAGAATCCCGTTCCTGTCGTCCCGTATTTCTGGGTTGGGACATTATAAACGTCTACAGCGATATATATCCTAACGTAAGGCAGGCCAACATCTCGGATGTAGTGTTTTACAACATTCCTAACATATCGGCCCCTACTTCTCGGTGGGAACATTATATAGGTCTATAACGTAGCATAACCTAACCTAACCAATCTAGCCCCTCGCTGGTAATGTTTTACAGAATCCCGTTCCTGTCGTCCCGTACTTCTGGGTTGGGACATTATAAACGTCTACAGCGATATATATCCTAACGTAAGGCAGGCTAACATCTTGGATGCAGTATTTTACGCCATTCCTGGCGTATCGGCCCCTACTTTACGGTGGGAACATTATACACGTCTGTAACGTAACATAACCTAACCTATCCCATCTAGCCCCTCGCTGGTAATATTTTACCGTATCCTGTTCGTGTCGTCCCGTACATCTCGGTTGGGATATTATATACGTCTACAGCGATATATATCCTAACGTAAGGCAGGCTATCATCTCGGATGCAGTATTTTACGCCATTCCTGGCGTATCGGCCCCTACTTCACGGTGGGAACATTATACACCTCTATAACGTAACAGAACCTATCCTCGCCCATCTAGCCCCTCGCTGGTAATATTTTACAGAGTCCCGTTCGTGTCGTCCCGTACGTCTCGGTTGGGACATTATAAACGTCTACAGCGATATGTATCCTAACCTAAGGCAGGCTATCATCTCGGATGCAGTATTTTACGCCATTCCTGGCGTATCGGCCCCTACTTCACGGTGGGAACATTATACACGTCTATAACGTAACATAACCTAACCTAACCCACCTAGCCCCTCGCTGGTAATGTTTTACAGAATCCCGTTCGTGTCGTCCCGTACGTCTCGGTTGGGACATTATATACGTCTACAGCGTTATATATCCTAACCCAAGGCAGGCTAACATCTCGGATGTAGTATTTTACAACATTCCTAACGTATCGGCCCCTACTTCTCGGTGGGAACATTATATAGGTCTATAACGTAGTATAACCTGACCTAACCCATCTAGCCCCTCGCTGGTAATATTTTACAGAATCCCGTTCGTGTCGTCCCGTACGTCTCGGTTGGGACATTATAAACGCCTACAGCGATATGTATCCTAACCTAAGGCAGGCTATCATCTCGGATGCAGTATTTTACGCCATTCCTGGCGTATCGGCCCCTACTTCACGGTGGGAACATTATACACGTCTATAACGTAACATAACCTAACCTAACCCATCTAGCCCCTCGCTAGTAATGTTTTACAGAATCCCGTTCGTGTCGTCCCGTACGTCTCGGTTGGGACATTATATACGTCTACAGCGATATATATCCTAACGTAAGGCAGGCTAACATCTTGGATGCAGTATTTTACGCCATTCCTGGCGTATCGGCCCCTACTTTACGGTGGGAACATTATACACGTCTGTAACGTAACATAACCTAACCTATCCCATCTAGCCCCTCGCTGGTAATATTTTACCGTATCCTGTTCGTGTCGTCCCGTACATCTCGGTTGGGATATTATATACGTCTACAGCGATATATATCCTAACGTAAGGCAGGCTATCATCTCGGATGCAGTATTTTACGCCATTCCTGGCGTATCGGCCCCTACTTCACGGTGGGAACATTATACACCTCTATAACGTAACAGAACCTATCCTCGCCCATCTAGCCCCTCGCTGGTAATATTTTACAGAGTCCCGTTCGTGTCGTCCCGTACGTCTCGGTTGGGACATTATAAACGTCTACAGCGATATGTATCCTAACCTAAGGCAGGCTATCATCTCGGATGCAGTATTTTACGCCATTCCTGGCGTATCGGCCCCTACTTCACGGTGGGAACATTATACACGTCTATAACGTAACATAACCTAACCTAACCCACCTAGCCCCTCGCTGGTAATGTTTTACAGAATCCCGTTCGTGTCGTCCCGTACGTCTCGGTTGGGACATTATATACGTCTACAGCGTTATATATCCTAACCCAAGGCAGGCTAACATCTCGGATGTAGTATTTTACAACATTCCTAACGTATCGGCCCCTACTTCTCGGTGGGAACATTATATAGGTCTATAACGTAGTATAACCTGACCTAACCCATCTAGCCCCTCGCTGGTAATATTTTACAGAATCCCGTTCGTGTCGTCCCGTACGTCTCGGTTGGGACATTATAAACGCCTACAGCGATATGTATCCTAACCTAAGGCAGGCTATCATCTCGGATGCAGTATTTTACGCCATTCCTGGCGTATCGGCCCCTACTTCACGGTGGGAACATTATACACGTCTATAACGTAACATAACCTAACCTAACCCATCTAGCCCCTCGCTAGTAATGTTTTACAGAATCCCGTTCGTGTCGTCCCGTACGTCTCGGTTGGGACATTATATACGTCTACAGCGTTATATATCCTAACCTAAGGCAGGCTAACATCTCGGATGAAGTATTTTACGCCATTTCTGTCGTATCGGCCCCTACTTCTCGGTGGGAACATTATACACGTCTATAACGTAACATAACCTAACCTAACACATCAAGCCCCTCGCTGGTAATATTTTACAGAATCCCGTTCGTGTCGTCCCGTACGTCTGGGTTGGGACATTATAAACGTATACAGCGATATATATCCTAACGTAAGGCAGGCCAACATCTCGGATGTAGTATTTTACAACATTCCTAACGTATCGGCCCCTACTTCTCGGTGGGAACATTATATAGGTCTACAACGTATCATAACCTAACCTAACCCATCTAGCCCCTCGCTGTTAATGTTTTACAGAATGCCGTTCCTGTCGTCCCGTACTTCTGGGTTGGGACATTATAAACGTCTACAGCGATATATATCCTAACGTAAGGCAGGCCAACATCTCGGATGTAGTGTTTTACAACATTCCTAACGTATCGGCCCCTACTTCTCGGTGGGAACATTATATAGGTCTATAACGTAGCATAACCTAACCTAACCAATCTAGCCCCTCGCTGGTAATGTTTTACAGAATCCCGTTCCTGTCGTCCCGTACATATCGGTTGGGATATTATATACGTCTATAGCGTTATATATCCTAACCTAAGGCAGGCTATCATATCGGATGCAGTATTTTACAGCATTCCTGGCATATCGGCCCCCACTTCTCGGTGGGAACATTATAGACGTCTAAAACGTATCACAACCTAACCTAACCCATCTAGCCCCTCGCTGGTAATGTTTTACAGAATCCCGTTCCTGTCGTGCCGTACGTCACGGATGGGACATTATAAACGTCTACAGCGATATATATCCTAACGTAAGGCAGGCTAACATCTCGGATGAAGTATTTTACGCCATTCCTGGCGTATCGGCCCCCACTTCGCGTTGGGACAATTATACACGTCTATAACGTAACATAACGTAACCTAACCCATCTAGCCCATCGCTGGTAATATTTTACAGTATCCCGTTCGTGTCGTCCCGTACGCCTCGGTTGGGATATTATATACGTCTATAGCGTTCTATATCGTAACCTAAGGCAGGCTATCATTTCGGATGCAGTATTTTACGCCATTCCTCGCGTATCGGCCCCTACTTCTCGGTGGGAACATTATATAGGTCTATAACGTATCATAGCCTAACCTAACCCATCTAGCCCCTCGCTGGTAATGTTTTACAGAATCCCGTTCCTGTCGTCCCGTACATATCGGCTGGGATATTATATACGTCTATAGCGTTATATATCCTAACCTAAGGCAGGCTGCAATCTCGGATGCAGTATTTTACAACATTGCAGGCGTATCGGCCCCTACTTCACGGTGGGAACATTATACGCGTCTATAACGTAACATAACCTAACCTAACCCATCTAGCCCCTCGCTGGTAATGTTTTACAGAATCCCGTTCGTGACGTCCCGTACATCCCAGTTGGGATATTATATAGGTCTATAACGTTATATATCCTAACCTAATGCAGGCTATCATCTCGGATGTAGTATTTTACAACATTCCTGGCGCATCGGTCTCTACTTCTCGGTGGGAACATTATATTCGTCTATAACGTATCACAACCAAACCTAACCCATCTAGCCCCTCGCTGGTAATGTTTTACAGTATCCCGTTCCTGTCGTCCCGTATGTCTCGGATGGGACATTATAAACGTCTACAGCGATATATATCCTAACGTAAGGCAGGCCAACATCTCGGATGTAGTATTTTACAACATTCCTGGCGTATCGGCCCCCACTTCGCGTTGGGAACATTATACACGTCTATAACGTAACATAACGTAACCTAACCCATCTAGCCCCTCGCTGGTAATATCTTACAGTATCCCGTTCCTGTCGTCCCGTACGCCTCGGTTGGGAGATTATATACGTCTATAGCGTTCTATATCGTAACCTAAGGCAGGCTAACATCTCGGATGCAGTATTTTACGCCATTCCTCGCGTATCGGCCCCTACTTCTCGGTGGGAACATTATATAGGTCTATAACGTAACATAACCTAACCTAGCCCATCTAGCACCTCGCTGGTAATGTTTTACAGAATCCCGTTCCTGTCGTCCCGTACATATCGGTTGGGATATTATATACGTCTATAGCGTTATATATCCTAACCTAAGGCAGGCTATCATATCGGATGCAGTATTTTACAGCATTCCTGGCATATCGGCCCCCACTTCTCGGTGGGAACATTATATACGTCTAAAACGTATCACAACCTAACCTAACCCATCTAGCCCCTCGCTGGTAATGTTTTACAGAATCCCGTTCGTGTCGTCCCGTACGTCTCGGTTGGGACATTATAAACGTCTACAGCGATATATATCCTAACGTAAGGCAGGCCAACATCTCGGATGTAGTGTTTTACAACATTCCTAACGTATCGGCCCCTACTTCTCGGTGGGATCATTATATAGGTCTATAACGTAGCATAACCTAACCTAACCAATCTAGCCCCTCGCTGGTAATGTTTTACAGAATCCCGTTCCTGTCGTCCCGTACGTCTGGGTTGGGACATTATAAACGTCTACAGCGATATATATCCTAACGTAAGGCAGGCCAACATCTCGGATGTAGTATTTTACAACATTCCTAACGTATCGGGCCCTACTTCTCGGTGGGAACATTACATAGGTCTATAACGTAACATAACCTAACCTAACCCATCTATCCCCTCGCTGGTAATGTTTTACAGAATCCCGTTCCTGTCGTCCCGTACATATCGGTTGGGATATTATATACGTCTATAGCGTTATATATCCTAACCTAAGGCAGGCTATCATATCGGATGCAGTATTTTACAGCATTCCTGGCATATCGGCCCCCACTTCTCGGTGGGAACATTATAGACGTCTAAAACGTATCACAACCTAACCTAACCCATCTAGCCCCTCGCTGGTAATGTTTTACAGAATTCCCGTTCCTGTCGTCCCGTACGTCTCGGTTGGGACATTATATACGTCTACAGCGTTATATATCCTAACCTAAGGCAGGCTAACATCTCGGATGCAGTATTTTACGCCATTCCTCGCGTATCGGCCCCTACTTCTCGGTGGGAACATTATATAGGTCTATAACGTAACATAACCTAACCTAACCCATCTAGCACCTCGCTGGTAATGTTTTACAGAATCCCGTTCCTGTCGTCCCGTACATATCGGTTGGGATATTATATACGTCTATAGCGTTATATATCCTAACCTAAGGCAGGCTATCATATCGGATGCAGTATTTTACAGCATTCCTGGCATATCGGCCCCCACTTCTCGGTGGGAACATTATAGACGTCTAAAACGTATCACAACCTAACCTAACCCATCTAGCCCCTCGCTGGTAATGTTTTACAGAATCCCGTTCCTGTCGTGCCGTACGTCACGGATGGGATATTATATACGTCTATAGCGTTATATATCCTAACGTAAGGCAGGCTACAATCTCGGATGCAGTATTTTACAACATTGCAGGCGTATCGGCCCCTACTTCACGGTGGGAACATTATACGCGTCTATAACGTAACATAACCTAACCTAACCCATCTAGCCCCTCGCTGGTAATGTTTTACAGAATCCCGTTCGTGACGTCCCGTACATCCCAGTTGGGATATTATATAGGTCTATAACGTTATATATACTAACCTAATGCAGGCTATCATCTCGGATGTAGTATTTTACAACATTCCTGGCGCATCGGCCTCTACTTCTCGGTGGGAACATTATATTCGTCTATAACGTATCACAACCAAACCTAACCCATCTAGCCCCTCGCTGGTAATGTTTTACAGTATCCCGTTCCTGTCGTCCCGTACGTCTCGGATGGGACATTATATACGTCTACAGCGTTATATATCCTAACCTAAGGCAGGCTAACATCTCGGATGCAGTATTTTACAGCATTCCTGGCATATCGGCCCCCACTTCTCGGTGGGAACATTATATACGTCTAAAACGTATCACAACCTAACCTAACCCATCTAGCCCCTCGCTGGTAATGTTTTACAGAATCCCGTTCGTGTCGTCCCGTACGTCACGGATGGGACATTATAAACGTCTACAGCGATATATATCCTAACGTAAGGCAGGCTAACATCTCGGATGAAGTATTTTACGCCATTCCTGGCGTATCGGCCCCCACTTCACGTTGGGACAATTATACACGTCTATAACGTAACATAACGTAACCTAACCCATCTAGCCCATCGCTGGTAATATTTTACAGTATCCCGTTCGTGTCGTCCCGTACACCTCGGTTGGGATATTATATACGTCTATAGCGTTCTATATCGTAACCTAAGGCAGGCTATCATTTCGGATGCAGTATTTTACGCCATTCCTCGCGTATCGGCCCCTACTTCTCGGTGGGAACATTATACACGTCTATAACATAACATAACCTAACCTAACACATCAAGCCCCTCGCTGGTAATGTTTTACAGAATTCCCGTTCCTGTCGTCCCGTACGTCTCGGTTGGGACATTATATACGTCTACAGCGTTATATATCCTAACCTAAGGCAGGCTAACATCTCGGATGCAGTATTTTACGCCATTCCTCGCGTATCGGCCCCTACTTCTCGGTGGGAACATTATATAGGTCTATAACGTAACATAACCTAACCTAACCCATCTAGCACCTCGCTGGTAATGTTTTACAGAATCCCGTTCCTGTCGTCCCGTACATATCGGTTGGGATATTATATACGTCTATAGCGTTATATATCCTAACCTAAGGCAGGCTATCATATCGGATGCAGTATTCTACAGCATTCCTGGCATATCGGCCCCCACTTCTCGGTGGGAACATTATAGACGTCTAAAACGTATCACAACCTAACCTAACCCATCTAGCCCCTCGCTGGTAATGTTTTACAGAATCCCGTTCCTGTCGTGCCGTACGTCACGGATGGGACATTATAAACGTCTACAGCGATATATATCCTAACGTAAGGCAGGCTAACATCTCGGATGAAGTATTTTACGCCATTCCTGGCGTATCGGCCCCCACTTCGCGTTGGGACAATTATACACGTCTATAACGTAACATAACGTAACCTAACCCATCTAGCCCATCGCTGGTAATATTTTACAGTATCCCGTTCGTGTCGTCCCGTACGCCTCGGTTGGGATATTATATACGTCTATAGCGTTCTATATCGTAACCTAAGGCAGGCTATCATTTCGGATGCAGTATTTTACGCCATTCCTCGCGTATCGGCCCCTACTTCTCGGTGGGAACATTATATAGGTCTATAACGTATCATAGCCTAACCTAACCCATCTAGCCCCTCGCTGGTAATGTTTTACAGAATCCCGTTCCTGTCGTCCCGTACATATCGGCTGGGATATTATATACGTCTATAGCGTTATATATCCTAACCTAAGGCAGGCTACAATCTCGGATGCAGTATTTTACAACATTCCAGGCGTATCGGCCCCTACTTCACGGTGGGAACATTATACGCGTCTATAACGTAACATAACCTAACCTAACCCATCTAGCCCCTCGCTGGTAATGTTTTACAGAATCCCGTTCGTGTCGTCCCGTACGTCTCGGTTGGGACATTATATACGTCTACAGCGTTATATATCCTAACCTAAGGCAGGCTAACATCTCGGATGAAGTATTTTACGCCATTTCTGTCGTATCGGCCCCTACTTCTCGGTGGGAACATTATACACGTCTATAACGTAACATAACCTAACCTAACACATCAAGCCCCTCGCTGGTAATGTTTTACAGAATCCCGTTCCTGTCGTCCCGTACATATCGGTTGGGATATTATATACGTCTATAGCGTTATATATCCTAACCTAAGGCAGGCTATCATATCGGATGCAGTATTTTACAGCATTCCTGGCATATCGGCCCCCACTTCTCGGTGGGAACATTATACATGTCTATAACGTAACATAACCTAACCTATCCCATCTAACCCCTCGCTGGTAATGTTTTACAGAATCCCGTTCCTGTCGTCCCGTACGTCACGGATGGGACATTATAAACGTCTACAGCGATATATATCCTAACCTAAGGCAGGCTAACATCTCGGATGAAGTATTTTACGCCATTCCTGGCGTATCGGCCCCCACTTCGCGTTGGGAAAATTATACACGTCTATAACGTAACATAACGTAACCTAACCCATCTAGCCCATCGCTGGTAATATTTTACAGTATCCCGTTCGTGTCGTCCCGTACGCCTCGGTTGGGATATTATATACGTCTACAACGTTATATATCCTAACATAAGGCAGGCTAACATCTCGGATGCAGTATTTTACGCCATTCCTGGCGTATCGGCCCCTACTTCACGGTGGGAACATTATACACGTCTATAACGTAACAGAACCTAACCTCACCCATCTAGCCCCTCGCTGGTAATATTTTACAGAATCCCGTTCGTGTCGTCCCGTACGTCTCGGTTGGGACATTATAAACGTCTACAGCGATATATATCCTAACGTAAGGCAGGGCAACATCTCGGATGTAGTGTTTTACAACATTCCTAACGTATCGGCCCCTACTTCTCGGTGGGAACATTATATAGGTCTATAACGTAGCATAACCTAGCCTAACCAATCTAGCCCCTCGCTGGTAATGTTTTACAGAATCCCGTTCCTGTCGTCCCGTATTTCTGGGTTGGGACATTATAAACGTCTACAGCGATATATATCCTAACGTAAGGCAGGCCAACATCTCGGATGTAGTGTTTTACAACATTCCTAACATATCGGCCCCTACTTCTCGGTGGGAACATTATATAGGTCTATAACGTAGCATAACCTAACCTAACCAATCTAGCCCCTCGCTGGTAATGTTTTACAGAATCCCGTTCCTGTCGTCCCGTACTTCTGGGTTGGGACATTATAAACGTCTACAGCGATATATATCCTAACGTAAGGCAGGCTAACATCTTGGATGCAGTATTTTACGCCATTCCTGGCGTATCGGCCCCTACTTTACGGTGGGAACATTATACACGTCTGTAACGTAACATAACCTATCCTATCCCATCTAGCCCCTCGCTGGTAATATTTTACCGTATCCTGTTCGTGTCGTCCCGTACATCTCGGTTGGGATATTATATACGTCTACAGCGATATATATCCTAACGTAAGGCAGGCTATCATCTCGGATGCAGTATTTTACGCCATTCCTGGCGTATCGGCCCCTACTTCACGGTGGGAACATTATACACCTCTATAACGTAACAGAACCTATCCTCGCCCATCTAGCCCCTCGCTGGTAATATTTTACAGAGTCCCGTTCGTGTCGTCCCGTACGTCTCGGTTGGGACATTATAAACGTCTACAGCGATATGTATCCTAACCTAAGGCAGGCTATCATCTCGGATGCAGTATTTTACGCCATTCCTGGCGTATCGGCCCCTACTTCACGGTGGGAACATTATACACGTCTATAACGTAACATAACCTAACCTAACCCACCTAGCCCCTCGCTGGTAATGTTTTACAGAATCCCGTTCGTGTCGTCCCGTACGTCTCGGTTGGGACATTATATACGTCTACAGCGTTATATATCCTAACCCAAGGCAGGCTAACATCTCGGATGTAGTATTTTACAACATTCCTAACGTATCGGCCCCTACTTCTCGGTGGGAACATTATATAGGTCTATAACGTAGTATAACCTGACCTAACCCATCTAGCCCCTCGCTGGTAATATTTTACAGAATCCCGTTCGTGTCGTCCCGTACGTCTCGGTTGGGACATTATAAACGCCTACAGCGATATGTATCCTAACCTAAGGCAGGCTATCATCTCGGATGCAGTATTTTACGCCATTCCTGGCGTATCGGCCCCTACTTCACGGTGGGAACATTATACACGTCTATAACGTAACATAACCTAACCTAACCCATCTAGCCCCTCGCTAGTAATGTTTTACAGAATCCCGTTCGTGTCGTCCCGTACGTCTCGGTTGGGACATTATATACGTCTACAGCGTTATATATCCTAACCTAAGGCAGGCTAACATCTCGGATGAAGTATTTTACGCCATTTCTGTCGTATCGGCCCCTACTTCTCGGTGGGAACATTATACACGTCTATAACGTAACATAACCTAACCTAACACATCAAGCCCCTCGCTGGTAATATTTTACAGAATCCCGTTCGTGTCGTCCCGTACGTCTGGGTTGGGACATTATAAACGTATACAGCGATATATATCCTAACGTAAGGCAGGCCAACATCTCGGATGTAGTATTTTACAACATTCCTAACGTATCGGCCCCTACTTCTCGGTGGGAACATTATATAGGTCTACAACGTATCATAACCTAACCTAACCCATCTAGCCCCTCGCTGTTAATGTTTTACAGAATCCCGTTCCTGTCGTCCCGTACTTCTGGGTTGGGACATTATAAACGTCTACAGCGATATATATCCTAACGTAAGGCAGGCCAACATCTCGGATGTAGTGTTTTACAACATTCCTAACGTATCGGCCCCTACTTCTCGGTGGGAACATTATATAGGTCTATAACGTAGCATAACCTAACCTAACCAATCTAGCCCCTCGCTGGTAATGTTTTACAGAATCCCGTTCCTGTCGTCCCGTACTTCTGGGTTGGGACATTATAAACGTCTACAGCGATATATATCCTAACGTAAGGCAGGCTAACATCTTGGATGCAGTATTTTACGCCATTCCTGGCGTATCGGCCCCTACTTTACGGTGGGAACATTATACACGTCTGTAACGTAACATAACCTAACCTATCCCATCTAGCCCCTCGCTGGTAATATTTTACCGTATCCTGTTCGTGTCATCCCGTACATCTCGGTTGGGATATTATATACGTCTACAGCGATATATATCCTAACGTAAGGCAGGCTATCATCTCGGATGCAGTATTTTACGCCATTCCTGGCGTATCGGCCCCTACTTCACGGTGGGAACATTATACACCTCTATAACGTAACAGAACCTATCCTCACCCATCTAGCCCCTCGCTGGTAATATTTTACAGAATCCCGTTCCTGTCGTCCCGTACGTCTGGGTTGGGACATTATAAACGTCTACAGCGATATATATCCTAACGTAAGGCAGGCCAACATCTCGGATGTAGTATTTTACAACATTCCTAACGTATCGGCCCCTACTTCTCGGTGGGAACATTATATAGGTCTATAACGTATCATAACCTAACCTAACCCATCTAGCCCCTCGCTGGTAATGTTTTACAGAATCCCGTTCCTGTCGTCCCGTACATATCGGTTGGGATATTATATACGTCTATAGCGTTATATATCCTAACCTAAGGCAGGCTACAATCTCGGATGCAGTATTTTACAACATTCCTGGCGCATCGGCCCCTACTTCACGGTGGGAACATTATACGCGTCTATAACGTAACATAACCTAACCTAACCCATCTAGCCCCTCGCTGGTAATGTTTTGCAGAATCCCGTTCCTGTCGTCCCGTACGTCTCGGTTGGGACATTATATACTTCTACAGCGTTATATATCCTAACCTAAGGCAGGCTGACATCTCGGATGAAGTATTTTACGCCATTCCTGGCGTATCGGCCCCCACTTCGCGTTGGGAACATTATACACGTCTATAACGTAACATAACGTTACCTAACCCATCTAGCCACCTCGCTGGCAATATTTTACAGTATCCCGTTCGTGTCGTCCCGTACGCCTCGTTTGGGATATTATATACGTCTATAGCGTTCTATATCGTAACCTAAGGCAGGCTATCATTTCGGATGCAGTATTTTACAACATTCATGGCGTACCGGCCCCTACTTCTCGGTGGGAACATTATACACGTCTATAACGTAACATAACCTAACCTAACACATCAATCCCCTCACTGGTAATGTTTTACAGAATCCCGTTCGTGTCGTCCCGTACGTCTCGGTTGGGACATTATAAACGTCTACAGCGATATATATCCTAACGTAAGGCAGGCCAACATCTCGGATGTAGTGTTTTACAACATTCCTAACGTATCGGCCCCAACTTCTCGGTGGGAACATTATATAGGTCTATAACGTAATATAACCTAACCTAACACATCAAGCCCCTCGCTGGTAATGTTTTACAGAATCCCGTTCGTGTCGTCCCGTATGTCTCGGTTGGGACGTTATATACGTCTATAGCGTTATATATCCTAACCTAAGGCAGGCTAACATCTCGGATGAAGTATTTTACGCCATTTCTGGCGTATCGGCCCTTACTTTACGGTGGGAACATTATACATGTCTATAACGTAACATAACCTAACCTATCC
Source organism: Xylocopa violacea (assembly GCA_963969225.1). NCBI lineage: Eukaryota > Metazoa > Arthropoda > Insecta > Hymenoptera > Apidae > Xylocopa > Xylocopa violacea. The sequence goes on along the minus strand of CAXAJV010000008.1, from coordinate 14,014,954 downwards.
CATCTAGCCCCTCGCTGGTAATGTTTTACAGAATCCCGTTCCTGTCGTCCCGTACGTCACGGATGGGACATTATAAACGTCTACAGCGATATATATCCTAACCTAAGGCAGGCTAACATCTCGGATGAAGTATTTTACGCCATTCCTGGCGTATCGGCCCCCACTTCGCGTTGGGAAAATTATACACGTCTATAACGTAACATAACGTAACCTAACCCATCTAGCCCATCGCTGGTAATATTTTACAGTATCCCGTTCGTGTCGTCCCGTACGCCTCGGTTGGGATATTATATACGTCTACAACGTTATATATCCTAACATAAGGCAGGCTAACATCTCGGATGCAGTATTTTACGCCATTCCTGGCGTATCGGCCTCTACTTCTCGGTGGGAACATTATACACGTCTATAACGTAACATAACCTAACCTAACACATCAAGCCCCTCGCTGGTAATATTTTACAGAATCCCGTTCGTGTCGTCCCGTACGTCTGGGTTGGGACATTATAAACGTATACAGCGATATATATCCTAACGTAAGGCAGGCCAACATCTCGGATGTAGTATTTTACAACATTCCTAACGTATCGGCCCCTACTTCTCGGTGGGAACATTATATAGGTCTACAACGTATCATAACCTAACCTAACCCATCTAGCCCCTCGCTGTTAATGTTTTACAGAATCCCGTTCCTGTCGTCCCGTACTTCTGGGTTGGGACATTATAAACGTCTACAGCGATATATATCCTAACGTAAGGCAGGCCAACATCTCGGATGTAGTGTTTTACAACATTCCTAACGTATCGGCCCCTACTTCTCGGTGGGAACATTATATAGGTCTATAACGTAGCATAACCTAACCTAACCAATCTAGCCCCTCGCTGGTAATGTTTTACAGAATCCCGTTCCTGTCGTCCCGTACTTCTGGGTTGGGACATTATAAACGTCTACAGCGATATATATCCTAACGTAAGGCAGGCTAACATCTTGGATGCAGTATTTTACGCCATTCCTGGCGTATCGGCCCCTACTTTACGGTGGGAACATTATACACGTCTGTAACGTAACATAACCTAACCTATCCCATCTAGCCCCTCGCTGGTAATATTTTACCGTATCCTGTTCGTGTCGTCCCGTACATCTCGGTTGGGATATTATATACGTCTACAGCGATATATATCCTAACGTAAGGCAGGCTATCATCTTGGATGCAGTATTTTACGCCATTCCTGGCGTATCGGCCCCTACTTCACGGTGGGAACATTATACACCTCTATAACGTAACAGAACCTATCCTCACCCATCTAGCCCCTCGCTGGTAATATTTTACAGAATCCCGTTCCTGTCGTCCCGTACGTCTGGGTTGGGACATTATAAACGTCTACAGCGATATATATCCTAACGTAAGGCAGGCCAACATCTCGGATGTAGTATTTTACAACATTCCTAACGTATCGGCCCCTACTTCTCGGTGGGAACATTATATAGGTCTATAACGTATCATAACCTAACCTAACCCATCTAGCCCCTCGCTGGTAATGTTTTACAGAATCCCGTTCCTGTCGTCCCGTACATATCGGTTGGGATATTATATACGTCTATAGCGTTATATATCCTAACCTAAGGCAGGCTATCATCTCGGATGCAGTATTTTACGCCATTCCTGGCGTATCGGCCCCCACTTCGCGTTGGGAACATTATACACGTCTATAACGTAACATAACGTTACCTAACCCATCTAGCCACCTCGCTGGCAATATTTTACAGTATCCCGTTCGTGTCGTCCCGTACGCCTCGTTTGGGATATTATATACGTCTATAGCGTTCTATATCGTAACCTAAGGCAGGCTATCATTTCGGATGCAGTATTTTACAACATTCATGGCGTACCATCCCCTACTGCTCGGTGGGAACATTATACACGTCTATAACGTAACATAACCTAACCTAACACATCAATCCCCTCACTGGTAATGTTTTACAGAATCCCGTTCGTGTCGTCCCGTACGTCTCGGTTGGGACATTATAAACGTCTACAGCGATATATATCCTAACGTAAGGCAGGCCAACATCTCGGATGTAGTGTTTTACAACATTCCTAACGTATCGGCCCCAACTTCTCGGTGGGAACATTATATAGGTCTATAACGTAATATAACCTAACCTAACACATCAAGCCCCTCGCTGGTAATGTTTTACAGAATCCCGTTCGTGTCGTCCCGTATGTCTCGGTTGGGACGTTATATACGTCTATAGCGTTATATATCCTAACCTAAGGCAGGCTAACATCTCGGATGAAGTATTTTACGCCATTTCTGGCGTATCGGCCCTTACTTTACGGTGGGAACATTATACATGTCTATAACGTAACAGAACCTATCCTAACCCACCTAGCCCCTCGCTGGTAATGTTTTACAGAATCCCGTTCCTGTCGTCCCGTACATATCGGTTGGGATATTATATACGTCTATAGCGTTATATATCCTAACCTAAGGCAGGCTACAATCTCGGATGCAGTATTTTACAACATTCCTGGCGCATCGGCCCCTAGTTCACGGTGGGAACATTATACGCGTCTATAACGTAACATAACCTAACCTAACCCATCTAGCCCCTCGCTGGTAATATTTTACAGAATCCCGTTCGTGTCGTCCCGTACGTCTCGGTTGGGACATTATAAACGCCTACAGCGATATGTATCCTAACCTAAGGCAGGCTATCATCTCGGATGCAGTATTTTACGCCATTCCTGGCGTATCGGCCCCTACTTCACGGTGGGAACATTATACACGTCTATAACGTAACATAACCTAACCTAACCCATCTAGCCCCTCGCTAGTAATGTTTTACAGAATCCCGTTCGTGTCGTCCCGTACGTCTCGGTTGGGACATTATATACGTCTACAGCGTTATATATCCTAACGTAAGGCAGGCTAACATCTCGGATGAAGTATTTTACGCCATTCCTGGCGTATCGGCCCCTAGCTTCGCGTTGGGACAATTATACACGTCTATAACGTAACATAACGTAACCTAACCCATCTAGCCCATCGCTGGTAATATTTTACAGTATCCCGTTCGTGTCGTCCCGTACGCCTCGGTTGGGATATTATATACGTCTATAGCGTTCTATATTGTAACCTAAGGCAGGCTATCATTTCGGATGCAGTACTTTACGCCATTCCTCGCGTATCGGCCCCTACTTCTCGGTGGGAACATTATATAGGTCTATAACGTATCATAGCCTAACCTAACCCATCTAGCCCCTCGCTGGTAATGTTTTACAGAATCCCGTTCCTGTCGTCCCGTACATATCGGCTGGGATATTATATACGTCTATAGCGTTATATATCCTAACCTAAGGCAGGCTACAATCTCGGATGCAGTATTTTACAACATTCCAGGCGTATCGGCCCCTACTTCACGGTGGGAACATTATACGCGTCTATAACGTAACATAACCTAACCTAACCCATCTAGCACCTCGCTGGTAATGTTTTACAGAATCCCGTTCGTGTCGTCCCGTACGTCTCGGTTGGGACATTATATACGTCTACAGCGTTATATATCCTAACCTAAGGCAGGCTAACATCTCGGATGAAGTATTTTACGCCATTTCTGTCGTATCGGCCCCTACTTCTCGGTGGGAACATTATACACGTCTATAACGTAACATAACCTAACCTAACACATCAAGCCCCTCGCTGGTAATGTTTTACAGAATTCCCGTTCCTGTCGTCCCGTACGTCTCGGTTGGGACATTATATACGTCTACAGCGTTATATATCCTAACCTAAGGCAGGCTAACATCTCGGATGCAGTATTTTACGCCATTTCTGTCGTATCGGCCCCTACTTCTCGGTGGGAACATTATACACGTCTATAACGTAACATAACGTAACCTAACCCATCTAGCCCATCGCTGGTAATATTTTACAGTATCCCGTTCGTGTCGTCCCGTACGCCTCGGTTGGGATATTATATACGTCTATAGCGTTCTATATCGTAACCTAAGGCAGGCTATCATTTCGGATGCAGTATTTTACGCCATTCCTCGCGTATCGGCCCCTACTTCTCGGTGGGAACATTATATAGGTCTATAACGTATCATAGCCTAACCTAACCCATCTAGCCCCTCGCTGGTAATGTTTTACAGAATCCCGTTCGTGTCGTCCCGTACATATCGGCTGGGATATTATATACGTCTATAGCGTTATATATCCTAACCTAAGGCAGGCTACAATCTCGGATGCAGTATTTTACAACATTCCAGGCGTATCGGCCCCTACTTCACGGTGGGAACATTATACGCGTCTATAACGTAACATAACCTAACCTAACCCATCTAGCCCCTCGCTGGTAATGTTTTACAGAATCCCGTTCGTGTCGTCCCGTACGTCTCGGTTGGGACATTATATACGTCTACAGCGTTATATATCCTAACCTAAGGCAGGCTAACATCTCGGATGAAGTATCTTACGCCATTTCTGTCGTATCGGCCCCTACTTCTCGGTGGGAACATTATACACGTCTATAACGTAACATAACCTAACCTAACACATCAAGCCCCTCGCGGGTAATGTTTTACAGAATTCCCGTTCCTGTCGTCCCGTACGTCTCGGTTGGGACATTATATACGTCTACAGCGTTATATATCCTAACCTAAGGCAGGCTAACATCTCGGATGCAGTATTTTACGCCATTTCTGTCGTATCGGCCCCTACTTCTCGGTGGGAACATTATACACGTCTATAACGTAACATAACGTAACCTAACCCATCTAGCCCATCGCTGGTAATATTTTACAGTATCCCGTTCGTGTCGTCCCGTACGCCTCGGTTGGGATATTATATACGTCTATAGCGTTCTATATCGTAACCTAAGGCAGGCTATCATTTCGGATGCAGTATTTTACGCCATTCCTCGCGTATCGGCCCCTACTTCTCGGTGGGAACATTATATAGGTCTATAACGTATCATAGCCTAACCTAACCCATCTAGCCCCTCGCTGGTAATGTTTTACAGAATCCCGTTCCTGTCGTCCCGTACATATCGGCTGGGATATTATATACGTCTATAGCGTTATATATCCTAACCTAAGGCAGGCTACAATCTCGGATGCAGTATTTTACAACATTCCAGGCGTATCGGCCCCTACTTCACGGTGGGAACATTATACGCGTCTATAACGTAACATAACCTAACCTAACCCATCTAGCCCCTCGCTGGTAATGTTTTACAGAATCCCGTTCGTGTCGTACCGTACGTCTCGGTTGGGACATTATATACGTCTACAGCGTTATATATCCTAACCTAAGGCAGGCTAACATCTCGGATGAAGTATTTTACGCCATTTCTGTCGTATCGGCCCCTACTTCACGGTGGGAACATTATACGCGTCTATAACGTAACATAACCTAACTTCAACCATCTAGCCCCTCGCTGGTAATATTTTACAGAATCCCGTTCGTGTCGTCCCGTACGTCTCGGTTGGGACATTATAAACGTCTACAGCGATATATATCCTAACGTAAGGCAGGGCAACATCTCGGATGTAGTGTTTTACAACATTCCTAACGTATCGGCCCCTACTTCTCGGTGGGGACATTATATAGGTCTATAACGTAACATAACCTAACCTATCCCATCTAGGCCCTCGCTGGTAATATTTTACAGAATCCCGTTCGTGTCGTCCCGTACGTCTCGGTTGGGACATTATAAACGTCTACAGCGATATATATCCTAACGTAAGGCAGGGCAACATCTCGGATGTAGTGTTTTACAACATTCCTAACGTATCGGCCCCTACTTCTCGGTGGGAACATTATATAGGTCTATAACGTAGCATAACCTAGCCTAACCAATCTAGCCCCTCGCTGGTAATGTTTTACAGAATCCCGTTCCTGTCGTCCCGTACTTCTGGGTTGGGACATTATAAACGTCTACAGCGATATATATCCTAACGTAAGGCAGGCCAACATCTCGGATGTAGTGTTTTACAACATTCCTAACGTATCGGCCCCTACTTCTCGGTGGGAACATTATATAGGTCTATAACGTAGCATAACCTAACCTAACCAATCTAGCCCCTCGCTGGTAATGTTTTACAGAATCCCGTTCCTGTCGTCCCGTACTTCTGGGTTGGGACATTATAAACGTCTACAGCGATATATATCCTAACGTAAGGCAGGCTAACATCTTGGATGCAGTATTTTACGCCATTCCTGGCGTATCGGCCCCTACTTTACGGTGGGAACATTATAAACGTCTGTAACGTAACATAACCTAACCTATCCCATCTAGCCCCTCGCTGGTAATATTTTACCGTATCCTGTTCGTGTCGTCCCGTACATCACGGTTGGGATAATATATACGTCTACAGCGATATATATCCTAACGTAAGGCAGGCTATCATCTCGGATGCAGTATTTTACGCCATTCCTGGCGTATCGGCCCCTACTTCACGGTGGGAACATTATACACGTCTATAACGTAACAGAACCTATCCTCACCCATCTAGCCCCTCGCTGGTAATATTTTACAGAATCCCGTTCGTGTCGTCCCGTACGTCTCGGTTGGGACATTATAAACGTCTACAGCGATATGTATCCTAACCTAAGGCAGGCTATCATCTCGGATGCAGTATTTTACGCCATTCCTGGCGTATCGGCCCCTACTTCACGGTGGGAACATTATACACGTCTATAACGTAACATAACCTAACCTAACCCACCTAGCCCCTCGCTGGTAATGTTTTACAGAATCCCGTTCGTGTCGTCCCGTACGTCTCGGCTGGGACATTATATACGTCTACAGCGTTATATATCCTAACCTAAGGCAGGCTAACATCTCGGATGTAGTATTTTACAACATTCCTAACGTATCGGCCCCTACTTCTCGGTGGGAACATTATATAGGTCTATAACGTAGCATAACCTGACCTAACCCATCTAGCCCCTCGCTGGTAATATTTTACAGAATCCCGTTCGTGTCGTCCCGTACGTCTCGGTTGGGACATTATAAACGCCTACAGCGATATGTATCCTAACCTACGGCAGGCTATCATCTCGGATGCAGTATTTTACGCCATTCCTGGCGTATCGGCCCCTACTTCACGGCGGGAACATTATACACGTCTATAACGTAACATAACCTAACCTAACCCATCTAGCACCTCGCTAGTAATGTTTTACAGAATCCCGTTCGTGTCGTCCCGTACGTCTCGGTTGGGACATTATATACGTCTACAGCGTTATATATCCTAACCTAAGGCAGGCTAACATCTCGGATGAAGTATTTTACGCCATTCCTGGCGTTTCGGCCCCCACTTCGCGTTGGGAAATTATACACGTCTATAACGTAACATAACGTAACCTAACCCATCTAGCCCATCGCTGGTAATATTTTACAGTATCCCGTTCGTGGCGTCCCGTACGCCTCGGTTGGGATATTATATACGTCTATAGCGTTCTATATCCTAACCTAAGGCAGGCTATAATCTCGGATGCAGTATTTTACAACATTCCTGGCGTATCGGCCCCTACTTCTCGGTGGGAACATTATACACGTCTATAACGTAACATAACCTAACCTAACACATCAAGCCCCTCGCTGGTAATGTTTTACAGAATTCCCGTTCCTGTCGTCCCGTAGGTCTCGGTTGGGACATTATATACGTCTACAGCGTTATATATCCTAACCTAAGGCAGGCTAACATCTCGGATGCAGTATTTTACGCCATTCCTCGCGTATCGGCCCCTACTTCTCGGTGGGAACATTATACACGTCTATAACGTAACATAACCTAACCTAACACATCAAGCCCCTCGCTGGTAATGTTTTACAGAATTCCCGTTCCTGTCGTCCCGTACGTCTCGGTTGGGACATTATATACGTCTACAGCGTTATATATCCTAACCTAAGGCAGGCTAACATCTCGGATGCAGTATTTTACGCCATTTCTGTCGTATCGGCCCCTACTTCTCGGTGGGAACATTATACACGTCTATAACGTAACATAACGTAACCTAACCCATCTAGCCCATCGCTGGTAATATTTTACAGTATCCCGTTCGTGTCGTCCCGTACGCCTCGGTTGGGATATTATATACGTCTATAGCGTTCTATATCGTAACCTAAGGCAGGCTATCATTTCGGATGCAGTATTTTACGCCATTCCTCGCGTATCGGCCCCTACTTCTCGGTGGGAACATTATATAGGTCTATAACGTATCATAGCCTAACCTAACCCATCTAGCCCCTCGCTGGTAATGTTTTACAGAATCCCGTTCGTGTCGTCCCGTACATATCGGCTGGGATATTATATACGTCTATAGCGTTATATATCCTAACCTAAGGCAGGCTACAATCTCGGATGCAGTATTTTACAACATTCCAGGCGTATCGGCCCCTACTTCACGGTGGGAACATTATACGCGTCTATAACGTAACATAACCTAACCTAACCCATCTAGCCCCTCGCTGGTAATGTTTTACAGAATCCCGTTCGTGTCGTACCGTACGTCTCGGTTGGGACATTATATACGTCTACAGCGTTATATATCCTAACCTAAGGCAGGCTAACATCTCGGATGAAGTATTTTACGCCATTTCTGTCGTATCGGCCCCTACTTCACGGTGGGAACATTATACGCGTCTATAACGTAACATAACCTAACTTCAACCATCTAGCCCCTCGCTGGTAATATTTTACAGAATCCCGTTCGTGTCGTCCCGTACGTCTCGGTTGGGACATTATAAACGTCTACAGCGATATATATCCTAACGTAAGGCAGGGCAACATCTCGGATGTAGTGTTTTACAACATTCCTAACGTATCGGCCCCTACTTCTCGGTGGGGACATTATATAGGTCTATAACGTAACATAACCTAACCTATCCCATCTAGGCCCTCGCTGGTAATATTTTACAGAATCCCGTTCGTGTCGTCCCGTACGTCTCGGTTGGGACATTATAAACGTCTACAGCGATATATATCCTAACGTAAGGCAGGGCAACATCTCGGATGTAGTGTTTTACAACATTCCTAACGTATCGGCCCCTACTTCTCGGTGGGAACATTATATAGGTCTATAACGTAGCATAACCTAGCCTAACCAATCTAGCCCCTCGCTGGTAATGTTTTACAGAATCCCGTTCCTGTCGTCCCGTACTTCTGGGTTGGGACATTATAAACGTCTACAGCGATATATATCCTAACGTAAGGCAGGCCAACATCTCGGATGTAGTGTTTTACAACATTCCTAACGTATCGGCCCCTACTTCTCGGTGGGAACATTATATAGGTCTATAACGTAGCATAACCTAACCTAACCAATCTAGCCCCTCGCTGGTAATGTTTTACATAATCCCGTTCCTGTCGTCCCGTACTTCTGGGTTGGGACATTATAAACGTCTACAGCGATATATATCCTAACGTAAGGCAGGCTAACATCTTGGATGCAGTATTTTACGCCATTCCTGGCGTATCGGCCCCTACTTTACGGTGGGAACATTATAAACGTCTGTAACGTAACATAACCTAACCTATCCCATCTAGCCCCTCGCTGGTAATATTTTACCGTATCCTGTTCGTGTCGTCCCGTACATCACGGTTGGGATAATATATACGTCTACAGCGATATATATCCTAACGTAAGGCAGGCTATCATCTCGGATGCAGTATTTTACGCCATTCCTGGCGTATCGGCCCCTACTTCACGGTGGGAACATTATACACGTCTATAACGTAACAGAACCTATCCTCACCCATCTAGCCCCTCGCTGGTAATATTTTACAGAATCCCGTTCGTGTCGTCCCGTACGTCTCGGTTGGGACATTATAAACGTCTACAGCGATATGTATCCTAACCTAAGGCAGGCTATCATCTCGGATGCAGTATTTTACGCCATTCCTGGCGTATCGGCCCCTACTTCACGGTGGGAACATTATACACGTCTATAACGTAACATAACCTAACCTAACCCACCTAGCCCCTCGCTGGTAATGTTTTACAGAATCCCGTTCGTGTCGTCCCGTACGTCTCGGCTGGGACATTATATACGTCTACAGCGTTATATATCCTAACCTAAGGCAGGCTAACATCTCGGATGTAGTATTTTACAACATTCCTAACGTATCGGCCCCTACTTCTCGGTGGGAACATTATATAGGTCTATAACGTAGCATAACCTGACCTAACCCATCTAGCCCCTCGCTGGTAATATTTTACAGAATCCCGTTCGTGTCGTCCCGTACGTCTCGGTTGGGACATTATAAACGCCTACAGCGATATGTATCCTAACCTAAGGCAGGCTATCATCTCGGATGCAGTATTTTACGCCATTCCTGGCGTATCGGCCCCTACTTCACGGTGGGAACATTATACACGTCTATAACGTAACATAACCTAACCTAACCCATCTAGCACCTCGCTAGTAATGTTTTACAGAATCCCGTTCGTGTCGTCCCGTACGTCTCGGTTGGGACATTATATACGTCTACAGCGTTATATATCCTAACCTAAGGCAGGCTAACATCTCGGATGAAGTATTTTACGCCATTCCTGGCGTTTCGGCCCCCACTTCGCGTTGGGAAATTATACACGTCTATAACGTAACATAACGTAACCTAACCCATCTAGCCCATCGCTGGTAATATTTTACAGTATCCCGTTCGTGGCGTCCCGTACGCCTCGGTTGGGATATTATATACGTCTATAGCGTTCTATATCCTAACCTAAGGCAGGCTATAATCTCGGATGCAGTATTTTACAACATTCCTGGCGTATCGGCCCCTACTTCTCGGTGGGAACATTATACACGTCTATAACGTAACATAACCTAACCTAACACATCAAGCCCCTCGCTGGTAATGTTTTACAGAATTCCCGTTCCTGTCGTCCCGTAGGTCTCGGTTGGGACATTATATACGTCTACAGCGTTATATATCCTAACCTAAGGCAGGCTAACATCTCGGATGCAGTATTTTACGCCATTCCTCGCGTATCGGCCCCTACTTCTCGGTGGGAACATTATATAGGTCTATAACGTAACATAACCTAACCTAACCCATCTAGCACCTCGCTGGTAATGTTTTACAGAATCCCGTTCCTGTCGTCCCGTACATATCGGTTGGGATATTATATACGTCTATGGCGTTATTTATCCTAACCTAAGGCAGGCTATCATATCGGATGCAGTATTTTACAGCATTCCTGGCATATCGGCCCCCACTTCTCGGTGGGAACATTATATACGTCTAAAACGTATCACAACCTAACCTAACCCATCTAGCCAATCGCTGGTAATGTTTTACAGAATCCCGTTCCTGTCGTCCCGTACGTCTCGGTTGGGACATTATATACTTCTACAGCGTTATATATCCTAACCTAAGGCAGGCTGACATCTCGGATGAAGTATTTTACGCCATTCCTGGCGTATCGGCCCCCACTTCGCGTTGGGAACATTATACACGTCTATAACGTAACATAACGTTACCTAACCCATCTAACCACCTCGCTGGCAATATTTTACAGTATCCCGTTCGTGTCGTCCCGTACGCCTCGTTTGGGATATTATATACGTCTATAGCGTTCTATATCGTAACCTAAGGCAGGCTATCATTTCGGATGCAGTATTTTACAACATTCATGGCGTACCGGCCCCTACTTCTCGGTGGGAACATTATACACGTCTATAACGTAACATAACCTAACCTAACACATCAATCCCCTCACTGGTAATGTTTTACAGAATCCCGTTCGTGTCGTCCCGTACGTCTCGGTTGGGACATTATAAACGTCTACAGCGATATATATCCAACGTAAGGCAGGCCAACATCTCGGATGTAGTGTTTTACAACATTCCTAACGTATCGGCCCCAACTTCTCGGTGGGAACATTATATAGGTCTATAACGTAATATAACCTAACCTAACACATCAAGCCCCTCGCTGGTAATGTTTTACAGAATCCCGTTCGTGTCGTCCCGTATGTCTCGGTTGGGACGTTATATACGTCTATAGCGTTATATATCCTAACCTAAGGCAGGCTAACATCTCGGATGAAGTATTTTACGTCATTTCTGGCGTATCGGCCCTTACTTTACGGTGGGAACATTATACATGTCTATTACGTAACATAACCTAACCTATCCCATCTAGCCCCTCGCTGGTAATGTTTTACAGAATCCCGTTCCTGTCGTCCCGTACGTCACGGATGGGACATTATAAACGTCTACAGCGATATATATCCTAACCTAAGGCAGGCTAACATCTCGGATGAAGTATTTTACGCCATTCCTGGCGTATCGGCCCCCACTTCGCGTTGGGAAAATTATACACGTCTATAACGTAACATAACGTAACCTAACCCATCTAGCCCATCGCTGGTAATATTTTACAGTATCCCGTTCGTGTCGTCCCGTACGCCTCGGTTGGGATATTATATACGTCTACAACGTTATATATCCTAACATAAGGCAGGCTAACATCTCGGATGCAGTATTTTACGCCATTCCTGGCGTATCGGCCCCTACTTCTCGGTGGGAACATTATACACGTCTATAACGTAACATAACCTAACCTAACACATCAAGCCCCTCGCTGGTAATATTTTACAGAATCCCGTTCGTGTCGTCCCGTACGTCTGGGTTGGGACATTATAAACGTCTACAGCGATATATATCCTAACGTAAGGCAGGCCAACATCTCGGATGTAGTATTTTACAACATTCCTAACGTATCGGCCCCTACTTCTCGGTGGGAACATTATATAGGTCTACAACGTATCATAACCTAACCTAACCCATCTAGCCCCTCGCTGGTAATGTTTTACAGAATCCCGTTCCTGTCGTCCCGTACATATCGGTTGGGATATTATATACGTCTACAGCGTTATATATCCTAACCTAAGGCAGGCTACAATCTCGGATGCAGTATTTTACAACATTCCTGGCGTATCGGCCCCTACTTCACGGTGGGAACATTATACGCGTCTATAACGTAACATAACCTAACTTCAACCATCTAGCCCCTCGCTGGTAATATTTTACAGAATCCCGTTCGTGTCGTCCCGTACGTCTCGGTTGGGACATTATAAACGTCTACAGCGATATATATCCTAACGTAAGGCAGGGCAACATCTCGGATGTAGTGTTTTACAACATTCCTAACGTATCGGCCCCTACTTCTCGGTGGGAACATTATATAGGTCTATAACGTAACATAACCTAACCTATCCCATCTAGGCCCTCGCTGGTAATATTTTACAGTATCCCGTTCGTGTCGTCCCGTACGCCTCGTTTGGGATATTATATACGTCTATAGCGTTCTATATCGTAACCTAAGGCAGGCTATCATTTCGGATGCAGTATTTTACAACATTCATGGCGTACCGGCCCCTACTTCTCGGTGGGAACATTATACACGTCTATAACGTAACATAACCTAACCTAACACATCAATCCCCTCACTGGTAATGTTTTACAGAATCCCGTTCGTGTCGTCCCGTACGTCTCGGTTGGGACATTATAAACGTCTACAGCGATATATATCCAACGTAAGGCAGGCCAACATCTCGGATGTAGTGTTTTACAACATTCCTATCGTATCGGCCCCAACTTCTCGGTGGGAACATTATATAGGTCTATAACGTAATATAACCTAACCTAACACATCTAGGCCCTCGCTGGTAATATTTTACAGAATCCCGTTCGTGTCGTCCCGTACGTCTCGGTTGGGACATTATAAACATCTACAGCGATATATATCCTAACGTAAGGCAGGGCAACATCTCGGATGTAGTGTTTTACAACATTCCTAACGTATCGGCCCCTACTTCTCGGTGGGAACATTATATAGGTCTATAACGTAGCATAACCTAGCCTAACCAATCTAGCCCCTCGCTGGTAATGTTTTACAGAATCCCGTTCCTGTCGTCCCGTACTTCTGGGTTGGGACATTATAAACGTCTACAGCGATATATATCCTAACGTAAGGCAGGCCAACATCTCGGATGTAGTGTTTTACAACATTCCTAACGTATCGGCCCCTACTTCTCGGTGGGAACATTATATAGGTCTATAACGTAGCATAACCTAACCTAACCAATCTAGCCCCTCGCTGGTAATGTTTTACAGAATCCCGTTCCTGTCGTCCCGTACTTCTGGGTTGGGACATTATAAACGTCTACAGCGATATATATCCTAACGTAAGGCAGGCTAACATCTTGGATGCAGTATTTTACGCCATTCCTGGCGTATCGGCCCCTACTTTACGGTGGGAACATTATACACGTCTGTAACGTAACATAACCTAACCTATCCCATCTAGCCCCTCGCTGGTAATATTTTACCGTATCCTGTTCGTGTCGTCCCGTACATCACGGTTGGGATAATATATACGTCAACAGCGATATATATCCTAACGTAAGGCAGGCTATCATCTCGGATGCAGTATTTTACGCCATTCCTGGCGTATCGGCCCCTACTTCACGGTGGGAACATTATACACGTCTATAACGTAACAGAACCTATCCTCACCCATCTAGCCCCTCGCTGGTAATATTTTACAGAATCCCGTTCCTGTCGTCGCGTACGTCTGGGTTGGGACATTATAAACGTCTACAGCGATATATATCCTAACGTAAGGCAGGCCAACATCTCGGATGTAGTATTTTACAACATTCCTAACGTATCGGCCCCTACTTCTCGGTGGGAACATTATATAGGTCTATAACGTATCATAACCTAACCTAACCCATCTAGCCCCTCGCTGGTAATGTTTTACAGAATCCCGTTCCTGTCGTCCCGTACATATCGGTTGGGATATTATATAAGTCTATAGCGTTATATATCCTAACCTAAGGCAGGCTACAATCTCGGATGCAGTATTTTACAACATTCCTGGCGCATCGGCCCCTACTTCAAGGTGGGAACATTATACGCGTCTATAACGTAACATAACCTAACCTAACCCATCTAGCCCCTCGCTGGTAATATTTTACAGAGTCCCGTTCGTGTCGTCCCGTACGTCTCGGTTGGGACATTATAAACGTCTACAGCGATATGTATCCTAACCTAAGGCAGGCTATCATCTCGGATGCAGTATTTTACGCCATTCCTGTCGTATCGGCCCCTACTTCACGGTGGGAACATTATACACGTCTATAACGTAACATAACCTAACCTAACCCACCTAGCCCCTCGCTGGTAATGTTTTACAGAATCCCGTTCGTGTCGTCCCGTACGTCTCGGCTGGGACATTATATACGTCTACAGCGTTATATATCCTAACCTAAGGCAGGCTAACATCTCGGATGTAGTATTTTACAACATTCCTAACGTATCGGCCCCTACTTCTCGGTGGGAACATTATATAGGTCTATAACGTAGCATAACCTGACCTAACCCATCTAGCCCCTCGCTGGTAATATTTTACAGAATCCCGTTCGTGTCGTCCCGTACGTCTCGGTTGGGACATTATAAACGCCTACAGCGATATGTATCCTAACCTAAGGCAGGCTATCATCTCGGATGCAGTATTTTACGCCATTCCTGGCGTATCGGCCCCTACTTCACGGTGGGAACATTATACACGTCTATAACGTAACATAACCTAACCTAACCCATCTAGCCCCTCGCTAGTAATGTTTTACAGAATCCCGTTCGTGTCGTCCCGTACGTCTCGGTTGGGACATTATATACGTCTACAGCGTTATATATCCTAACCTAAGGCAGGCTAACATCTCGGATGAAGTATTTTACGCCATTCCTGGCGTTTCGGCCCCCACTTCGCGTTGGGAAATTATACACGTCTATAACGTAACATAACGTAACCTATCCCATCTAGCCCATCGCTGGTAATATTTTACAGTATCCCGTTCGTGGCGTCCCGTACGCCTCGGTTGGGATATTATATACGTCTATAGTGTTCTATATCCTAACCTAAGGCAGGCTATAATCTCGGATGCAGTATTTTACAACATTCCTGGCGTATCGGCCCCCACTTCACGGTGGGAACATTATACACGTCTATAACGTAACATAACCTAACCTAACCCATCTATCCCCTCGCTGGTAATACTTTACAGAATTCCGTTCGTGTCGTCCCGTATGTCTCGGTTGGGACATTACATACGTCTATAGCGTTATATATCCTAACGTAAGGCAGGCCAACATCTCGGATGTAGTATTTTACAACATTCCTAACGTATCGGCCCCTACTTCACGGTGGGAACATTATACACGTCTATAACGTAACATAACCTAACCTAACCCATCTAGCCCCTCGCTGGTAATATTTTACAGAATCCCGTTCATGTCGTCCCGTACGTCTCGGTTGGGACATTATAAACGTCTACAGCGATATGTATCCTAACCTAAGGCAGGCTATCATCTCGGATGCAGTATTTTACGCCATTCCTGGCGTATCGGCCCCTACTTCACGGTGGGAACATCATACACGTCTATAACGTAACATAACCTAACCTAACCCATCTAGCCCCTCGCTGGTAATATTTTACAGAATCCCGTTCCTGTCGTCCCGTACGTCACGGATGGGACATTATAAACGTCTACAGCGATATATATCCTAACGTAAGGCACGCTAACATCTCGGATGAAGTATTTTACGCCATTCCTGGCGTATCGGCCCCCACTTCGCGTTGGGAACATTATACACGTCTATAACGTAACATAAGGTAACCTAACCCATCTAGCCCCTCGCTGATAATATTTTACAGTATCCTGTTCGTGTCGTCCCGTACGCCTCGGTTGGGATATTATATACGTCTATAGCGTTCTATATCGTAACCTAAGGCAGGCTATCATTTCGGATGCAGTATTTTACGCCATTCCTGGCGTATCGGCCCCTACTTCACGGTGGGAACATTATACACGTCTATAACGTAACATAACCTAACCTAACCCACCTAGCCCCTCGCTGGTAATGTTTTACAGAATCCCGTTCGTGTCGTCCCGTACGTCTCGGTTGGGACATTATATACGTCTACAGCGTTATATATCCTAACCTACGGCAGGCTAACATCTCGGATGAAGTATTTTACGCCATTCCTGGCGTATCGGCCCCTACTTCACGGTGGGAACATTATACACGTCTATAACGTAACATAACCTAACCTAACCCACCTAGCCCCTCGCTGGTAATGTTTTACAGAATCCCGTTCGTGTCGTCCCGTACGTCTCGGTTGGGACATTATATACGTCTACAGCGTTATATATCCTAACCTAAGGCAGGCTAACATCTCGGATGAAGTATTTTACGCCATTTCTGTCGTATCGGCCCTTACTTTACGGTGGGAACATTATATAGGTCTATAACGTAGCATAACCTGACCTAACCCATCTAGCCCCTCGCTGGTAATGTTTTACAGAATCCCGTTCCTGTCGTCCCGTACGTCTGGGTTGGGACATTATAAACGTCTACAGCGATATATATCCTAACGTAAGGCAGGCCAACATCTCGGATGTAGTATTTTACAACATTCCTAACGTATCGGCCCCTACTTCTCGGTGGGAACATTATATAGGTCTATAACGTATCATAACCTAACCTAACCCATCTAGCCCCTCGCTGGTAATGTTTTACAGAATCCCGTTCATGTCGTCCCGTACGTCTCGGTTGGCACATTATAAACGTCTACAGCGATATGTATCCTAACCTAAGGCAGGCTATCATCTCGGATGCAGTATTTTACGCCATTCCTGGCGTATCGGCCCCTACTTCACGGTGGGAACATTATACACGTCTATAACGTAACATAACCTAACCTAACCCACCTAGCCCCTCGCTGGTAATGTTTTACAGAATCCCGTTCGTGTCGTCCCGTACGTCTCGGTTGGGACATTATATACGTCTACAGCGTTATATATCCTAACCTAAGGCAGGCTAACATCTCGGATGAAGTATTTTACGCCATTTCTGTCGTATCGGCCCTTACTTTACGGTGGGAACATTATACACGTCTATAACGTAACAGAACCTAACCTCACCCATCTAGCCCCTCGCTGGTAATATTTTACAGAATCCCGTTCGTGTCGTCCCGTACGTCTCGGTTGGGACATTATATACGTCTACAGCGTTATATATCCTAACCTAAGGCAGGCTAACATCTCGGATGAAGTGTTTTACAACATTCCTAACGTATCGGCCCCCACTTCTCGGTGGGAACATTATATAGGTCTATAACGTAGCATAACCTGACCTAACCCATCTAGCCCCTCGCTGGTAATGTTTTACAGAATCCCGTTCCTGTCGTCCCGTACGTCTGGGTTGGGACATTATAAACGTCTACAGCGATATATATCCTAACGTAAGGCAGGCCAACATCTCGGATGTAGTATTTTACAACATTCCTAACGTATCGGCCCCTACTTCTCGGTGGGAACATTATATAGGTCTATAACGTATCATAACCTAACCTAACCCATCTAGCCCCTCGCTGGTAATGTTTTACAGAATCCCGTTATTGTCGTCCCGTACATATCGGTTGGGATATTATATACGTCTATAGCGTTATATATCCTAACCTAAGGCAGGCTACAATCTCGGATGCAGTATTTTACAACATTCCTGGCGTATCGGCCCCTACTTCACGGTGGGAACATTATACACGTCTATAACGTAACATAACCTAACCTAACCCATCTAGACCCTCGCTGGTAATATTTTACAGAATCCCGTTCGTGTCGTCCCGTACGTCTCGGTTGGGACATTATATACGTCTACAGCGTTATATATCCTAACCTAAGGCAGGCTAACATCTCGGATGAAGTATTTTACGCCATTTCTGGCGTATCGGCCCTTACTTTACGGTGGGAACATTATACACGTCTATAACGTAACATAACCTAACCTATCCCATCTAGGCCCTCGCAGGTAATGTTTTACAGAATCCCGTTCCTGTCGTCCCGTACGTCACGGATGGGACATTATATACGTCTATAGCGTTCTATATCGTAACCTAAGGTAGGCTATCATTTCGGATGCAGTATCTTACAACATTCCTGGCGTATCGGCCCCCACTTCACGGTGGGAACATTATACACGTCTATAACGTAACATAACCTAACCTAACCCATCTATCCCCTCGCTGGTAATACTTTACAGAATTCCGTTCGTGTCGTCCCGTATGTCTCGGTTGGGACATTATATACGTCTATAGCGTTATACATCCTAACCTAAGGCAGGCTATAATCTCGGATGCAGTATTTTACAACATTCCTGGCGTATCGGCCCCTACTTCACGGTGGGAACATTATACACGTCTATAACGTAACATAACCTAACCTAACCCATCTAGCCCCTCGCTGGTAATATTTTACAGAATCCCGTTCATGTCGTCCCGTACGTCTCGGTTGGGACATTATAAACGTCTACAGCGATATGTATCCTAACCTAAGGCAGGCTATAATCTCGGATGCAGTATTTTACAACATTCCTGGCGTATCGGCCCCCACTTCACGGTGGGAACATTATACACGTCTATAACGTAACATAACCTAACCTAAACCATCTATCCCCTCGCTTGTAATACTTTACAGAATTCCGTTCGTGTCGTGCCGTATGTCTCGGTTGGGACATTATATACGTCTATAGCGTTATATATCCTAACCTAAGGCAGGCTATAATCTCGGATGCAGTATTTTACAACATTCCTGGCGTATCGGCCCCCACTTCACGGTGGGAACATTACACACGTCTATAACGTAACATAACCTAACCTAACCCATCTAGCCCCTAGCTGGTAATAATTTACAGAATCCCGTTCGTGTCGTCCCGTACGTCTCTGTTGGGACATTATATACGTCTACAGCGTTATATATCCTAACCTAAGGCAGGCTAACATCTCGGATGCAGTATTTTACGCCATTCCTAGCGTATCGGCCCCTACTTCACGGTGGGAACATTATACACGTCTATAACGTAACATAATGTAACCTAACCCATCTAGACCCTCGCTGGTAATTTTTTACAGTATCCTGTTCGTGTCGTCCCGTACGCCTCGGTTGGGATATTATATACGTCTATAGCGTTCTATATCGTAACCTGAGGCAGGCTATCATTTCGGATGCAGTATTTTACAACATTCCTGGCATATCGGCCCCCACTTCTCGGTGGGAACATTATATACGTCTATAACGTATCACAACCTAACCTAACACATCAAGCCCCTCGCTGGTAATGTTTTACAGAATCCCGTTCGTGTCGTCCCGTATGTCTCGGTTGGCACATTATATACGTCTATAGCGTTATATATCCTAACCTAAGGCAGGCTATAATCTCGGATGCAGTATTTTACAACATTCCTGGCGTATCGGCCCCTACTTCACGGTGGGAACATTATACACGTCTATAACGTAACATAACCTAACCTAACACATCAAGCCCCTCGCTGGTAATGTTTTATAGAATCCCGTTCGTGTCGTCCCGTATGTCTCGGTTGGGACATTATATACGTCTATAGCGTTATATATCCTAACCTAAGGCAGGCTATAATCTCGGATGCAGTATTTTACAACATTCCTGGCGTATCGGCCCCCACTTCACGGTGGGAACATTATACACGTCTATAACGTAACATAACCTAACCTAAACCATCTATCCCCTCGCTGGTAATACTTTACAGAATTCCGTTCGTGTCGTCCCGTATGTCTCGGTTGGCACATTATATACGTCTATAGCGTTATATATCCTAACCTAAGGCAGGCTATAATCTCGGATGCAGTATTTTACAACATTCCTGGCGTATCGGCCCCTACTTCACGGTGGGGAACATTATACACGTCTATAACGTAACATAACCTAACCTAAACCATCTAGCCCCTCGCTGGTAATATTTTACAGAATCCCGTTCATGTCGTCCCGTACGTCTCGGTTGGGACATTATAAACGTCTACAGCGATATGTATCCTAACCTAAGGCAGGCTATCATCTCGGATGCAGTATTTTACGCCATTCCTGGCGTATCGGCCCCTACTTCACGTTGGGAACATTATACACGTCTATAACGTAACATAATGTAACCTAACCCATCTAGCCCCTCGCTGGTAATATTTTACAGTATCCTGTTCGTGTCGTCCCGTACGCCTCGGTTAGGATATTATATACGTCTATAGCGTTCTATATCGTAACCTAAGGCAGGCTATCATTTCGGATGCAATATTTTACAACATTCCTGGCATATCGGCCCCCACTTCGTGTTGGGAACATTATATACGTCTATCACGTATCACAACCTAACCTAACACATCAAGCCCCTCGCTGGTAATGTTTTACAGAATCCCGTTCGTGTCGTCCCGTATGTCTCGGTTGGGACATTATATACGTCTATAGCGTTATATATCTTAACCTAAGGCAGGCTATAATCTCGGATGCAGTATTTTACAACATTCCTGGCGTATCGGCCCCTACTTCACGGTGGGAACATTATACACGTCTATAACGTAACATAACCTAACCTAACCCATCTAGCCCCTCGCTGGTAATATTTTACAGAATCCCGTTCCTGTCGTCTCGTACGTCACGGATCGGACATTATAAACGTCTACAGCGATATATATCCTAACGTAAGGCAGGCTAACATCTCGGATGAAGTATTTTACGCCATTCCTGGCGTATCGGCCCCCACTTCGCGTTGGGAACATTATATACGTCTATAACGTATCACAACCTAACCTAACACATCAAGCCCCTCGCTGGTAATGTTTTACAGAATCCCGTTCGTGTCGTCCCGTACGTCTCGGTTGGGACATTATATACGTCTACAGCGTTATATATCCTAACCTAAGGCAGGCTAACATCTCGGATGAAGTATTTTACGCCATTCCGGGCGTATCGGCCCCCACTTCGCGTTGGAAAATTATACACGTCTATAACGTAACATAACGTAACCTAACCCATCTAGCCCATCGCTGGTAATATTTTACAGTATCCCGTTCGTGTCGTCCCGTACGCCTCGGTTGGGATATTATATACGTCTATAGCGTTCTACATCGTAACCTAAGGCAGGCTATCATTTCGGATGCAGTATTTTACAACATTCATGGCGTACCGGCCCCTACTTCTCGGTGGGAACATTATACACGTCTATAACGTAACATAACCTAACCTAACACATCAAGCCCCTCGCTGGTAATGTTTTACAGAATCCCGTTCGTGTCGTCCCGTGAGTCTCGGTTGGGACATTATATACGTCTACAACGTTATATATCCTAACATAAGGCAGGCTAACATCTCGGATGAAGTATTTTACGCCATTCCTGGCGTATCGGCCCCCACTTCGCGTTGGGAACATTATACACGTCTATAACGTAACATAAGGTAAAGTAACCCATCTAGCCCCTCGCTGGTAATATTTTACAGTATCCTGTTCGTGTCGTCCCGTACGCCTCGGTTGGGATATTATATACGTCTATAGCGTTCTATATCGTAACCTAAGGCAGGCTATCATTTCGGATGCAGTATTTTACAACATTCCTGGCATATCGGCCCCCACTTCTCGGTGGGAACATTATATACGTCTATAACGTATCACAACCTAACCTAACACATCAAGCCCCTCGCTGGTAATGTTTTACAGAATCCCGTTCGTGTCGTCCCATATGTCTCGGTTGGCACATTATATACGTCTATAGCGTTATATATCCTAACCTAAGGCAGGCTATAATCTCGGATGCAGTATTTTACAACATTCCTGGCGTATCGGCCCCTACTTCACGGTGGGAACATTATACACGTCTATAACGTAACATAACCTAACCTAACACATCAAGCCCCTCGCTGGTAATGTTTTACAGAATCCCGTTCGTGTCGTCCCGTACGTCTCGGTTGGGACATTATATACGTCTACAGCGTTATATATCCTAACCTAAGGCAGGCTTACATCTCGGATGAAGTATTTTACGCCATTCCTGGCGTATCGGCCCCCACTTCGCGTTGGGAAATTATACACGTCTATAACGTAACATAACGTAACCTAACCCATCTAGCCCATCGCTGGTAATATTTTACAGTATCCCGTTCGTGTCGTCCCGTACGCCTCGGTTGGGATATTATATACGTCTATAGCGTTCTATATCGTAACCTAAGGCAGGCTATCATTTCGGATGCAGTATTTTACAACATTCATGGCGTACCGGCCCCTACTTCTCGGTGGGAACATTATACACGTCTATAACGTAACATAACCTAACCTAACACATCAAGCCCCTCGCTGGTAATGTTTTACAGAATCCCGTTCGTGTCGTCCCGTGAGTCTCGGTTGGGACATTATATACGTCTACAACGTTATATTTCCTAACATAAGGCAGGCTAACATCTCGGATGCAGTATTTTACGCCATTCCTGGCGTATCGGCCCCTACTTCTCGGTGGGAACATTATACACGTCTATAACGTAACAGAACCTAACCTCACCCATCTAGCCCCTCGCTGGTAATATTTTACAGAATCCCGTTCGTGTCGTCCCGTACGTCTGGGTTGGGACATTACAAACGTCTACAGCAATATATATCCTAACGTAAGGCAGGCCAACATCTCGGATGTGTTATTTTACAACATTCCTAACGTATCGGCCCCTACTTCTCGGTGGGAACATTATATAGGTCTATAACGTATCATAACCTAACCTAACCCATCTAGCCCCTCGCTGGTAATGTTTTACAGAATCCCGTTCCTGTCGTCCCGTACGTCTCGGTTGGGACATTATATACGTCTACAGCGTTATATATCCTAACCTAAGGCAGGCTAACATCTCGAATGAAGTATTTTACACCATTTCTGGCGTATCGGCCCTTACTTTACGGTGGGAACATTATACACGTCTATAACGTAACATAACCTAACCTATCCCATCTAGGCCCTCGCTGGTAATGTTTTACAGAATCCCGTTCCTGTCGTCCCGTACGTCACGGATGGGACATTATAAACGTCTACAGCAATATATATCCTAACCTAAGGCAGGCTATAATCTCGGATGCAGTATTTTACAACATTCCTGGCGTATCGGCCCCTACTTCACGGTGGGAACATTATACACGTCTATAACGTAACATAACCTAACCTAACACATCAAGCCCCTCGCTGGTAATGTTTTACAGAATCCCGTTCGTGTCGTCCCGTATGTCTCGGTTGGGACATTATATACGTCTATAGCGTGATATATCCTAACCTAAGGCAGGCTATAATCTCGGATGCAGTATTTTACAACATTCCTGGCGTATCGGCCCCCACTTCACGGTGGGAACAATATACACGTCTATAACGTAACATAACCTAACCTAACCCATCTATCCCCTCGCTGGTAATACTTTACAGAATTCCGTTCGTGTCGTCCCGTATGTCTCGTTTGGGACATTATATACGTCTATAGCGTTATATATCCTAACCTAAGGCAGGCTATAATCTCGGATGCAGTATTTTACAACATTCCTGGCGTATCGGCCCCTACTTCACGGTGGGAACATTATTCACGTCTATAACGTAACATAATGTAACCTAACCCATCTAGCCCCTCGCTGGTAATATTTTACAGTATCCTGTTCGTGTCGTCCCGTACGCCTCGGTTGGGATATTATATACGTCTATAGCGTTCTATATCGTAACCTAAGGCAGGTTATCATTTCGGATGCAGTATTTTACAACATTCATGGCGTACCGGCCCCTACTTCTCGGTGGGAACATTATACACGTCTATAACGTAACATAACCTAACCTAACACATCAAGCCCCTCGCTGGTAATGTTTTACAGAATCCCGTTCATGTCGTCCCGTACGTCTCGGTTGGGACATTATAAACGTCTACAGCGATATGTATCCTAACCTAAGGCAGGCTATCATCTCGGATGCAGTATTTTACGCCATTCCTGGCGTATCGGCCCCTACTTCACGTTGGGAACATTATACACGTCTATAACGTAACATAACCTAACCTAACCCATCTAGCGCCTCGCTGGTAATATTTTACAGAATCCCGTTCGTGTCGTCCCGTACGTCTCGGTTGGGACATTATATACGTCTACAGCGTTATATATCCTAACCTAAGGCAGGCTAACATCTCGGATGAAGTATTTTACGCCATTTCTGGCGTATCGGCCCTTCCTTTACGGTGGGAACATTATACACGTCTATAACGTAACATAACCTAACCTATCCCATCTAGGCCCTCGCTGGTAATGTTTTACAGAATCCCGTTCCTGTCGTCCCGTACGTCACGGATGGGACATTATAAACGTCTACAGCGATATATATCCTAACGTAAGGCAGGCTAACATCTCGGATGAAGTATTTTACGCCATTCCTGGCGTATCGGCCCCCACTTCGCGTTGGGAACATTATACACGTCTATAACGTAACATAAGGTAACCTAACCCATCTAGCCCCTCGCTGGTAATATTTTACAGTATCCTGTTCGTGTCGTCCCGTACGCCTCGGTTGGGATATTATATACGTCTATAGCGTTCTATATCGTAACCTAAGGCAGGCTATCATTTCGGATGCAGTATTTTACAACATTCATGGCGTACCGGCCCCTACTTCTCGGTGGGAACATTATACACGTCTATAACGTAACATAACCTAACCTAACACATCAAGCCCCTCGCTGGTAATGTTTTACAGAATCCCGTTCGTGTCGTCCCGTGAGTCTCGGTTGGGACATTATATACGTCTACAACGTCATATATCCTAACATAAGGCAGGCTAACATCTCGGATGCAGTATTTTACGCCATTCCTGGCGTATCGGCCCCTACTTCTCGGTGGGAACATTATACACGTCTATAACGTAACAGAACCTAACCTCACCCATCTAGCCCCTCGCTGGTAATGTTTTACAGAATCCCGTTCCTGTCGTCCCGTACGTCACGGATGGGACATTATAAACGTCTACAGCGATATATATCCTAACGTAAGGCAGGCTAACATCTCGGATGAAGTATTTTACGCCATTCCTGGCGTATCGGCCCCCACTTCGCGTTGGGAACATTATACACGTCTATAACGTAACATAATGTAACCTAACCCATCTAGCCCCTCGCTGGTAATATTTTACAGTATCCTGTTCGTGTCGTCCCGTACGCCTCGGTTAGGATATTATATACGTCTATAGCGTTCTATATCGTAACCTAAGGCAGGCTATCATTTCGGATGCAATATTTTACAACATTCCTGGCATATCGGCCCCCACTTCGTGTTGGGAACATTATATACGTCTATCACGTATCACAACCTAACCTAACACATCAAGCCCCTCGCTGGTAATGTTTTACAGAATCCCGTTCGTGTCGTCCCGTATGTCTCGGTTGGGACATTATATACGTCTATAGCGTTATATATCTTAACCTAAGGCAGGCTATAATCTCGGATGCAGTATTTTACAACATTCCTGGCGTATCGGCCCCTACTTCACGGTGGGAACATTATACACGTCTATAACGTAACATAACCTAACCTAACCCATCTAGCCCCTCGCTGGTAATATTTTACAGAATCCCGTTCCTGTCGTCTCGTACGTCACGGATCGGACATTATAAACGTCTACAGCGATATATATCCTAACGTAAGGCAGGCTAACATCTCGGATGAAGTATTTTACGCCATTCCTGGCGTATCGGACCCCACTTCGCGTTGGGAACATTATATACGTCTATAACGTATCACAACCTAACCTAACACATCAAGCCCCTCGCTGGTAATGTTTTACAGAATCCCGTTCGTGTCGTCCCGTACGTCTCGGTTGGGACATTATATACGTCTACAGCGTTATATATCCTAACCTAAGGCAGGCTAACATCTCGGATGAAGTATTTTACGCCATTCCGGGCGTATCGGCCCCCACTTCGCGTTGGAAAATTATACACGTCTATAACGTAACATAACGTAACCTAACCCATCTAGCCCATCGCTGGTAATATTTTACAGTATCCCGTTCGTGTCGTCCCGTACGCCTCGGTTGGGATATTATATACGTCTATAGCGTTCTACATCGTAACCTAAGGCAGGCTATCATTTCGGATGCAGTATTTTACAACATTCATGGCGTACCGGCCCCTACTTCTCGGTGGGAACATTATACACGTCTATAACGTAACATAACCTAACCTAACACATCAAGCCCCTCGCTGGTAATGTTTTACAGAATCCCGTTCGTGTCGTCCCGTGAGTCTCGGTTGGGACATTATATACGTCTACAACGTTATATATCCTAACATAAGGCAGGCTAACATCTCGGATGAAGTATTTTACGCCATTCCTGGCGTATCGGCCCCCACTTCGCGTTGGGAACATTATACACGTCTATAACGTAACATAAGGTAAAGTAACCCATCTAGCCCCTCGCTGGTAATATTTTACAGTATCCTGTTCGTGTCGTCCCGTACGCCTCGGTTGGGATATTATATACGTCTATAGCGTTCTATATCGTAACCTAAGGCAGGCTATCATTTCGGATGCAGTATTTTACAACATTCCTGGCATATCGGCCCCCACTTCTCGGTGGGAACATTATATACGTCTATAACGTATCACAACCTAACCTAACACATCAAGCCCCTCGCTGGTAATGTTTTACAGAATCCCGTTCGTGTCGTCCCATATGTCTCGGTTGGCACATTATATACGTCTATAGCGTTATATATCCTAACCTAAGGCAGGCTATAATCTCGGATGCAGTATTTTACAACATTCCTGGCGTATCGGCCCCTACTTCACGGTGGGAACATTATACACGTCTATAACGTAACATAACCTAACCTAACACATCAAGCCCCTCGCTGGTAATGTTTTACAGAATCCCGTTCGTGTCGTCCCGTACGTCTCGGTTGGGACATTATATACGTCTACAGCGTTATATATCCTAACCTAAGGCAGGCTTACATCTCGGATGAAGTATTTTACGCCATTCCTGGCGTATCGGCCCCCACTTCGCGTTGGGAAATTATACACGTCTATAACGTAACATAACGTAACCTAACCCATCTAGCCCATCGCTGGTAATATTTTACAGTATCCCGTTCGTGTCGTCCCGTACGCCTCGGTTGGGATATTATATACGTCTATAGCGTTCTATATCGTAACCTAAGGCAGGCTATCATTTCGGATGCAGTATTTTACAACATTCATGGCGTACCGGCCCCTACTTCTCGGTGGGAACATTATACACGTCTATAACGTAACATAACCTAACCTAACACATCAAGCCCCTCGCTGGTAATGTTTTACAGAATCCCGTTCCTGTCGTCCCGTACGTCTCGGTTGGGACATTATATACGTCTACAGCGTTATATATCCTAACCTAAGGCAGGCTAACATCTCGAATGAAGTATTTTACACCATTTCTGGCGTATCGGCCCTTACTTTACGGTGGGAACATTATACACGTCTATAACGTAACATAACCTAACCTATCCCATCTAGGCCCTCGCTGGTAATGTTTTACAGAATCCCGTTCCTGTCGTCCCGTACGTCACGGATGGGACATTATAAACGTCTACAGCAATATATATCCTAACCTAAGGCAGGCTATAATCTCGGATGCAGTATTTTACAACATTCCTGGCGTATCGGCCCCTACTTCACGGTGGGAACATTATACACGTCTATAACGTAACATAACCTAACCTAACACATCAAGCCCCTCGCTGGTAATGTTTTACAGAATCCCGTTCGTGTCGTCCCGTATGTCTCGGTTGGGACATTATATACGTCTATAGCGTGATATATCCTAACCTAAGGCAGGCTATAATCTCGGATGCAGTATTTTACAACATTCCTGGCGTATCGGCCCCCACTTCACGGTGGGAACAATATACACGTCTATAACGTAACATAACCTAACCTAACCCATCTATCCCCTCGCTGGTAATACTTTACAGAATTCCGTTCGTGTCGTCCCGTATGTCTCGTTTGGGACATTATATACGTCTATAGCGTTATATATCCTAACCTAAGGCAGGCTATAATCTCGGATGCAGTATTTTACAACATTCCTGGCGTATCGGCCCCTACTTCACGGTGGGAACATTATTCACGTCTATAACGTAACATAATGTAACCTAACCCATCTAGCCCCTCGCTGGTAATATTTTACAGTATCCTGTTCGTGTCGTCCCGTACGCCTCTGTTGGGATATTATATACGTCTATAGCGTTCTATATCGTAACCTAAGGCAGGTTATCATTTCGGATGCAGTATTTTACAACATTCATGGCGTACCGGCCCCTACTTCTCGGTGGGAACATTATACACGTCTATAACGTAACATAACCTAACCTAACACATCAAGCCCCTCGCTGGTAATGTTTTACAGAATCCCGTTCGTGTCGTCCCGTGCGTCTCGGTTGGGACATTATATACGTCTACAACGTTATATATCCTAACATAAGGCAGGCTAACATCTCGGATGCAGTATTTTACGCCATTCCTGGCGTATCGGCCCCTACTTCACGGTGGGAACATTATACACGTCTATAACGTAGCATAACCTAACCTAAAGCATCAAGCCCCTCGCTGGTAATGTTTTACAGAATCCCGTTCGTGTCGTCCCGTATGTCTCGGTTGGGACATTATATACGTCTATAGCGTTATATATCCTAACCTAAGGCAGGCTATAATCTCGGATGCAGTATTTTACAAGATTCCTGGCGTATCGGCCCCCACTTCCCTGTAGGAACATTATACACGTCTGTAACGTAACATAACCTAACCTAACCCATCTAGCCCCTCGCTGGTAATATTTTACAGAATCCCGTTCATGTCGTCCCGTACGTCTCGGTTGGGACACTATAAACGTCTACAGCGATATGTATCCTAACCTAAGGCAGGCTATCATCTCGGATGCAGTATTTTACGCCATTCCTGGCGTATCGGCCCCTACTTCACGTTGGGAACATTATACACGTCTATAACGTAACATAACCTAACCTAACCCATCTAGCGCCTCGCTGGTAATATTTTACAGAATCCCGTTCGTGTCGTCCCGTACGTCTCGGTTGGGACATTATATACGTCTACAGCGTTATATATCCTAACCTAAGGCAGGCTAACATCTCGGATGAAGTATTTTACGCCATTTCTGGCGTATCGGCCCTTCCTTTACGGTGGGAACATTATACACGTCTATAACGTAACATAACCTAACCTATCCCATCTAGGCCCTCGCTGGTAATGTTTTACAGAATCCCGTTCCTGTCGTCCCGTACGTCACGGATGGGACATTATAAACGTCTACAGCGATATATATCCTAACGTAAGGCAGGCTAACATCTCGGATGAAGTATTTTACGCCATTCCTGGCGTATCGGCCCCCACTTCGCGTTGGGAACATTATACACGTCTATAACGTAACATAAGGTAACCTAACCCATCTAGCCCCTCGCTGGTAATATTTTACAGTATCCTGTTCGTGTCGTACCGTACGCCTCGGTTGGGATATTATATACGTCTATAGCGTTCTATATCGTAACCTAAGGCAGGCTATCATTTCGGATGCAGTATTTTACGCCATTCCTGGCGTATCGGCCCCTACTTCACGGTGGGAACATTATACACGTCTATAACGTAACATAACCTAACCTAACCCACTTAGCCCCTCGCTGGTAATGTTTTACAGAATCCCGTTCGTGTCGTCCCGTACGTCTCGGTTGGGACATTATATACGTCTACAGCGTTATATATCCTAACCTAAGGCAGGCTAACATCTCGGATGAAGTATTTTACGCCATTCCTGGCGTATCGGCCCCCACTTCGCGTTGGGAAATTATACACGTCTATAACGTAACATAACGTAACCTAACCCATCTAGCCCATCGCTGGTAATATTTTACAGTATCCCGTTCGTGTCGTCCCGTACACCTCGGTTGGGATATTATATACGTCTATAGCGTTCTATATCGTAACCTAAGGCAGGCTATCATTTCGGATGCAGTATTTTACAACATTCATGGCGTACCGGCCCCTACTTCTCGGTGGGAACATTATACACGTCTATAACGTAACATAACCTAACCTAACACATCAAGCCCCTCGCTGGTAATGTTTTACAGAATCCCGTTCGTGTCGTCCCGTGAGTCTCGGTTGGGACATTATATACGTCTACAACGTCATATATCCTAACATAAGGCAGGCTAACATCTCGGATGCAGTATTTTACGCCATTCCTGGCGTATCGGCCCCTACTTCTCGGTGGGAACATTATACACGTCAATAACGTAACAGAACCTAACCTCACCCATCTAGCCCCTCGCTGGTAATATTTTACAGAATCCCGTTCGTGTCGTCCCGTACGTCTGGGTTGGGACATTACAAACGTCTACAGCAATATATATCCTAACGTAAGGCAGGCCAACATCTCGGATGTAGTATTTTACAACATTCCTAACGTATCGGCCCCTACTTCTCGGTGGGAACATTATATAGGTCTATAACGTATCATAACCTAACCTAACCCATCTAGCCCCTCGCTGGTAATGTTTTACAGAATCCCGTTCCTGTCGTCCCGTACGTCTCGGTTGGGACATTATATACGTCTACAGCGTTATATATCCTAACCTAAGGCAGGCTAACATCTCGAATGAAGTATTTTACGCCATTTCTGGCGTATCGGCCCTTACTTTACGGTGGGAACATTATACACGTCTATAACGTAACATAACCTAACCTATCCCATCTAGGCCCTCGCTGGTAATGTTTTACAGAATCCCGTTCCTGTCGTCCCGTACGCCACGGATGGGACATTATAAACGTCTACAGCAATATATATCCTAACCTAAGGCAGGCTATAATCTCGGATGCAGTATTTTACAACATTCCTGGCGTATCGGCCCCTACTTCACGGTGGGAACAATATACACGTCTATAACGTAACATAACCTAACCTAACACATCAAGCCCCTCGCTGGTAATGTTTTACAGAATCCCGTTCGTGTCGTCCCGTATGTCTCGGTTGGGACATTATATACGTCTATAGCGTTATATATCCTAACCTAAGGCAGGCTATAATCTCGGATGCAGTATTTTACAACATTCCTGGCGTATCGGCCCCCACTTTACGGTGGGAACAATATACACGTCTATAACGTAACATAACCTACCCTAACCCATCTATCCCCTCGCTGGTAATACTTTACAGAATTCCGTTCGTGTCGTCCCGTATGTCTCGGTTGGGACATTATATACGTCTATAGCGTTATATATCCTAACCTAAGGCAGGCTATAATCTCGGATGCAGTATTTTACAACATTCCTGGCGTATCGGCCCCTACTTCACGGTGGGAACATTATTCACGTCTATAACGTAACATAATGTAACCTAAACCATCTAGCCCCTCGCTGGTAATATTTTACAGTATCCTGTTCGTGTCGTCCCGTACGCCTCGGTTGGGATATTATATACGTCTATAGCGTTCTATATCGTAACCTAAGGCAGGCTATCATTTCGGATGCAGTATTTTACAACATTCATGGCGTACCGGCCCCTACTTCTGGGTGGGAACATTATACACGTCTATAACGTAACATAACCTAACCTAACACATCAAGCCCCTCGCTGGTAATGTTTTACAGAATCCCGTTCGTGTCGTCCCGTGCGTCTCGGTTGGGACATTATATACGTCTACAACGTTATATATCCTAACATAAGGCAGGCTAACATCTCGGATGCAGTATTTTACGCCATTCCTGGCGTATCGGCTCCTACTTCACGGTGGGAACATTATACACGTCTATAACGTAACATAGCCTAACCTAACCCACCTAGCCCCTCGCTGGTAATGTTTTACAGAATCCCGTTCGTGTCGTCCCGTACGTCTCGGTTGGGACATTATATACGTCTACAGCGTTATATATCCTAACCTAAGGCAGGCTAACATCTCGGATGAAGTATTTTACGCCATTCCTGGCGTATCGGCCCCCACTTCGCGTTGGGAAATTATACACGTCTATAACGTAACATAACGTAACCTAACCCATCTAGCCCATCGCTGGTAATATTTTACAGTATCCCGTTCGTGTCGTCCCGTACACCTCGGTTGGGATATTATATACGTCTATAGCGTTCTATATCGTAACCTAAGGCAGGCTATCATTTCGGATGCAGTATTTTACAACATTCATGGCGTACCGGCCCCTACTTCTCGGTGGGAACATTATACACGTCTATAACGTAACATAACCTAACCTAACACATCAAGCCCCTCGCTGGTAATGTTTTACAGAATCCCGTTCGTGTCGTCCCGTGAGTCTCGGTTGGGACATTATATACGTCTATAGCGTTATATATCTTAACCTAAGGCAGGCTATAATCTCGGATGCAGTATTTTACAACATTCCTGGCGTATCGGCCCCTACTTCACGGTGGGAACATTATACACGTCTATAACGTAACATAACCTAACCTAACCCATCTAGCCCCTCGCTGGTAATATTTTACAGAATCCCGTTCCTGTCGTCCCGTACGTCACGGATGGGACATTATAAACGTCTACAGCGATATATATCCTAACGTAAGGCAGGCTAACATCTCGGATGAAGTATTTTACGCCATTCCTGGCGTATCGGCCCCCACTTCGCGTTGGGAACATTATATACGTCTATAACGTATCACAACCTAACCTAACACATCAAGCCCCTCGCTGGTAATGTTTTACAGAATCCCGTTCGTGTCGTCCCGTATGTCTCGGTTGGGACATTATATACGTCTATAGCGTTATATATCCTAACCTAAGGCAGGCTATAATCTCGGATGCAGTATTCTACAACATTCCTGGCGTATCGGCCCCCACTTCACGGTGGGAACAATATACACGTCTATAACGTAACATAACCTAACCTAACCCATCTATCCCCTCGCTGGTAATACTTTACAGAATTCCGTTCGTGTCGTCCCGTATGTCTCGGTTGGGACATTATATACGTCTATAGCGTTATATATCCTAACCTAAGGCAGGCTATAATCTCGGATGCAGTATTTTACAACATTCCTGGCGTATCGGCCCCTACTTCACGGTGGGAACATTATTCACGTCTATAACGTAACATAATGTAACCTAAACCATCTAGCCCCTCGCTGGTAATATTTTACAGTATCCTGTTCGTGTCGTCCCGTACGCCTCGGTTGGGATATTATATACGTCTATAGCGTTCTATATCGTAACCTAAGGCAGGCTATCATTTCGGATGCAGTATTTTACAACATTCATGGCGTACCGGCCCCTACTTCTCGGTGGGAACATTATACACGTCTATAACGTAACATAACCTAACCTAACACATCAAGCCCCTCGCTGGTAATGTTTTACAGAATCCCGTTCGTGTCGTCCCGTGCGTCTCGGTTGGGACATTATATACGTCTACAACGTTATATATCCTAGCATAAGGCAGGCTAACATCTCGGATGCAGTATTTTACGCCATTCCTGGCGTATCGGCCCCTACTTCACGGTGGGAACATTATACACGTCTATAACGTAGCATAACCTAACCTAAAGCATCAAGCCCCTCGCTGGTAATGTTTTACAGAATCCCGTTCGTGTCGTCCCGTATGTCTCGGTTGGGACATTATATAAGTCTATAGCGTTATATATCCTAACCTAAGGCAGGCTATAATCTCGGATGCAGTATTTTACAAGATTCCTGGCGTATCGGCCCCCAATTCACGGTAGGAACATTATTCACGTCTATAACGTAACATAACCTAACCTAACCCATCTAGCCCCTCGCTGGTAATACTTTACAGAATTCCGTTCGTGTCGACCCGTACGTCTCGGTTGGGACATTATGAACGTCTACAGCGATATATATCCTAACGTAAGGCAGGCCAACATCTCGGATGTAGTATTTTACAACATTCCTAACGTATCGGCCCCTACTTCTCGGTGGGAACATTATATAGGTCTATAACGTAGCATAACCTATCCTAACCCATCTAGCCCCTCGCTGGTAATGTTTTACAGAATCCCGTTCCTGTCGTCCCGTACATCTCGTTTGGGATATTATATACGTCTACAGCGATATATATCCTAACGTAAGGCAGGCTAACATCTCGGATGTAGTATTTTACAACATTCCGGGCGTATTGGCCCCTACTTCTCGGTGGGAACATTATACACGTCTATAACGTAACATAACCTATCCTAACACATCAAGCACCTCGCTGGTAATGTTTTACAGAATTCCGTTCGTGTCGTCCCGTGCGTCTCGGTTGGGACATTACATACGTCTACAACGTTATATATCCTAACATAAGGCAGGCTAACATCTCGGATGCAGTATTTTACGCCATTCCTGGCGTATCGGCCCCTACTTCACGGTGGGAACATTATACACGTCTATAACGTAATATAACCTAACCTAACACATCCTGCCCGCCGCTGGTAATATTTCACATAATCCCGTTCTTGTCGTTCCGTACGTCTCGGTTGGGATATTATTTACGTCTACAGCGATACATATCCTAACCTAAGGCAGGCTATCACCTCGGATATAGTATTTTACAACATTCCTAACGTATCGGCCCCAACTTCTCGGTGGGAACATTATATAGGTCTATAACGTAATATAACCTAACCTAACACATCAAGCCCCTCGCTGGTAATGTTTTACAGAATCCCGTTCGTGTCGTCCCGTATGTCTCGGTTGGGACATTATATACGTCTATAGCGTTATATATCCTAACCTAAGGCAGGGTATAATCTCGGATGCAGTATTTTACAACATTCCTGGCGTATCGGCACCTACTTCACGGTGGGAACATTATACACGTCTAAAACGTAACATAACCTAACCTAACCCAACTAGCCCCTCGCTGGTAATATTTTACAGAATCCCGTTCGTGTCGTCCCGTACGTCTCGGTTGGGACATTATATACGTCTACAGCGTTATATATCCTAACCTAAGGCAGGCTAACATCTCGGATGAAGTATTTTACGCCATTACTGGCGTATCGGCCCTTACTTTACGGTGGGAACATTATACACGTCTATAACGTAACATATCCTAACCTAACCCATCTAGCCCCTCGCTGGTAATGTTTTACAGAATCCGGTTCGTGACGTCCCGTACATCTCGGTTGGAATGTTATATACGTCTGTAGCGTTACATATCCTAACCTAAGGCAGGCTATCACCTCGGATGTAGTATTTTACAACATTCCTAACCTATCGGCCCCTACTTCACGGTGGGAACATTATACACGTCTATAACGTAGCATAACCTAACCTAGCCCATCTAGCCCTTCGCTGGTAATATTTTACAGAATCCCGTTCGTGTCGTCCCGTACGTCTCTGTTGGCACATTATAAACGTCTACAGCGATATACATCCTACCGTAAGGCAGGCTAACATGTCGGATGTAGTATTTTACAACATTCCTGGCCTATCGGCCCTTACTTTACGGTGGGAACATTATACACGTCTATAACGTAACATAAGGTAACCTAACCCATCTAGCCCCTCGCTGGTAATATTTTACAGTATCCTGTTCGTGTCGTCCCGTACGCCTCGGTTGGGATATTATATACGTCTATAGCGTTCTATATCGTAACCTAAGGCAGGCTATCATTTCGGATGCAGTATTTTACAACATTCCTGGCATATCGGCCTCCACTTCTCGGTGGGAACATTATATACGTCTATAACGTATCACAACCTAACCTAACACATCAAGCCCCTCGCTGGAAATGTTTTACAGAATCCCGTTCGTGTCGTCCCGTATGTCTCGGTTGGCACATTATATACGTCTATAGCGTTATATATCCTAACCTAAGGCAGGCTATAATCTCGGGTGCAGTATTTTACAACATTCCTGGCGTATAGGCCCCTACTTCACGGTGGGAACATTATACACGTCTATAACGTAACATAACCTAACGTAACACATCAAGCCCATCGCTGGTAATGTTTTACAGAATCCCGTTCGTGTCGTCCCGTATGTCTCGGTTGGGACATTATATACGTCTATAGCGTTATATATCCTAACCTAAGGCAGGCTATAATATCGGATGCAGTATTTTACAACATTCCTGGCGTATCGGCCCCCACTTCACGGTGGGAACATTATACACGTCTATAACGCAACATAACCTAACCTAACCCATCTAGCCCCTAGCTGGTAATAATTTACAGAATCCCGTTCGTGTCGTCCCGTACGTCTCGGTTGGGACATTATATACGTCTACAGCGTTATATATCCTAACCTAAGGCAGGCTAACATCTCGGATGCAGTATTTTACGCCATTCCTGGCGTATCGGCCCCTACTTCACGGTGGGAACATTATACACGTCTATAACGTAACATAATGTAACCTAACCCATCTAGCCCCTCGCTGGTAATATTTTACAGTATCCTGTTCGTGTCGTCCCGTACGCCTCGGTTGGGATATTATATACGTCTATAGCGTTCTATATCGTAACCTAAGGCAGGCTATCATTTCGGATGCAGTATTTTACAACATTCATGGCGTACCGGCCCCTACTTCTCGGTGGGAACATTATACACGTCTATAACGTAACGTAACCTAACCTAACACATCAAGCCCCTCGCTGGTAATGTTTTACAGAATCCCGTTCCTGTCGTCCCGTACATCTCGTTTGGGATATTATATACGTCTACAGCGATATATATCCTAACGTAAGGCAGGCTAACATCTCGGATGCAGTATTTTACAACATTCCGGGCGTATTGGCCCCTACTTCTCGGTGGGAACATTATACACGTCTATAACGTAACAGAACCTAACCTCACCCATCTAGCCCCTCGCTGGTAATATTTTACAGAATCCCGTTCGTGTCGTCCCGTACGTCTGGGTTGGGACATTACAAACGTCTACAGCAATATATATCCTAACGTAAGGCAGGCCAACATCTCGGATGTGTTATTTTACAACATTCCTAACGTATCGGCCCCTACTTCTCGGTGGGAACATTATATAGGTCTATAACGTATCATAACCTAACCTAACCCATCTAGCCCCTCGCTGGTAATGTTTTACAGAATCCCGTTCCTGTCGTCCCGTACGTCTCGGTTGGGACATTATATACGTCTACAGCGTTATATATCCTAACCTAAGGCAGGCTAACATCTCGAATGAAGTATTTTACACCATTTCTGGCGTATCGGCCCTTACTTTACGGTGGTAACATTATACACGTCTATAACGTAACATAACCTAACCTATCCCATCTAGGCCCTCGCTGGTAATGTTTTACAGAATCCCGTTCCTGTCGTCCCGTACGTCACGGATGGGACATTATAAACGTCTACAGCAATATATATCCTAACCTAAGGCAGGCTATAATCTCGGATGCAGTATTTTACAACATTCCTGGCGTATCGGCCCCTACTTCACGGTGGGAACATTATACACGTCTATAACGTAACATAACCTAACCTAACACATCAAGCCCCTCGCTGGTAATGTTTTACAGAATCCCGTTCGTGTCGTCCCGTATGTCTCGGTTGGGACATTATATACGTCTATAGCGTGATATATCCTAACCTAAGGCAGGCTATAATCTCGGATGCAGTATTTTACAACATTCCTGGCGTATCGGCCCCCACTTCACGGTGGGAACAATATACACGTCTATAACGTAACATAACCTAACCTAACCCATCTATCCCCTCGCTGGTAATACTTTACAGAATTCCGTTCGTGTCGTCCCGTATGTCTCGTTTGGGACATTATATACGTCTATAGCGTTATATATCCTAACCTAAGGCAGGCTATAATCTCGGATGCAGTATTTTACAACATTCCTGGCGTATCGGCCCCTACTTCACGGTGGGAACATTATTCACGTCTATAACGTAACATAATGTAACCTAACCCATCTAGCCCCTCGCTGGTAATATTTTACAGTATCCTGTTCGTGTCGTCCCGTACGCCTCGGTTGGGATATTATATACGTCTATAGCGTTCTATATCGTAACCTAAGGCAGGTTATCATTTCGGATGCAGTATTTTACAACATTCATGGCGTACCGGCCCCTACTTCTCGGTGGGAACATTATACACGTCTATAACGTAACATAACCTAACCTAACACATCAAGCCCCTCGCTGGTAATGTTTTACAGAATCCCGTTCGTGTCGTCCCGTGCGTCTCGGTTGGGACATTATATACGTCTACAACGTTATATATCCTAACATAAGGCAGGCTAACATCTCGGATGCAGTATTTTACGCCATTCCTGGCGTATCGGCCCCTACTTCACGGTGGGAACATTATACACGTCTATAACGTAGCATAACCTAACCTAAAGCATCAAGCCCCTCGCTGGTAATGTTTTACAGAATCCCGTTCGTGTCGTCCCGTATGTCTCGGTTGGGACATTATATACGTCTATAGCGTTATATATCCTAACCTAAGGCACGCTAACATCTCGGATGAAGTATTTTACGCCATTCCTGGCGTATCGGCCCCTACTTCACGGTGGGAACATTATACACGTCTATAACGTAACATAACCTAACCTAACCCATCTAGCGCCTCGCTGGTAATATTTTACAGAATCCCGTTCGTGTCGTCCCGTACGTCTCGGTTGGGACATTATATACGTCTACAGCGTTATATATCCTAACCTAAGGCAGGCTAACATCTCGGATGAAGTATTTTACGCCATTTCTGGCGTATCGGCCCTTCCTTTACGGTGGGAACATTATACACGTCTATAACGTAACATAACCTAACCAATCCCATCTAGGCCCTCGCTGGTAATGTTTTACAGAATCCCGTTCCTGTCGTCCCGTACGTCACGGATGGGACATTATAAACGTCTACAGCGATATATATCCTAACGTAAGGCAGGCTAACATCTCGGATGAAGTATTTTACGCCATTCCTGGCGTATCGGCCCCCACTTCGCGTTGGGAACATTATACACGTCTATAACGTAACATAAGGTAACCTAACCCATCTAGCCCCTCGCTGGTAATATTTTACAGTATCCTGTTCGTGTCGTACCGTACGCCTCGGTTGGGATATTATATACGTCTATAGCGTTCTATATCGTAACCTAAGGCAGGCTATCATTTCGGATGCAGTATTTTACGCCATTCCTGGCGTATCGGCCCCTACTTCACGGTGGGAACATTATACACGTCTATAACGTAACATAACCTAACCTAACCCACTTAGCCCCTCGCTGGTAATGTTTTACAGAATCCCGTTCGTGTCGTCCCGTACGTCTCGGTTGGGACATTATATACGTCTACAGCGTTATATATCCTAACCTAAGGCAGGCTAACATCTCGGATGAAGTATTTTACGCCATTCCTGGCGTATCGGCCCCCACTTCGCGTTGGGAAATTATACACGTCTATAACGTAACATAACGTAACCTAACCCATCTAGCCCATCGCTGGTAATATTTTACAGTATCCCGTTCGTGTCGTCCCGTACACCTCGGTTGGGATATTATATACGTCTATAGCGTTCTATATCGTAACCTAAGGCAGGCTATCATTTCGGATGCAGTATTTTACAACATTCATGGCGTACCGGCCCCTACTTCTCGGTGGGAACATTATACACGTCTATAACGTAACATAACCTAACCTAACACATCAAGCCCCTCGCTGGTAATGTTTTACAGAATCCCGTTCGTGTCGTCCCGTGAGTCTCGGTTGGGACATTATATACGTCTACAACGTCATATATCCTAACATAAGGCAGGCTAACATCTCGGATGCAGTATTTTACGCCATTCCTGGCGTATCGGCCCCTACTTCTCGGTGGGAACATTATACACGTCTATAACGTAACAGAACCTAACCTCACCCATCTAGCCCCTCGCTGGTAATATTTTACAGAATCCCGTTCGTGTCGTCCCGTACGTCTGGGTTGGGACATTACAAACGTCTACAGCAATATATATCCTAACGTAAGGCAGGCCAACATCTCGGATGTAGTATTTTACAACATTCCTAACGTATCGGCCCCTACTTCTCGGTGGGAACATTATATAGGTCTATAACGTATCATAACCTAACCTAACCCATCTAGCCCCTCGCTGGTAATGTTTTACAGAATCCCGTTCCTGTCGTCCCGTACGTCTCGGTTGGGACATTATATACGTCTACAGCGTTATATATCCTAACCTAAGGCAGGCTAACATCTCGAATGAAGTATTTTACGCCATTTCTGGCGTATCGGCCCTTACTTTACGGTGGGAACATTATACACGTCTATAACGTAACATAACCTAACCTATCCCATCTAGGCCCTCGCTGGTAATGTTTTACAGAATCCCGTTCCTGTCGTCCCGTACGTCACGGATGGGACATTATAAACGTCTACAGCAATATATATCCTAACCTAAGGCAGGCTATAATCTCGGATGCAGTATTTTACAACATTCCTGGCGTATCGGCCCCTACTTCACGGTGGGAACAATATACACGTCTATAACGTAACATAACCTAACCTAACACATCAAGCCCCTCGCTGGTAATGTTTTACAGAATCCCGTTCGTGTCGTCCCGTATGTCTCGGTTGGGACATTATATACGTCTATAGCGTTATATATCCTAACCTAAGGCAGGCTATAATCTCGGATGCAGTATTTTACAACATTCCTGGCGTATCGGCCCCCACTTCACGGTGGGAACAATATACACGTCTATAACGTAACATAACCTAACCTAACCCATCTATCCCCTCGCTGGTAATACTTTACAGAATTCCGTTCGTGTCGTCCCGTATGTCTCGGTTGGGACATTATATACGTCTATAGCGTTATATATCCTAACCTAAGGCAGGCTATAATCTCGGATGCAGTATTTTACAACATTCCTGGCGTATCGGCCCCTACTTCACGGTGGGAACATTATTCACGTCTATAACGTAACATAATGTAACCTAAACCATCTAGCCCCTCGCTGGTAATATTTTACAGTATCCTGTTCGTGTCGTCCCGTACGCCTCGGTTGGGATATTATATACGTCTATAGCGTTCTATATCGTAACCTAAGGCAGGCTATCATTTCGGATGCAGTATTTTACAACATTCATGGCGTACCGGCCCCTACTTCTGGGTGGGAACATTATACACGTCTATAACGTAACATAACCTAACCTAACACATCAAGCCCCTCGCTGGTAATGTTTTACAGAATCCCGTTCGTGTCGTCCCGTGCGTCTCGGTTGGGACATTATATACGTCTACAACGTTATATATCCTAACATAAGGCAGGCTAACATCTCGGATGCAGTATTTTACGCCATTCCTGGCGTATCGGCTCCTACTTCACGGTGGGAACATTATACACGTCTATAACGTAACATAGCCTAACCTAACCCACCTAGCCCCTCGCTGGTAATGTTTTACAGAATCCCGTTCGTGTCGTCCCGTACGTCTCGGTTGGGACATTATATACGTCTACAGCGTTATATATCCTAACCTAAGGCAGGCTAACATCTCGGATGAAGTATTTTACGCCATTCCTGGCGTATCGGCCCCCACTTCGCGTTGGGAAATTATACACGTCTATAACGTAACATAACGTAACCTAACCCATCTAGCCCATCGCTGGTAATATTTTACAGTATCCCGTTCGTGTCGTCCCGTACACCTCGGTTGGGATATTATATACGTCTATAGCGTTCTATATCGTAACCTAAGGCAGGCTATCATTTCGGATGCAGTATTTTACAACATTCATGGCGTACCGGCCCCTACTTCTCGGTGGGAACATTATACACGTCTATAACGTAACATAACCTAACCTAACACATCAAGCCCCTCGCTGGTAATACTTTACAGAATTCCGTTCGTGTCGACCCGTACGTCTCGGTTGGGACATTATGAACGTCTACAGCGATATATATCCTAACGTAAGGCAGGCCAACATCTCGGATGTAGTATTTTACAACATTCCTAACGTATCGGCCCCTACTTCTCGGTGGGAACATTATATAGGTCTATAACGTAGCATAACCTATCCTAACCCATCTAGCCCCTCGCTGGTAATGTTTTACAGAATCCCGTTCCTGTCGTCCCGTACATCTCGTTTGGGATATTATATACGTCTACAGCGATATATATCCTAACGTAAGGCAGGCTAACATCTCGGATGTAGTATTTTACAACATTCCGGGCGTATTGGCCCCTACTTCTCGGTGGGAACATTATACACGTCTATAACGTAACATAACCTATCCTAACACATCAAGCCCCTCGCTGGTAATGTTTTACAGAATTCCGTTCGTGTCGTCTCGTGCGTCTCGGTTGGGACATTACATACGTCTACAACGTCATATATCCTAACATAAGGCAGGCTAACATCTCGGATGCAGTATTTTACGCCATTCCTGGCGTATCGGCCCCTACTTCACGGTGGGAACATTATACACGTCTATAACGTAATATAACCTAACCTAACACATCCTGCCCGCCGCTGGTAATATTTCACATAATCCCGTTCTTGTCGTTCCGTACGTCTCGGTTGGGATATTATTTACGTCTACAGCGATACATATCCTAACCTAAGGCAGGCTATCACCTCGGATATAGTATTTTACAACATTCCTAACGTATCGGCCCCAACTTCTCGGTGGGAACATTATATAGGTCTATAACGTAA
The DNA here is from genome assembly GCA_963969225.1 of Xylocopa violacea. Lineage (NCBI taxonomy): Eukaryota > Metazoa > Arthropoda > Insecta > Hymenoptera > Apidae > Xylocopa > Xylocopa violacea. The sequence goes on along the minus strand of CAXAJV010000008.1, from coordinate 13,971,358 downwards.
TATAACCTAACCTAACACATCAAGCCCCTCGCTGGTAATGTTTTACAGAATCCCGTTCGTGTCGTCCCGTATGTCTCGGTTGGGACATTATATACGTCTATAGCGTTATATATCCTAACCTAAGGCAGGGTATAATCTCGGATGCAGTATTTTACAACATTCCTGGCGTATCGGCACCTACTTCACGGTGGGAACATTATACACGTCTAAAACGTAACATAACCTAACCTAACCCAACTAGCCCCTCGCTGGTAATATTTTACAGAATCCCGTTCGTGTCGTCCCGTACGTCTCGGTTGGGACATTATATACGTCTACAGCGTTATATATCCTAACCTAAGGCAGGCTAACATCTCGGATGAAGTATATTACGCCATTACTGGCGTATCGGCCCTTACTTTACGGTGGGAACATTATACACGTCTATAACGTAACATATCCTAACCTAACCCATCTAGCCCCTCGCTGGTAATGTTTTACAGAATCCGGTTCGTGACGTCCCGTACATCTCGGTTGGAATGTTATATACGTCTGTAGCGTTACATATCCTAACCTAAGGCAGGCTATCACCTCGGATGTAGTATTTTACAACATTCCTAACCTATCGGCCCCTACTTCACGGTGGGAACATTATACACGTCTATAACGTAGCATAACCTAACCTAGCCCATCTAGCCCTTCGCTGGTAATATTTTACAGAATCCCGTTCGTGTCGTCCCGTACGTCTCTGTTGGCACATTATAAACGTCTACAGCGATATACATCCTACCGTAAGGCAGGCTAACATCTCGGATGTAGTATTTTACAACATTCCTGGCGTATCGGCCCTTACTTTACGGTGGGAACATTATACACGTCTATAACGTAACATAAGGTAACCTAACCCATCTAGCCCCTCGCTGGTAATATTTTACAGTATCCTGTTCGTGTCGTCCCGTACGCCTCGGTTGGGATATTATATACGTCTATAGCGTTCTATATCGTAACCTAAGGCAGGCTATCATTTCGGATGCAGTATTTTACAACATTCCTGGCATATCGGCCTCCACTTCTCGGTGGGAACATTATATACGTCTATAACGTATCACAACCTAACCTAACACATCAAGCCCCTCGCTGGAAATGTTTTACAGAATCCCGTTCGTGTCGTCCCGTATGTCTCGGTTGGCACATTATATACGTCTATAGCGTTATATATCCTAACCTAAGGCAGGCTATAATCTCGGGTGCAGTATTTTACAACATTCCTGGCGTATAGGCCCCTACTTCACGGTGGGAACATTATACACGTCTATAACGTAACATAACCTAACGTAACACATCAAGCCCATCGCTGGTAATGTTTTACAGAATCCCGTTCGTGTCGTTCCGTATGTCTCGGTTGGGACATTATATACGTCTATAGCGTTATATATCCTAACCTAAGGCAGGCTATAATATCGGATGCAGTATTTTACAACATTCCTGGCGTATCGGCCCCTACTTCACGGTGGGAACATTATACACGTCTATAACGCAACATAACCTAACCTAACCCATCTAGCCCCTAGCTGGTAATAATTTACAGAATCCCGTTCGTGTCGTCCCGTACGTCTCGGTTGGAACATTATATACGTCTACAGCGTTATATATCCTAACCTAAGGCAGGCTAACATCTCGGATGCAGTATTTTACGCCTTTCCTGGCGTATCGGCCCCTACTTCACGGTGGGAACATTATACACGTCTATAACGTAACATAATGTAACCTAACCCATCTAGCCCCTCGCTGGTAATATTTTACAGTATCCTGTTCGTGTCGTCCCGTACGCCTCGGTTGGGATATTATATACGTCTATAGCGTTCTATATCGTAACCTAAGGCAGGCTATCATTTCGGATGCAGTATTTTACAACATTCATGGCGTACCGGCCCCTACTTCTCGGTGGGAACATTATACACGTCTATAACGTAACGTAACCTAACCTAACACATCAAGCCCCTCGCTGGTAATGTTTTACAGAATCCCGTTCCTGTCGTCCCGTACATCTCGTTTGGGATATTATATACGTCTACAGCGATATATATCCTAACGTAAGGCAGGCTAACATCTCGGATGTAGTATTTTACAACATTCCGGGCGTATTGGCCCCTACTTCTCGGTGGGAACATTATACACGTCTATAACGTAACATAACCTATCCTAACACATCAAGCCCCTCGCTGGTAATGTTTTACAGAATTCCGTTCGTGTCGTCCCGTGCGTCTCGGTTGGGACATTACATACGTCTACAACGTTATATATCCTAACATAAGGCAAGCTAACATCTCGGATGCAGTATTTTACGCCATTCCTGGCGTATCGGCCCCTACTTCACGGTGGGAACATTATACACGTCTATAACGTAATATAACCTAACCTAACACATCCTGCCCGCCGCTGGTAATATTTCACATAATCCCGTTCTTGTCGTTCCGTACGTCTCGGTTGGGATATTATTTACGTCTACAGCGATACATATCCTAACCTAAGGCAGGCTATCACCTCGGATATAGTATTTTACAAAATTCCTAACGTATCGGCCCCAACTTCTCGGTGGGAACATTATATAGGTCTATAACGTAATATAACCTAACCTAACACATCAAGCCCCTCGCTGGTAATGTTTTACAGAATCCCGTTCGTGTCGTCGCGTATGTCTCGGTTGGGACATTATATACGTCTATAGCGTTATATATCCTAACCTAAGGCAGGGTATAATCTCGGATGCAGTATTTTACAACATTCCTGGCGTATCGGCACCTACTTCACGGTGGGAACATTATACACGTCTAAAACGTAACATAACCTAACCTAACCCATCTAGCCCCTCGCTGGTAATATTTTACAGAATCCCGTTCGTGTCGTCCCGTACGTCTCGGTTGGGACATTATATACGTCTACAGCGTTATATATCCTAACCTAAGGCAGGCTAACATCTCGGATGCAGTAATTTACGCCATTCCTGGCGTATCGGCCCCTACTTCACGGTGGGAACATTATACACGTCTATAACGTAGCATAACCTAACCTAAAGCATCAAGCCCCTCGCTGGTAATATTTTACAGAATCCCGTTCGTGTCGTCCCGTATGTCTCGGTTGGGACATTATATACGTCTATAGCGTTATATATCCTAACCTAAGGCAGGCTATAATCTCGGATGCAGTATTTTACAAGATTCCTGGCGTATCGGCCCCCACTTCACGGTAGGAACATTATACACGTCTATAACGTAACATAACCTAACCTAACCCATCTAGCCCCTCGCTGGTAATACTTTACAGAATTCCGTTCGTGTCGACCCGTACGTCTCGGTTGGGACATTATGAACGTCTACAGCGATATATATCCTAACGTAAGGCAGGCCAACATCTCGGATGTAGTATTTTACAACATTCCTAACGTATCGGCCCCTACTTCTCGGTGGGAACATTATATAGGTCTATAACGTAGCATAACCTAACCTAACCCATCTAGCCCCTCGCTGGTAATGTTTTACAGAATCCCGTTCCTGTCGTCCCGTACATCTCGTTTGGGATATTATATACGTCTACAGCGATATATATCCTAACGTAAGGCAGGCTAACATCTCGGATGTAGTATTTTACAACATTCCGGGCGTATTGGCCCCTACTTCTCGGTGGGAACATTATACACGTCTATAACGTAACATAACCTATCCTAACACATCAAGCCCCTCGCTGGTAATGTTTTACAGAATTCCGTTCGTGTCGTCCCGTGCGTCTCGGTTGGGACATTACATACGTCTACAACGTTATATATCCTAACATAAGGCAAGCTAACATCTCGGATGCAGTATTTTACGCCATTCCTGGCGTATCGGCCCCTACTTCACGGTGGGAACATTATACACGTCTATAACGTAATATAACCTAACCTAACACATCCTGCCCGCCGCTGGTAATATTTCACATAATCCCGTTCTTGTCGTTCCGTACGTCTCGGTTGGGATATTATTTACGTCTACAGCGATACATATCCTAACCTAAGGCAGGCTATCACCTCGGATATAGTATTTTACAACATTCCTAACGTATCGGCCCCAACTTCTCGGTGGGAACATTATATAGGTCTATAACGTAATATAACCTAACCTAACACATCAAGCCCCTCGCTGGTAATGTTTTACAGAATCCCGTTCGTGTCGTCCCGTATGTCTCGGTTGGGACATTATATACGTCTATAGCGTTATATATCCTAACCTGAGGCAGGGTATAATCTCGGATGCAGTATTTTACAACATTCCTGGCGTATCGGCACCTACTTCACGGTGGGAACATTATACACGTCTAAAACGTAACATAACCTAACCTAACCCAACTAGCCCCTCGCTGGTAATATTTTACAGAATCCCGTTCGTGTCGTCCCGTACGTCTCGGTTGGGACATTATATACGTCTACAGCGTTATATATCCTAACCTAAGGCAGGCTAACATCTCGGATGAAGTATTTTACGCCATTACTGGCGTATCGGCCCTTACTTTACGGTGGGAACATTATACACGTCTATAACGTAACATATCCTAACCTAACCCATCTAGCCCCTCGCTGGTAATGTTTTACAGAATCCGGTTCGTGACGTCCCGTACATCTCGGTTGGAATGTTATATACGTCTGTAGCGTTACATATCCTAACCTAAGGCAGGCTATCACCTCGGATGTAGTATTTTACAACATTCCTAACCTATCGGCCCCTACTTCACGGTGGGAACATTATACACGTCTATAACGTAGCATAACCTAACCTAGCCCATCTAGCCCTTCGCTGGTAATATTTTACAGAATCCCGTTCGTGTCGTCCCGTACGTCTCTGTTGGCACATTATAAACGTCTACAGCGATATACATCCTACCGTAAGGCAGGCTAACATGTCGGATGTAGTATTTTACAACATTCCTGGCGTATCGGCCCTTACTTTACGGTGGGAACATTATACACGTCTATAACGTAACATAAGGTAACCTAACCCATCTAGCCCCTCGCTGGTAATATTTTACAGTATCCTGTTCGTGTCATCCCGTACGCCTCGGTTGGGATATTATATACGTCTATAGCGTTCTATATCGTAACCTAAGGCAGGCTATCATTTCGGATGCAGTATTTTACAACATTCCTGGCATATCGGCCTCCACTTCTCGGTGGGAACATTATATACGTCTATAACGTATCACAACCTAACCTAACACATCAAGCCCCTCGCTGGAAATGTTTTACAGAATCCCGTTCGTGTCGTCCCGTATGTCTCGGTTGGCACATTATATACGTCTATAGCGTTATATATCCTAACCTAAGGCAGGCTATAATCTCGGGTGCAGTATTTTACAACATTCCTGGCGTATAGGCCCCTACTTCACGGTGGGAACATTATACACGTCTATAACGTAACATAACCTAACGTAACACATCAAGCCCATCGCTGGTAATGTTTTACAGAATCCCGTTCGTGTCGTCCCGTATGTCTCGGTTGGGACATTATATACGTCTATAGCGTTATATATCCTAACCTAAGGCAGGCTATAATATCGGATGCAGTATTTTACAACATTCCTGGCGTATCGGCCCCCACTTCACGGTGGGAACATTATACACGTCTATAACGCAACATAACCTAACCTAACCCATCTAGCCCCTAGCTGGTAATAATTTACAGAATCCCGTTCGTGTCGTCCCGTACGTCTCGGTTGGGACATTATATACGTCTACAGCGTTATATATCCTAACCTAAGGCAGGCTAACATCTCGGATGCAGTATTTTACGCCATTCCTGGCGTATCGGCCCCTACTTCACGGTGGGAACATTATACACGTCTATAACGTAACATAATGTAACCTAACCCATCTAGCCCCTCGCTGGTAATATTTTACAGTATCCTGTTCGTGTCGTCCCGTACGCCTCGGTTGGGATATTATATACGTCTATAGCGTTCTATATCGTAACCTAAGGCAGGCTATCATTTCGGATGCAGTATTTTACAACATTCATGGCGTACCGGCCCCTACTTCTCGGTGGGAACATTATACACGTCTATAACGTAACGTAACCTAACCTAACACATCAAGCCCCTCGCTGGTAATGTTTTACAGAATCCCGTTCCTGTCGTCCCGTACATCTCGTTTGGGATATTATATACGTCTACAGCGATATATATCCTAACGTAAGGCAGGCTAACATCTCGGATGTAGTATTTTACAACATTCCGGGCGTATTGGCCCCTACTTCTCGGTGGGAACATTATACACGTCTATAACGTAACATAACCTATCCTAACACATCAAGCCCCTCGCTGGTAATGTTTTACAGAATTCCGTTCGTGTCGTCCCGTGCGTCTCGGTTGGGACATTACATACGTCTACAACGTTATATATCCTAACATAAGGCAAGCTAACATCTCGGATGCAGTATTTTACGCCATTCCTGGCGTATCGGCCCCTACTTCACGGTGGGAACATTATACACGTCTATAACGTAATATAACCTAACCTAACACATCCTGCCCGCCGCTGGTAATATTTCACATAATCCCGTTCTTGTCGTTCCGTACGTCTCGGTTGGGATATTATTTACGTCTACAGCGATACATATCCTAACCTAAGGCAGGCTATCACCTCGGATATAGTATTTTACAAAATTCCTAACGTATCGGCCCCAACTTCTCGGTGGGAACATTATATAGGTCTATAACGTAATATAACCTAACCTAACACATCAAGCCCCTCGCTGGTAATGTTTTACAGAATCCCGTTCGTGTCGTCGCGTATGTCTCGGTTGGGACATTATATACGTCTATAGCGTTATATATCCTAACCTAAGGCAGGGTATAATCTCGGATGCAGTATTTTACAACATTCCTGGCGTATCGGCACCTACTTCACGGTGGGAACATTATACACGTCTAAAACGTAACATAACCTAACCTAACCCATCTAGCCCCTCGCTGGTAATATTTTACAGAATCCCGTTCGTGTCGTCCCGTACGTCTCGGTTGGGACATTATATACGTCTACAGCGTTATATATCCTAACCTAAGGCAGGCTAACATCTCGGATGCAGTAATTTACGCCATTCCTGGCGTATCGGCCCCTACTTCACGGTGGGAACATTATACACGTCTATAACGTAGCATAACCTAACCTAAAGCATCAAGCCCCTCGCTGGTAATATTTTACAGAATCCCGTTCGTGTCGTCCCGTATGTCTCGGTTGGGACATTATATACGTCTATAGCGTTATATATCCTAACCTAAGGCAGGCTATAATCTCGGATGCAGTATTTTACAAGATTCCTGGCGTATCGGCCCCCACTTCACGGTAGGAACATTATACACGTCTATAACGTAACATAACCTAACCTAACCCATCTAGCCCCTCGCTGGTAATACTTTACAGAATTCCGTTCGTGTCGACCCGTACGTCTCGGTTGGGACATTATGAACGTCTACAGCGATATATATCCTAACGTAAGGCAGGCCAACATCTCGGATGTAGTATTTTACAACATTCCTAACGTATCGGCCCCTACTTCTCGGTGGGAACATTATATAGGTCTATAACGTAGCATAACCTAACCTAACCCATCTAGCCCCTCGCTGGTAATGTTTTACAGAATCCCGTTCCTGTCGTCCCGTACATCTCGTTTGGGATATTATATACGTCTACAGCGATATATATCCTAACGTAAGGCAGGCTAACATCTCGGATGTAGTATTTTACAACATTCCGGGCGTATTGGCCCCTACTTCTCGGTGGGAACATTATACACGTCTATAACGTAACATAACCTATCCTAACACATCAAGCCCCTCGCTGGTAATGTTTTACAGAATTCCGTTCGTGTCGTCCCGTGCGTCTCGGTTGGGACATTACATACGTCTACAACGTTATATATCCTAACATAAGGCAAGCTAACATCTCGGATGCAGTATTTTACGCCATTCCTGGCGTATCGGCCCCTACTTCACGGTGGGAACATTATACACGTCTATAACGTAATATAACCTAACCTAACACATCCTGCCCGCCGCTGGTAATATTTCACATAATCCCGTTCTTGTCGTTCCGTACGTCTCGGTTGGGATATTATTTACGTCTACAGCGATACATATCCTAACCTAAGGCAGGCTATCACCTCGGATATAGTATTTTACAACATTCCTAACGTATCGGCCCCAACTTCTCGGTGGGAACATTATATAGGTCTATAACGTAATATAACCTAACCTAACACATCAAGCCCCTCGCTGGTAATGTTTTACAGAATCCCGTTCGTGTCGTCCCGTATGTCTCGGTTGGGACATTATATACGTCTATAGCGTTATATATCCTAACCTAAGGCAGGGTATAATCTCGGATGCAGTATTTTACAACATTCCTGGCGTATCGGCACCTACTTCACGGTGGGAACATTATACACGTCTAAAACGTAACATAACCTAACCTAACCCAACTAGCCCCTCGCTGGTAATATTTTACAGAATCCCGTTCGTGTCGTCCCGTACGTCTCGGTTGGGACATTATATACGTCTACAGCGTTATATATCCTAACCTAAGGCAGGCTAACATCTCGGATGAAGTATTTTACGCCATTACTGGCGTATCGGCCCTTACTTTACGGTGGGAACATTATACACGTCTATAACGTAACATATCCTAACCTAACCCATCTAGCCCCTCGCTGGTAATGTTTTACAGAATCCGGTTCGTGACGTCCCGTACATCTCGGTTGGAATGTTATATACGTCTGTAGCGTTACATATCCTAACCTAAGGCAGGCTATCACCTCGGATGTAGTATTTTACAACATTCCTAACCTATCGGCCCCTACTTCACGGTGGGAACATTATACACGTCTATAACGTAGCATAACCTAACCTAGCCCATCTAGCCCTTCGCTGGTAATATTTTACAGAATCCCGTTCGTGTCGTCCCGTACGTCTCTGTTGGCACATTATAAACGTCTACAGCGATATACATCCTACCGTAAGGCAGGCTAACATGTCGGATGTAGTATTTTACAACATTCCTGGCGTATCGGCCCTTACTTTACGGTGGGAACATTATACACGTCTATAACGTAACATAAGGTAACCTAACCCATCTAGCCCCTCGCTGGTAATATTTTACAGTATCCTGTTCGTGTCGTCCGGTACGCCTCGGTTGGGATATTATATACGTCTATAGCGTTCTATATCGTAACCTAAGGCAGGCTATCATTTCGGATGCAGTATTTTACAACATTCCTGGCATATCGGCCTCCACTTCTCGGTGGGAACATTATATACGTCTATAACGTATCACAACCTAACCTAACACATCAAGCCCTTCGCTGGAAATGTTTTACAGAATCCCGTTCGTGTCATCCCGTATGTCTCGGTTGGCACATTATATACGTCTATAGCGTTATATATCCTAACCTAAGGCAGGCTATAATCTCGGGTGCAGTATTTTACAACATTCCTGGCGTATAGGCCCCTACTTCACGGTGGGAACATTATACACGTCTATAACGTAACATAACCTAACGTAACACATCAAGCCCATCGCTGGTAATGTTTTACAGAATCCCGTTCGTGTCGTCCCGTATGTCTCGGTTGGGACATTATATACGTCTATAGCGTTATATATCCTAACCTAAGGCAGGCTATAATATCGGATGCAGTATTTTACAACATTCCTGGCGTATCGGCCCCCACTTCACGGTGGGAACATTATACACGTCTATAACGCAACATAACCTAACCTAACCCATCTAGCCCCTAGCTGGTAATAATTTACAGAATCCCGTTCGTGTCGTCCCGTACGTCTCGGTTGGGACATTATATACGTCTACAGCGTTATATATCCTAACCTAAGGCAGGCTAACATCTCGGATGCAGTATTTTACGCCATTCCTGGCGTATCGGCCCCTACTTCACGGTGGGAACATTATACACGTCTATAACGTAACATAATGTAACCTAACCCATCTAGCCCCTCGCTGGTAATATTTTACAGTATCCTGTTCGTGTCGTCCCGTACGCCTCGGTTGGGATATTATATACGTCTATAGCGTTCTATATCGTAACCTAAGGCAGGCTATCATTTCGGATGCAGTATTTTACAACATTCATGGCGTACCGGCCCCTACTTCTCGGTGGGAACATTATACACGTCTATAACGTAACGTAACCTAACCTAACACATCAAGCCCCTCGCTGGTAATGTTTTACAGAATCCCGTTCCTGTCGTCCCGTACATCTCGTTTGGGATATTATATACGTCTACAGCGATATATATCCTAACGTAAGGCAGGCTAACATCTCGGATGTAGTATTTTACAACATTCCGGGCGTATTGGCCCCTACTTCTCGGTGGGAACATTATACACGTCTATAACGTAACATAACCTATCCTAACACATCAAGCCCCTCGCTGGTAATGTTTTACAGAATTCCGTTCGTGTCGTCCCGTGCGTCTCGGTTGGGACATTACATACGTCTACAACGTTATATATCCTAACATAAGGCAAGCTAACATCTCGGATGCAGTATTTTACGCCATTCCTGGCGTATCGGCCCCTACTTCACGGTGGGAACATTATACACGTCTATAACGTAATATAACCTAACCTAACACATCCTGCCCGCCGCTGGTAATATTTCACATAATCCCGTTCTTGTCGTTCCGTACGTCTCGGTTGGGATATTATTTACGTCTACAGCGATACATATCCTAACCTAAGGCAGGCTATCACCTCGGATATAGTATTTTACAAAATTCCTAACGTATCGGCCCCAACTTCTCGGTGGGAACATTATATAGGTCTATAACGTAATATAACCTAACCTAACACATCAAGCCCCTCGCTGGTAATGTTTTACAGAATCCCGTTCGTGTCGTCGCGTATGTCTCGGTTGGGACATTATATACGTCTATAGCGTTATATATCCTAACCTAAGGCAGGGTATAATCTCGGATGCAGTATTTTACAACATTCCTGGCGTATCGGCACCTACTTCACGGTGGGAACATTATACACGTCTAAAACGTAACATAACCTAACCTAACCCATCTAGCCCCTCGCTGGTAATATTTTACAGAATCCCGTTCGTGTCGTCCCGTACGTCTCGGTTGGGACATTATATACGTCTACAGCGTTATATATCCTAACCTAAGGCAGGCTAATATCTCGGATGCAGTAATTTACGCCATTCCTGGCGTATCGGCCCCTACTTCACGGTGGGAACATTATACACGTCTATAACGTAGCATAACCTAACCTAAAGCATCAAGCCCCTCGCTGGTAATATTTTACAGAATCCCGTTCGTGTCGTCCCGTATGTCTCGGTTGGGACATTATATACGTCTATAGCGTTATATATCCTAACCTAAGGCAGGCTATAATCTCGGATGCAGTATTTTACAAGATTCCTGGCGTATCGGCCCCCACTTCACGGTAGGAACATTATACACGTCTATAACGTAACATAACCTAACCTAACCCATCTAGCCCCTCGCTGGTAATACTTTACAGAATTCCGTTCGTGTCGACCCGTACGTCTCGGTTGGGACATTATGAACGTCTACAGCGATATATATCCTAACGTAAGGCAGGCCAACATCTCGGATGTAGTATTTTACAACATTCCTAACGTATCGGCCCCTACTTCTCGGTGGGAACATTATATAGGTCTATAACGTAGCATAACCTAACCTAACCCATCTAGCCCCTCGCTGGTAATGTTTTACAGAATCCCGTTCCTGTCGTCCCGTACATCTCGTTTGGGATATTATATACGTCTACAGCGATATATATCCTAACGTAAGGCAGGCTAACATCTCGGATGTAGTATTTTACAACATTCCGGGCGTATTGGCCCCTACTTCTCGGTGGGAACATTATACACGTCTATAACGTAACATAACCTATCCTAACACATCAAGCCCCTCGCTGGTAATGTTTTACAGAATTCCGTTCGTGTCGTCCCGTGCGTCTCGGTTGGGACATTACATACGTCTACAACGTTATATATCCTAACATAAGGCAAGCTAACATCTCGGATGCAGTATTTTACGCCATTCCTGGCGTATCGGCCCCTACTTCACGGTGGGAACATTATACACGTCTATAACGTAATATAACCTAACCTATCACATCCTGCCCGCCGCTGGTAATATTTCACATAATCCCGTTCTTGTCGTTCCGTACGTCTCGGTTGGGATATTATTTACGTCTACAGCGATACATATCCTAACCTAAGGCAGGCTATCACCTCGGATATAGTATTTTACAACATTCCTAACGTATCGGCCCCAACTTCTCGGTGGGAACATTATATAGGTCTATAACGTAATATAACCTAACCTAACACATCAAGCCCCTCGCTGGTAATGTTTTACAGAATCCCGTTCGTGTCGTCCCGTATGTCTCGGTTGGGACATTATATACGTCTATAGCGTTATATATCCTAACCTAAGGCAGGGTATAATCTCGGATGCAGTATTTTACAACATTCCTGGCGTATCGGCACCTACTTCACGGTGGGAACATTATACACGTCTAAAACGTAACATAACCTAACCTAACCCATCTAGACCCTCGCTGGTAATATTTTACAGAATCCCGTTCGTGTCGTCCCGTACGTCTCGGTTGGGACATTATATACGTCTACAGCGTTATATATCCTAACCTAAGGCAGGCTAACATCTCGGATGCAGTATTTTACGCCATTCCTAACGTATCGGCCCCAACTTCTCGGTGGGAACATTATATAGGTCTATAACGTAATATAACCTAACCTAACACATCAAGCCCCTCGCTGGAAATGTTTTACAGAATCCCGTTCGTGTCGTCCCGTATGTCTCGGTTGGCACATTATATACGTCTATAGCGTTATATATCCTAACCTAAGGCAGGCTATAATCTCGGGTGCAGTATTTTACAACATTCCTGGCGTATAGGCCCCTACTTCACGGTGGGAACATTATACACGTCTATAACGTAACATAACCTAACGTAACACATCAAGCCCATCGCTGGTAATGTTTTACAGAATCCCGTTCGTGTCGTCCCGTATGTCTCGGTTGGGACATTATATACGTCTATAGCGTTATATATCCTAACCTGAGGCAGGCTATAATATCGGATGCAGTATTTTACAACATTCCTGGCGTATCGGCCCCCACTTCACGGTGGGAACATTATACACGTCTATAACGCAACATAACCTAACCTAACCCATCTAGCCCCTAGCTGGTAATAATTTACAGAATCCCGTTCGTGTCGTCCCGTACGTCTCGGTTGGGACATTATATACGTCTACAGCGTTATATATCCTAACCTAAGGCAGGCTAACATCTCGAATGCAGTATTTTACGCCATTCCTGGCGTATCGGCCCCTACATCACGGTGGGAACATTATACACGTCTATAACGTAACATAATGTAACCTAACCCATCTAGCCCCTCGCTGGTAATATTTTACAGTATCCTGTTCGTGTCGTCCCGTACGCCTCGGTTGGGATATTATATACGTCTATAGCGTTCTATATCGTAACCTAAGGCAGGCTATCATTTCGGATGCAGTATTTTACAACATTCATGGCGGACCGGCCCCTACTTCTCGGTGGGAACATTATACACGTCTATAACGTAACGTAACCTAACCTAACACATCAAGCCCCTCGCTGGTAATGTTTTACAGAATCCCGTTCCTGTCGTCCCGTACATCTCGTTTGGGATATTATATACGTCTACAGCGATATATATCCTAACGTAAGGCAGGCTAACATCTCGGATGTAGTATTTTACAACATTCCTAACGTATCGGCCCCAACTTCTCGGTGGGAACATTATATAGGTCTATAACGTAATATAACCTAACCTAACACATCAAGCCCCTCGCTGGTAATGTTTTACAGAATCCCGTTCGTGTCGTCCCGTATGTCTCGGTTGGGACATTATATACGTCTATAGCGTTATATATCCTAACCTAAGGCAGGGTATAATCTCGGATGCAGTATTTTACAACATTCCTGGCGTATCGGCACCTACTTCACGGTGGGAACATTATACACGTCTAAAACGTAACATAACCTAACCTAACCCATCTAGACCCTCGCTGGTAATATTTTACAGAATCCCGTTCGTGTCGTCCCGTACGTCTCGGTTGGGACATTATATACGTCTATAGCGTTATATATCCTAACCTAAGGCAGGGTATAATCTCGGATGCAGTATTTTACAACATTCCTGGCGTATCGGCACCTACTTCACGGTGAGAACATTATACACGTCTAAAACGTAACATAACCTAACCTAACCCAACTAGCCCCTCGCTGGTAATATTTTACAGAATCCCGTTCGTGTCGTCCCGTACGTCTCGGTTGGGACATTATATACGTCTACAGCGTTATATATCCTAACCTAAGGCAGGCTAACATCTCGGATGAAGTATTTTACGCCATTACTGGCGTATCGGCCCTTACTTTACGGTGGGAACATTATACACGTCTATAACGTAACATATCCTAACCTAACCCATCTAGCCCCTCGCTGGTAATGTTTTACAGAATCCGGTTCGTGACGTCCCGTACATCTCGGTTGGAATGTTATATACGTCTGTAGCGTTACATATCCTAACCTAAGGCAGGCTATCACCTCGGATGTAGTATTTTACAACATTCCTAACCTATCGGCCCCTACTTCACGGTGGGAACATTATACACGTCTATAACGTAGCATAACCTAACCTAGCCCATCTAGCCCTTCGCTGGTAATATTTTACAGAATCCCGTTCGTGTCGTCCCGTACGTCTCTGTTGGCACATTATAAACGTCTACAGCGATATACATCCTACCGTAAGGCAGGCTAACATGTCGGATGTAGTATTTTACAACATTCCTGGCGTATCGGCCCTTACTTTACGGTGGGAACATTATACACGTCTATAACGTAACATAAGGTAACCTAACCCATCTAGCCCCTCGCTGGTAATATTTTACAGTATCCTGTTCGTGTCGTCCCGTACGCCTCGGTTGGGATATTATATACGTCTATAGCGTTCTATATCGTAACCTAAGGCAGGCTATCATTTCGGATGCAGTATTTTACAACATTCCTGGCATATCGGCCTCCACTTCTCGGTGGGAACATTATATACGTCTATAACGTATCACAACCTAACCTAACACATCAAGCCCTTCGCTGGAAATGTTTTACAGAATCCCGTTCGTGTCATCCCGTATGTCTCGGTTGGCACATTATATACGTCTATAGCGTTATATATCCTAACCTAAGGCAGGCTATAATCTCGGGTGCAGTATTTTACAACATTCCTGGCGTATAGGCCCCTACTTCACGGTGGGAACATTATACACGTCTATAACGTAACATAACCTAACGTAACACATCAAGCCCATCGCTGGTAATGTTTTACAGAATCCCGTTCGTGTCGTCCCGTATGTCTCGGTTGGGACATTATATACGTCTATAGCGTTATATATCCTAACCTAAGGCAGGCTATAATATCGGATGCAGTATTTTACAACATTCCTGGCGTATCGGCCCCCACTTCACGGTGGGAACATTATACACGTCTATAACGCAACATAACCTAACCTAACCCATCTAGCCCCTAGCTGGTAATAATTTACAGAATCCCGTTCGTGTCGTCCCGTACGTCTCGGTTGGGACATTATATACGTCTACAGCGTTATATATCCTAACCTAAGGCAGGCTAACATCTCGGATGCAGTATTTTACGCCATTCCTGGCGTATCGGCCCCTACTTCACGGTGGGAACATTATACACGTCTATAACGTAACATAATGTAACCTAACCCATCTAGCCCCTCGCTGGTAATATTTTACAGTATCCTGTTCGTGTCGTCCCGTACGCCTCGGTTGGGATATTATATACGTCTATAGCGTTCTATATCGTAACCTAAGGCAGGCTATCATTTCGGATGCAGTATTTTACAACATTCATGGCGTACCGGCCCCTACTTCTCGGTGGGAACATTATACACGTCTATAACGTAACGTAACCTAACCTAACACATCAAGCCCCTCGCTGGTAATGTTTTACAGAATCCCGTTCCTGTCGTCCCGTACATCTCGTTTGGGATATTATATACGTCTACAGCGATATATATCCTAACGTAAGGCAGGCTAACATCTCGGATGTAGTATTTTACAACATTCCGGGCGTATTGGCCCCTACTTCTCGGTGGGAACATTATACACGTCTATAACGTAACATAACCTATCCTAACACATCAAGCCCCTCGCTGGTAATGTTTTACAGAATTCCGTTCGTGTCGTCCCGTGCGTCTCGGTTGGGACATTACATACGTCTACAACGTTATATATCCTAACATAAGGCAAGCTAACATCTCGGATGCAGTATTTTACGCCATTCCTGGCGTATCGGCCCCTACTTCACGGTGGGAACATTATACACGTCTATAACGTAATATAACCTAACCTAACACATCCTGCCCGCCGCTGGTAATATTTCACATAATCCCGTTCTTGTCGTTCCGTACGTCTCGGTTGGGATATTATTTACGTCTACAGCGATACATATCCTAACCTAAGGCAGGCTATCACCTCGGATATAGTATTTTACAAAATTCCTAACGTATCGGCCCCAACTTCTCGGTGGGAACATTATATAGGTCTATAACGTAATATAACCTAACCTAACACATCAAGCCCCTCGCTGGTAATGTTTTACAGAATCCCGTTCGTGTCGTCGCGTATGTCTCGGTTGGGACATTATATACGTCTACAGCGTTATATATCCTAACCTAAGGCAGGCTAACATCTCGGATGCAGTATTTTACGCCATTCCTAACGTATCGGCCCCAACTTCTCGGTGGGAACATTATATAGGTCTATAACGTAATATAACCTAACCTAACACATCAAGCCCCTCGCTGGAAATGTTTTACAGAATCCCGTTCGTGTCGTCCCGTATGTCTCGGTTGGCACATTATATACGTCTATAGCGTTATATATCCTAACCTAAGGCAGGCTATAATCTCGGGTGCAGTATTTTACAACATTCCTGGCGTATAGGCCCCTACTTCACGGTGGGAACATTATACACGTCTATAACGTAACATAACCTAACGTAACACATCAAGCCCATCGCTGGTAATGTTTTACAGAATCCCGTTCGTGTCGTCCCGTATGTCTCGGTTGGGACATTATATACGTCTATAGCGTTATATATCCTAACCTAAGGCAGGCTATAATATCGGATGCAGTATTTTACAACATTCCTGGCGTATCGGCCCCCACTTCACGGTGGGAACATTATACACGTCTATAACGCAACATAACCTAACCTAACCCATCTAGCCCCTAGCTGGTAATAATTTACAGAATCCCGTTCGTGTCGTCCCGTACGTCTCGGTTGGGACATTATATACGTCTACAGCGTTATATATCCTAACCTAAGGCAGGCTAACATCTCGAATGCAGTATTTTACGCCATTCCTGGCGTATCGGCCCCTACATCACGGTGGGAACATTATACACGTCTATAACGTAACATAATGTAACCTAACCCATCTAGCCCCTCGCTGGTAATATTTTACAGTATCCTGTTCGTGTCGTCCCGTACGCCTCGGTTGGGATATTATATACGTCTATAGCGTTCTATATCGTAACCTAAGGCAGGCTATCATTTCGGATGCAGTATTTTACAACATTCATGGCGTACCGGCCCCTACTTCTCGGTGGGAACATTATACACGTCTATAACGTAACGTAACCTAACCTAACACATCAAGCCCCTCGCTGGTAATGTTTTACAGAATCCCGTTCCTGTCGTCCCGTACATCTCGTTTGGGATATTATATACGTCTACAGCGATATATATCCTAACGTAAGGCAGGCTAACATCTCGGATGTAGTATTTTACAACATTCCTAACGTATCGGCCCCAACTTCTCGGTGGGAACATTATATAGGTCTATAACGTAATATAACCTAACCTAACACATCAAGCCCCTCGCTGGTAATGTTTTACAGAATCCCGTTCGTGTCGTCCCGTATGTCTCGGTTGGGACATTATATACGTCTATAGCGTTATATATCCTAACCTAAGGCAGGGTATAATCTCGGATGCAGTATTTTACAACATTCCTGGCGTATCGGCACCTACTTCACGGTGGGAACATTATACACGTCTAAAACGTAACATAACCTAACCTAACCCATCTAGACCCTCGCTGGTAATATTTTACAGAATCCCGTTCGTGTCGTCCCGTACGTCTCGGTTGGGACATTATATACGTCTACAGCGTTATATATCCTAACCTAAGGCAGGCTAACATCTCGGATGCAGTATTTTACGCCATTCCTAACGTATCGGCCCCAACTTCTCGGTGGGAACATTATATAGGTCTATAACGTAATATAACCTAACCTAACACATCAAGCCCCTCGCTGGAAATGTTTTACAGAATCCCGTTCGTGTCGTCCCGTATGTCTCGGTTGGCACATTATATACGTCTATAGCGTTATATATCCTAACCTAAGGCAGGCTATAATCTCGGGTGCAGTATTTTACAACATTCCTGGCGTATAGGCCCCTACTTCACGGTGGGAACATTATACACGTCTATAACGTAACATAACCTAACGTAACACATCAAGCCCATCGCTGGTAATGTTTTACAGAATCCCGTTCGTGTCGTCCCGTATGTCTCGGTTGGGACATTATATACGTCTATAGCGTTATATATCCTAACCTAAGGCAGGCTATAATATCGGATGCAGTATTTTACAACATTCCTGGCGTATCGGCCCCCACTTCACGGTGGGAACATTATACACGTCTATAACGCAACATAACCTAACCTAACCCATCTAGCCCCTAGCTGGTAATAATTTACAGAATCCCGTTCGTGTCGTCCCGTACGTCTCGGTTGGGACATTATATACGTCTACAGCGTTATATATCCTAACCTAAGGCAGGCTAACATCTCGATGCAGTATTTTACGCCATTCCTGGCGTATCGGCCCCTACATCACGGTGGGAACATTATACACGTCTATAACGTAACATAATGTAACCTAACCCATCTAGCCCCTCGCTGGTAATATTTTACAGTATCCTGTTCGTGTCGTCCCGTACGCCTCGGTTGGGATATTATATACGTCTATAGCGTTCTATATCGTAACCTAAGGCAGGCTATCATTTCGGATGCAGTATTTTACAACATTCATGGCGTACCGGCCCCTACTTCTCGGTGGGAACATTATACACGTCTATAACGTAACGTAACCTAACCTAACACATCAAGCCCCTCGCTGGTAATGTTTTACAGAATCCCGTTCCTGTCGTCCCGTACATCTCGTTTGGGATATTATATACGTCTACAGCGATATATATCCTAACGTAAGGCAGGCTAACATCTCGGATGTAGTATTTTACAACATTCCGGGCGTATTGGCCCCTACTTCTCGGTGGGAACATTATACACGTCTATAACGTAACATAACCTATCCTAACACATCAAGCCCCTCGCTGGTAATGTTTTACAGAATTCCGTTCGTGTCGTCCCGTGCGTCTCGGTTGGGACATTACATACGTCTACAACGTTATATATCCTAACATAAGGCAAGCTAACATCTCAGATGCAGTATTTTACGCCATTCCTGGCGTATCGGCCCCTACTTCACGGTGGGAACATTATACACGTCTATAACGTAATATAACCTAACCTAACACATCCTGCCCGCCGCTGGTAATATTTCACATAATCCCGTTCTTGTCGTTCCGTACGTCTCGGTTGGGATATTATTTACGTCTACAGCGATACATATCCTAACCTAAGGCAGGCTATCACCTCGGATATAGTATTTTACAAAATTCCTAACGTATCGGCCCCAACTTCTCGGTGGGAACATTATATAGGTCTATAACGTAATATAACCTAACCTAACACATCAAGCCCCTCGCTGGTAATGTTTTACAGAATCCCGTTCGTGTCGTCGCGTATGTCTCGGTTGGGACATTATATACGTCTATAGCGTTATATATCCTAACCTAAGGCAGGGTATAATCTCGGATGCAGTATTTTACAACATTCCTGGCGTATCGGCACCTACTTCACGGTGGGAACATTATACACGTCTAAAACGTAACATAACCTAACCTAACCCATCTAGCCCCTCGCTGGTAATATTTTACAGAATCCCGTTCGTGTCGTCCCGTACGTCTCGGTTGGGACATTATATACGTCTACAGCGTTATATATCCTAACCTAAGGCAGGCTAACATCTCGGATGCAGTAATTTACGCCATTCCTGGCGTATCGGCCCCTACTTCACGGTGGGAACATTATACACGTCTATAACGTAGCATAACCTAACCTAAAGCATCAAGCCCCTCGCTGGTAATATTTTACAGAATCCCGTTCGTGTCGTCCCGTATGTCTCGGTTGGGACATTATATACGTCTATAGCGTTATATATCCTAACCTAAGGCAGGCTATAATCTCGGATGCAGTATTTTACAAGATTCCTGGCGTATCGGCCCCCACTTCACGGTAGGAACATTATACACGTCTATAACGTAACATAACCTAACCTAACCCATCTAGCCCCTCGCTGGTAATACTTTACAGAATTCCGTTCGTGTCGACCCGTACGTCTCGGTTGGGACATTATGAACGTCTACAGCGATATATATCCTAACGTAAGGCAGGCCAACATCTCGGATGTAGTCTTTTTACAACATTCCTAACGTATCGGCCCCTACTTCTCGGTGGGAACATTATATAGGTCTATAACGTAGCATAACCTAACCTAACCCATCTAGCCCCTCGCTGGTAATGTTTTACAGAATCCCGTTCCTGTCGTCCCGTACATCTCGTTTGGGATATTATATACGTCTACAGCGATATATATCCTAACGTAAGGCAGGCTAACATCTCGGATGTAGTATTTTACAACATTCCGGGCGTATTGGCCCCTACTTCTCGGTGGGAACATTATACACGTCTATAACGTAACATAACCTATCCTAACACATCAAGCCCCTCGCTGGTAATGTTTTACAGAATTCCGTTCGTGTCGTCCCGTGCGTCTCGGTTGGGACATTACATACGTCTACAACGTTATATATCCTAACATAAGGCAAGCTAACATCTCGGATGCAGTATTTTACGCCATTCCTGGCGTATCGGCCCCTACTTCACGGTGGGAACATTATACACGTCTATAACGTAATATAACCTAACCTAACACATCCTGCCCGCCGCTGGTAATATTTCACATAATCCCGTTCTTGTCGTTCCGTACGTCTCGGTTGGGATATTATTTACGTCTACAGCGATACATATCCTAACCTAAGGCAGGCTATCACCTCGGATATAGTATTTTACAACATTCCTAACGTATCGGCCCCAACTTCTCGGTGGGAACATTATATAGGTCTATAACGTAATATAACCTAACCTAACACATCAAGCCCCTCGCTGGTAATGTTTTACAGAATCCCGTTCGTGTCGTCCCGTATGTCTCGGTTGGGACATTATATACGTCTATAGCGTTATATATCCTAACCTAAGGCAGGGTATAATCTCGGATGCAGTATTTTACAACATTCCTGGCGTATCGGCACCTACTTCACGGTGGGAACATTATACACGTCTAAAACGTAACATAACCTAACCTAACCCATCTAGACCCTCGCTGGTAATATTTTACAGAATCCCGTTCGTGTCGTCCCGTACGTCTCGGTTGGGACATTATATACGTCTACAGCGTTATATATCCTAACCTAAGGCAGGCTAACATCTCGGATGCAGTATTTTACGCCATTCCTAACGTATCGGCCCCAACTTCTCGGTGGGAACATTATATAGGTCTATAACGTAATATAACCTAACCTAACACATCAAGCCCCTCGCTGGAAATGTTTTACAGAATCCCGTTCGTGTCGTCCCGTATGTCTCGGTTGGCACATTATATACGTCTATAGCGTTATATATCCTAACCTAAGGCAGGCTATAATCTCGGGTGCAGTATTTTACAACATTCCTGGCGTATAGGCCCCTACTTCACGGTGGGAACATTATACACGTCTATAACGTAACATAACCTAACGTAACACATCAAGCCCATCGCTGGTAATGTTTTACAGAATCCCGTTCGTGTCGTCCCGTATGTCTCGGTTGGGACATTATATACGTCTATAGCGTTATATATCCTAACCTAAGGCAGGCTATAATATCGGATGCAGTATTTTACAACATTCCTGGCGTATCGGCCCCCACTTCACGGTGGGAACATTATACACGTCTATAACGCAACATAACCTAACCTAACCCATCTAGCCCCTAGCTGGTAATAATTTACAGAATCCCGTTCGTGTCGTCCCGTACGTCTCGGTTGGGACATTATATACGTCTACAGCGTTATATATCCTAACCTAAGGCAGGCTAACATCTCGGATGCAGTATTTTACGCCATTCCTGGCGTATCGGCCCCTACTTCACGGTGGGAACATTATACACGTCTATAACGTAACATAATGTAACCTAACCCATCTAGCCCCTCGCTGGTAATATTTTACAGTATCCTGTTCGTGTCGTCCCGTACGCCTCGGTTGGGATATTATATACGTCTATAGCGTTCTATATCGTAACCTAAGGCAGGCTATCATTTCGGATGCAGTATTTTACAACATTCATGGCGTACCGGCCCCTACTTCTCGGTGGGAACATTATACACGTCTATAACGTAACGTAACCTAACCTAACACATCAAGCCCCTCGCTGGTAATGTTTTACAGAATCCCGTTCCTGTCGTCCCGTACATCTCGTTTGGGATATTATATACGTCTACAGCGATATATATCCTAACGTAAGGCAGGCTAACATCTCGGATGTAGTATTTTACAACATTCCGGGCGTATTGGCCCCTACTTCTCGGTGGGAACATTATACACGTCTATAACGTAACATAACCTATCCTAACACATCAAGCCCCTCGCTGGTAATGTTTTACAGAATTCCGTTCGTGTCGTCCCGTGCGTCTCGGTTGGGACATTACATACGTCTACAACGTTATATATCCTAACATAAGGCAAGCTAACATCTCGGATGCAGTATTTTACGCCATTCCTGGCGTATCGGCCCCTACTTCACGGTGGGAACATTATACACGTCTATAACGTAATATAACCTAACCTAACACATCCTGCCCGCCGCTGGTAATATTTCACATAATCCCGTTCTTGTCGTTCCGTACGTCTCGGTTGGGATATTATTTACGTCTACAGCGATACATATCCTAACCTAAGGCAGGCTATCACCTCGGATATAGTATTTTACAAAATTCCTAACTAATCCGTTCGTGTCGTCCCGTACGTCTCGGTTGGGACATTATATACGTCTACAGCGTTATATATCCTAACCTAAGGCAGGCTAACATCTCGGATGCAGTATTTTACAAGATTCCTGGCGTATCGGCCCCCACTTCACGGTAGGAACATTCATTATACACGTCTATAACGTAACATAACCTAACCTAACCCATCTAGCCCCTCGCTGGTAATACTTTACAGAATTCCGTTCGTGTCGACCCGTACGTCTCGGTTGGGACATTATGAACGTCTACAGCGATATATATCCTAACGTAAGGCAGGCCAACATCTCGGATGTAGTATTTTACAACATTCCTAACGTATCGGCCCCTACTTCTCGGTGGGAACATTATATAGGTCTATAACGTAGCATAACCTAACCTAACCCATCTAGCCCCTCGCTGGTAATGTTTTACAGAATCCCGTTCCTGTCGTCCCGTACATCTCGTTTGGGATATTATATACGTCTACAGCGATATATATCCTAACGTAAGGCAGGCTAACATCTCGGATGTAGTATTTTACAACATTCCGGGCGTATTGGCCCCTACTTCTCGGTGGGAACATTATACACGTCTATAACGTAACATAACCTATCCTAACACATCAAGCCCCTCGCTGGTAATGTTTTACAGAATTCCGTTCGTGTCGTCCCGTGCGTCTCGGTTGGGACATTACATACGTCTACAACGTTATATATCCTAACATAAGGCAAGCTAACATCTCGGATGCAGTATTTTACGCCATTCCTGGCGTATCGGCCCCTACTTCACGGTGGGAACATTATACACGTCTATAACGTAATATAACCTAACCTAACACATCCTGCCCGCCGCTGGTAATATTTCACATAATCCCGTTCTTGTCGTTCCGTACGTCTCGGTTGGGATATTATTTACGTCTACAGCGATACATATCCTAACCTAAGGCAGGCTATCACCTCGGATATAGTATTTTACAACATTCCTAACGTATCGGCCCCAACTTCTCGGTGGGAACATTATATAGGTCTATAACGTAATATAACCTAACCTAACACATCAAGCCCCTCGCTGGTAATGTTTTACAGAATCCCGTTCGTGTCGTCCCGTATGTCTCGGTTGGGACATTATATACGTCTATAGCGTTATATATCCTAACCTAAGGCAGGGTATAATCTCGGATGCAGTATTTTACAACATTCCTGGCGTATCGGCACCTACTTCACGGTGGGAACATTATACACGTCTAAAACGTAACATAACCTAACCTAACCCATCTAGACCCTCGCTGGTAATATTTTACAGAATCCCGTTCGTGTCGTCCCGTACGTCTCGGTTGGGACATTATATACGTCTACAGCGTTATATATCCTAACCTAAGGCAGGCTAACATCTCGGATGCAGTATTTTACGCCATTCCTAACGTATCGGCCCCAACTTCTCGGTGGGAACATTATATAGGTCTATAACGTAATATAACCTAACCTAACACATCAAGCCCCTCGCTGGAAATGTTTTACAGAATCCCGTTCGTGTCGTCCCGTATGTCTCGGTTGGCACATTATATACGTCTATAGCGTTATATATCCTAACCTAAGGCAGGCTATAATCTCGGGTGCAGTATTTTACAACATTCCTGGCGTATAGGCCCCTACTTCACGGTGGGAACATTATACACGTCTATAACGTAACATAACCTAACGTAACACATCAAGCCCATCGCTGGTAATGTTTTACAGAATCCCGTTCGTGTCGTCCCGTATGTCTCGGTTGGGACATTATATACGTCTATAGCGTTATATATCCTAACCTAAGGCAGGCTATAATATCGGATGCAGTATTTTACAACATTCCTGGCGTATCGGCCCCCACTTCACGGTGGGAACATTATACACGTCTATAACGCAACATAACCTAACCTAACCCATCTAGCCCCTAGCTGGTAATAATTTACAGAATCCCGTTCGTGTCGTCCCGTACGTCTCGGTTGGGACATTATATACGTCTACAGCGTTATATATCCTAACCTAAGGCAGGCTAACATCTCGGATGCAGTATTTTACGCCATTCCTGGCGTATCGGCCCCTACTTCACGGTGGGAACATTATACACGTCTATAACGTAACATAATGTAACCTAACCCATCTAGCCCCTCGCTGGTAATATTTTACAGTATCCTGTTCGTGTCGTCCCGTACGCCTCGGTTGGGATATTATATACGTCTATAGCGTTCTATATCGTAACCTAAGGCAGGCTATCATTTCGGATGCAGTATTTTACAACATTCATGGCGTACCGGCCCCTACTTCTCGGTGGGAACATTATACACGTCTATAACGTAACGTAACCTAACCTAACACATCAAGCCCCTCGCTGGTAATGTTTTACAGAATCCCGTTCCTGTCGTCCCGTACATCTCGTTTGGGATATTATATACGTCTACAGCGATATATATCCTAACGTAAGGCAGGCTAACATCTCGGATGTAGTATTTTACAACATTCCGGGCGTATTGGCCCCTACTTCTCGGTGGGAACATTATACACGTCTATAACGTAACATAACCTATCCTAACACATCAAGCCCCTCGCTGGTAATGTTTTACAGAATTCCGTTCGTGTCGTCCCGTGCGTCTCGGTTGGGACATTACATACGTCTACAACGTTATATATCCTAACATAAGGCAAGCTAACATCTCGGATGCAGTATTTTACGCCATTCCTGGCGTATCGGCCCCTACTTCACGGTGGGAACATTATACACGTCTATAACGTAATATAACCTAACCTAACACATCCTGCCCGCCGCTGGTAATATTTCACATAATCCCGTTCTTGTCGTTCCGTACGTCTCGGTTGGGATATTATTTACGTCTACAGCGATACATATCCTAACCTAAGGCAGGCTATCACCTCGGATATAGTATTTTACAAAATTCCTAACGTATCGGCCCCAACTTCTCGGTGGGAACATTATATAGGTCTATAACGTAATATAACCTAACCTAACACATCAAGCCCCTCGCTGGTAATGTTTTACAGAATCCCGTTCGTGTCGTCGCGTATGTCTCGGTTGGGACATTATATACGTCTATAGCGTTATATATCCTAACCTAAGGCAGGGTATAATCTCGGATGCAGTATTTTACAACATTCCTGGCGTATCGGCACCTACTTCACGGTGGGAACATTATACACGTCTAAAACGTAACATAACCTAACCTAACCCATCTAGCCCCTCGCTGGTAATATTTTACAGAATCCCGTTCGTGTCGTCCCGTACGTCTCGGTTGGGACATTATATACGTCTACAGCGTTATATATCCTAACCTAAGGCAGGCTAACATCTCGGATGCAGTAATTTACGCCATTCCTGGCGTATCGGCCCCTACTTCACGGTGGGAACATTATACACGTCTATAACGTAGCATAACCTAACCTAAAGCATCAAGCCCCTCGCTGGTAATATTTTACAGAATCCCGTTCGTGTCGTCCCGTATGTCTCGGTTGGGACATTATATACGTCTATAGCGTTATATATCCTAACCTAAGGCAGGCTATAATCTCGGATGCAGTATTTTACAAGATTCCTGGCGTATCGGCCCCCACTTCACGGTAGGAACATTATACACGTCTATAACGTAACATAACCTAACCTAACCCATCTAGCCCCTCGCTGGTAATACTTTACAGAATTCCGTTCGTGTCGTCCCGTACGTCTCGGTTGGGACATTATATACGTCTACAGCGTTATATATCCTAACCTAAGGCAGGCTAACATCTCGGATGCAGTATTTTACGCCATTCCTAACGTATCGGCCCCAACTTCTCGGTGGGAACATTATATAGGTCTATAACGTAATATAACCTAACCTAACACATCAAGCCCCTCGCTGGAAATGTTTTACAGAATCCCGTTCGTGTCGTCCCGTATGTCTCGGTTGGCACATTATATACGTCTATAGCGTTATATATCCTAACCTAAGGCAGGCTATAATCTCGGGTGCAGTATTTTACAACATTCCTGGCGTATAGGCCCCTACTTCACGGTGGGAACATTATACACGTCTATAACGTAACATAACCTAACGTAACACATCAAGCCCATCGCTGGTAATGTTTTACAGAATCCCGTTCGTGTCGTCCCGTATGTCTCGGTTGGGACATTATATACGTCTATAGCGTTATATATCCTAACCTAAGGCAGGCTATAATATCGGATGCAGTATTTTACAACATTCCTGGCGTATCGGCCCCCACTTCACGGTGGGAACATTATACACGTCTATAACGCAACATAACCTAACCTAACCCATCTAGCCCCTAGCTGGTAATAATTTACAGAATCCCGTTCGTGTCGTCCCGTACGTCTCGGTTGGGACATTATATACGTCTACAGCGTTATATATCCTAACCTAAGGCAGGCTAACATCTCGGATGCAGTATTTTACGCCATTCCTGGCGTATCGGCCCCTACTTCACGGTGGGAACATTATACACGTCTATAACGTAACATAATGTAACCTAACCCATCTAGCCCCTCGCTGGTAATATTTTACAGTATCCTGTTCGTGTCGTCCCGTACGCCTCGGTTGGGATATTATATACGTCTATAGCGTTCTATATCGTAACCTAAGGCAGGCTATCATTTCGGATGCAGTATTTTACAACATTCATGGCGTACCGGCCCCTACTTCTCGGTGGGAACATTATACACGTCTATAACGTAACGTAACCTAACCTAACACATCAAGCCCCTCGCTGGTAATGTTTTACAGAATCCCGTTCCTGTCGTCCCGTACATCTCGTTTGGGATATTATATACGTCTACAGCGATATATATCCTAACGTAAGGCAGGCTAACATCTCGGATGTAGTATTTTACAACATTCCGGGCGTATTGGCCCCTACTTCTCGGTGGGAACATTATACACGTCTATAACGTAACATAACCTATCCTAACACATCAAGCCCCTCGCTGGTAATGTTTTACAGAATTCCGTTCGTGTCGTCCCGTGCGTCTCGGTTGGGACATTACATACGTCTACAACGTTATATATCCTAACATAAGGCAAGCTAACATCTCGGATGCAGTATTTTACGCCATTCCTGGCGTATCGGCCCCTACTTCACGGTGGGAACATTATACACGTCTATAACGTAATATAACCTAACCTAACACATCCTGCCCGCCGCTGGTAATATTTCACATAATCCCGTTCTTGTCGTTCCGTACGTCTCGGTTGGGATATTATTTACGTCTACAGCGATACATATCCTAACCTAAGGCAGGCTATCACCTCGGATATAGTATTTTACAAAATTCCTAACTAATCCGTTCGTGTCGTCCCGTACGTCTCGGTTGGGACATTATATACGTCTACAGCGTTATATATCCTAACCTAAGGCAGGCTAACATCTCGGATGCAGTATTTTACAAGATTCCTGGCGTATCGGCCCCCACTTCACGGTAGGAACATTCATTATACACGTCTATAACGTAACATAACCTAACCTAACCCATCTAGCCCCTCGCTGGTAATACTTTACAGAATTCCGTTCGTGTCGACCCGTACGTCTCGGTTGGGACATTATGAACGTCTACAGCGATATATATCCTAACGTAAGGCAGGCCAACATCTCGGATGTAGTATTTTACAACATTCCTAACGTATCGGCCCCTACTTCTCGGTGGGAACATTATATAGGTCTATAACGTAGCATAACCTAACCTAACCCATCTAGCCCCTCGCTGGTAATGTTTTACAGAATCCCGTTCCTGTCGTCCCGTACATCTCGTTTGGGATATTATATACGTCTACAGCGATATATATCCTAACGTAAGGCAGGCTAACATCTCGGATGTAGTATTTTACAACATTCCGGGCGTATTGGCCCCTACTTCTCGGTGGGAACATTATACACGTCTATAACGTAACATAACCTATCCTAACACATCAAGCCCCTCGCTGGTAATGTTTTACAGAATTCCGTTCGTGTCGTCCCGTGCGTCTCGGTTGGGACATTACATACGTCTACAACGTTATATATCCTAACATAAGGCAAGCTAACATCTCGGATGCAGTATTTTACGCCATTCCTGGCGTATCGGCCCCTACTTCACGGTGGGAACATTATACACGTCTATAACGTAATATAACCTAACCTAACACATCCTGCCCGCCGCTGGTAATATTTCACATAATCCCGTTCTTGTCGTTCCGTACGTCTCGGTTGGGATATTATTTACGTCTACAGCGATACATATCCTAACCTAAGGCAGGCTATCACCTCGGATATAGTATTTTACAACATTCCTAACGTATCGGCCCCAACTTCTCGGTGGGAACATTATATAGGTCTATAACGTAATATAACCTAACCTAACACATCAAGCCCCTCGCTGGTAATGTTTTACAGAATCCCGTTCGTGTCGTCCCGTATGTCTCGGTTGGGACATTATATACGTCTATAGCGTTATATATCCTAACCTAAGGCAGGGTATAATCTCGGATGCAGTATTTTACAACATTCCTGGCGTATCGGCACCTACTTCACGGTGGGAACATTATACACGTCTAAAACGTAACATAACCTAACCTAACCCATCTAGACCCTCGCTGGTAATATTTTACAGAATCCCGTTCGTGTCGTCCCGTACGTCTCGGTTGGGACATTATATACGTCTACAGCGTTATATATCCTAACCTAAGGCAGGCTAACATCTCGGATGCAGTATTTTACGCCATTCCTAACGTATCGGCCCCAACTTCTCGGTGGGAACATTATATAGGTCTATAACGTAATATAACCTAACCTAACACATCAAGCCCCTCGCTGGAAATGTTTTACAGAATCCCGTTCGTGTCGTCCCGTATGTCTCGGTTGGCACATTATATACGTCTATAGCGTTATATATCCTAACCTAAGGCAGGCTATAATCTCGGGTGCAGTATTTTACAACATTCCTGGCGTATAGGCCCCTACTTCACGGTGGGAACATTATACACGTCTATAACGTAACATAACCTAACGTAACACATCAAGCCCATCGCTGGTAATGTTTTACAGAATCCCGTTCGTGTCGTCCCGTATGTCTCGGTTGGGACATTATATACGTCTATAGCGTTATATATCCTAACCTAAGGCAGGCTATAATATCGGATGCAGTATTTTACAACATTCCTGGCGTATCGGCCCCCACTTCACGGTGGGAACATTATACACGTCTATAACGCAACATAACCTAACCTAACCCATCTAGCCCCTAGCTGGTAATAATTTACAGAATCCCGTTCGTGTCGTCCCGTACGTCTCGGTTGGGACATTATATACGTCTACAGCGTTATATATCCTAACCTAAGGCAGGCTAACATCTCGGATGCAGTATTTTACGCCATTCCTGGCGTATCGGCCCCTACTTCACGGTGGGAACATTATACACGTCTATAACGTAACATAATGTAACCTAACCCATCTAGCCCCTCGCTGGTAATATTTTACAGTATCCTGTTCGTGTCGTCCCGTACGCCTCGGTTGGGATATTATATACGTCTATAGCGTTCTATATCGTAACCTAAGGCAGGCTATCATTTCGGATGCAGTATTTTACAACATTCATGGCGTACCGGCCCCTACTTCTCGGTGGGAACATTATACACGTCTATAACGTAACGTAACCTAACCTAACACATCAAGCCCCTCGCTGGTAATGTTTTACAGAATCCCGTTCCTGTCGTCCCGTACATCTCGTTTGGGATATTATATACGTCTACAGCGATATATATCCTAACGTAAGGCAGGCTAACATCTCGGATGTAGTATTTTACAACATTCCGGGCGTATTGGCCCCTACTTCTCGGTGGGAACATTATACACGTCTATAACGTAACATAACCTATCCTAACACATCAAGCCCCTCGCTGGTAATGTTTTACAGAATTCCGTTCGTGTCGTCCCGTGCGTCTCGGTTGGGACATTACATACGTCTACAACGTTATATATCCTAACATAAGGCAAGCTAACATCTCGGATGCAGTATTTTACGCCATTCCTGGCGTATCGGCCCCTACTTCACGGTGGGAACATTATACACGTCTATAACGTAATATAACCTAACCTAACACATCCTGCCCGCCGCTGGTAATATTTCACATAATCCCGTTCTTGTCGTTCCGTACGTCTCGGTTGGGATATTATTTACGTCTACAGCGATACATATCCTAACCTAAGGCAGGCTATCACCTCGGATATAGTATTTTACAAAATTCCTAACGTATCGGCCCCAACTTCTCGGTGGGAACATTATATAGGTCTATAACGTAATATAACCTAACCTAACACATCAAGCCCCTCGCTGGTAATGTTTTACAGAATCCCGTTCGTGTCGTCGCGTATGTCTCGGTTGGGACATTATATACGTCTATAGCGTTATATATCCTAACCTAAGGCAGGGTATAATCTCGGATGCAGTATTTTACAACATTCCTGGCGTATCGGCACCTACTTCACGGTGGGAACATTATACACGTCTAAAACGTAACATAACCTAACCTAACCCATCTAGCCCCTCGCTGGTAATATTTTACAGAATCCCGTTCGTGTCGTCCCGTACGTCTCGGTTGGGACATTATATACGTCTACAGCGTTATATATCCTAACCTAAGGCAGGCTAACATCTCGGATGCAGTAATTTACGCCATTCCTGGCGTATCGGCCCCTACTTCACGGTGGGAACATTATACACGTCTATAACGTAGCATAACCTAACCTAAAGCATCAAGCCCCTCGCTGGTAATATTTTACAGAATCCCGTTCGTGTCGTCCCGTATGTCTCGGTTGGGACATTATATACGTCTATAGCGTTATATATCCTAACCTAAGGCAGGCTATAATCTCGGATGCAGTATTTTACAAGATTCCTGGCGTATCGGCCCCCACTTCACGGTAGGAACATTATACACGTCTATAACGTAACATAACCTAACCTAACCCATCTAGCCCCTCGCTGGTAATACTTTACAGAATTCCGTTCGTGTCGTCCCGTACGTCTCGGTTGGGACATTATATACGTCTACAGCGTTATATATCCTAACCTAAGGCAGGCTAACATCTCGGATGCAGTATTTTACGCCATTCCTAACGTATCGGCCCCAACTTCTCGGTGGGAACATTATATAGGTCTATAACGTAATATAACCTAACCTAACACATCAAGCCCCTCGCTGGAAATGTTTTACAGAATCCCGTTCGTGTCGTCCCGTATGTCTCGGTTGGCACATTATATACGTCTATAGCGTTATATATCCTAACCTAAGGCAGGCTATAATCTCGGGTGCAGTATTTTACAACATTCCTGGCGTATAGGCCCCTACTTCACGGTGGGAACATTATACACGTCTATAACGTAACATAACCTAACGTAACACATCAAGCCCATCGCTGGTAATGTTTTACAGAATCCCGTTCGTGTCGTCCCGTATGTCTCGGTTGGGACATTATATACGTCTATAGCGTTATATATCCTAACCTAAGGCAGGCTATAATATCGGATGCAGTATTTTACAACATTCCTGGCGTATCGGCCCCCACTTCACGGTGGGAACATTATACACGTCTATAACGCAACATAACCTAACCTAACCCATCTAGCCCCTAGCTGGTAATAATTTACAGAATCCCGTTCGTGTCGTCCCGTACGTCTCGGTTGGGACATTATATACGTCTACAGCGTTATATATCCTAACCTAAGGCAGGCTAACATCTCGGATGCAGTATTTTACGCCATTCCTGGCGTATCGGCCCCTACTTCACGGTGGGAACATTATACACGTCTATAACGTAACATAATGTAACCTAACCCATCTAGCCCCTCGCTGGTAATATTTTACAGTATCCTGTTCGTGTCGTCCCGTACGCCTCGGTTGGGATATTATATACGTCTATAGCGTTCTATATCGTAACCTAAGGCAGGCTATCATTTCGGATGCAGTATTTTACAACATTCATGGCGTACCGGCCCCTACTTCTCGGTGGGAACATTATACACGTCTATAACGTAACGTAACCTAACCTAACACATCAAGCCCCTCGCTGGTAATGTTTTACAGAATCCCGTTCCTGTCGTCCCGTACATCTCGTTTGGGATATTATATACGTCTACAGCGATATATATCCTAACGTAAGGCAGGCTAACATCTCGGATGTAGTATTTTACAACATTCCGGGCGTATTGGCCCCTACTTCTCGGTGGGAACATTATACACGTCTATAACGTAACATAACCTATCCTAACACATCAAGCCCCTCGCTGGTAATGTTTTACAGAATTCCGTTCGTGTCGTCCCGTGCGTCTCGGTTGGGACATTACATACGTCTACAACGTTATATATCCTAACATAAGGCAAGCTAACATCTCGGATGCAGTATTTTACGCCATTCCTGGCGTATCGGCCCCTACTTCACGGTGGGAACATTATACACGTCTATAACGTAATATAACCTAACCTAACACATCCTGCCCGCCGCTGGTAATATTTCACATAATCCCGTTCTTGTCGTTCCGTACGTCTCGGTTGGGATATTATTTACGTCTACAGCGATACATATCCTAACCTAAGGCAGGCTATCACCTCGGATATAGTATTTTACAAAATTCCTAACGTATCGGCCCCAACTTCTCGGTGGGAACATTATATAGGTCTATAACGTAATATAACCTAACCTAACACATCAAGCCCCTCGCTGGTAATGTTTTACAGAATCCCGTTCGTGTCGTCGCGTATGTCTCGGTTGGGACATTATATACGTCTATAGCGTTATATATCCTAACCTAAGGCAGGGTATAATCTCGGATGCAGTATTTTACAACATTCCTGGCGTATCGGCACCTACTTCACGGTGGGAACATTATACACGTCTAAAACGTAACATAACCTAACCTAACCCATCTAGCCCCTCGCTGGTAATATTTTACAGAATCCCGTTCGTGTCGTCCCGTACGTCTCGGTTGGGACATTATATACGTCTACAGCGTTATATATCCTAACCTAAGGCAGGCTAACATCTCGGATGCAGTAATTTACGCCATTCCTGGCGTATCGGCCCCTACTTCACGGTGGGAACATTATACACGTCTATAACGTAGCATAACCTAACCTAAAGCATCAAGCCCCTCGCTGGTAATATTTTACAGAATCCCGTTCGTGTCGTCCCGTATGTCTCGGTTGGGACATTATATACGTCTATAGCGTTATATATCCTAACCTAAGGCAGGCTATAATCTCGGATGCAGTATTTTACAAGATTCCTGGCGTATCGGCCCCCACTTCACGGTAGGAACATTATACACGTCTATAACGTAACATAACCTAACCTAACCCATCTAGCCCCTCGCTGGTAATACTTTACAGAATTCCGTTCGTGTCGACCCGTACGTCTCGGTTGGGACATTATGAACGTCTACAGCGATATATATCCTAACGTAAGGCAGGCCAACATCTCGGATGTAGTATTTTACAACATTCCTAACGTATCGGCCCCTACTTCTCGGTGGGAACATTATATAGGTCTATAACGTAGCATAACCTAACCTAACCCATCTAGCCCCTCGCTGGTAATGTTTTACAGAATCCCGTTCCTGTCGTCCCGTACATCTCGTTTGGGATATTATATACGTCTACAGCGATATATATCCTAACGTAAGGCAGGCTAACATCTCGGATGTAGTATTTTACAACATTCCGGGCGTATTGGCCCCTACTTCTCGGTGGGAACATTATACACGTCTATAACGTAACATAACCTATCCTAACACATCAAGCCCCTCGCTGGTAATGTTTTACAGAATTCCGTTCGTGTCGTCCCGTGCGTCTCGGTTGGGACATTACATACGTCTACAACGTTATATATCCTAACATAAGGCAAGCTAACATCTCGGATGCAGTATTTTACGCCATTCCTGGCGTATCGGCCCCTACTTCACGGTGGGAACATTATACACGTCTATAACGTAATATAACCTAACCTAACACATCCTGCCCGCCGCTGGTAATATTTCACATAATCCCGTTCTTGTCGTTCCGTACGTCTCGGTTGGGATATTATTTACGTCTACAGCGATACATATCCTAACCTAAGGCAGGCTATCACCTCGGATATAGTATTTTACAACATTCCTAACGTATCGGCCCCAACTTCTCGGTGGGAACATTATATAGGTCTATAACGTAATATAACCTAACCTAACACATCAAGCCCCTCGCTGGTAATGTTTTACAGAATCCCGTTCGTGTCGTCCCGTATGTCTCGGTTGGGACATTATATACGTCTATAGCGTTATATATCCTAACCTAAGGCAGGGTATAATCTCGGATGCAGTATTTTACAACATTCCTGGCGTATCGGCACCTACTTCACGGTGGGAACATTATACACGTCTAAAACGTAACATAACCTAACCTAACCCAACTAGCCCCTCGCTGGTAATATTTTACAGAATCCCGTTCGTGTCGTCCCGTACGTCTCGGTTGGGACATTATATACGTCTACAGCGTTATATATCCTAACCTAAGGCAGGCTAACATCTCGGATGAAGTATTTTACGCCATTACTGGCGTATCGGCCCTTACTTTACGGTGGGAACATTATACACGTCTATAACGTAACATATCCTAACCTAACCCATCTAGCCCCTCGCTGGTAATGTTTTACAGAATCCGGTTCGTGACGTCCCGTACATCTCGGTTGGAATGTTATATACGTCTGTAGCGTTACATATCCTAACCTAAGGCAGGCTATCACCTCGGATGTAGTATTTTACAACATTCCTAACCTATCGGCCCCTACTTCACGGTGGGAACATTATACACGTCTATAACGTAGCATAACCTAACCTAGCCCATCTAGCCCTTCGCTGGTAATATTTTACAGAATCCCGTTCGTGTCGTCCCGTACGTCTCTGTTGGCACATTATAAACGTCTACAGCGATATACATCCTACCGTAAGGCAGGCTAACATGTCGGATGTAGTATTTTACAACATTCCTGGCGTATCGGCCCTTACTTTACGGTGGGAACATTATACACGTCTATAACGTAACATAAGGTAACCTAACCCATCTAGCCCCTCGCTGGTAATATTTTACAGTATCCTGTTCGTGTCGTCCCGTACGCCTCGGTTGGGATATTATATACGTCTATAGCGTTCTATATCGTAACCTAAGGCAGGCTATTATTTCGGATGCAGTATTTTACAACATTCCTGGCATATCGGCCTCCACTTCTCGGTGGGAACATTATATACGTCTATAACGTATCACAACCTAACCTAACACATCAAGCCCCTCGCTGGAAATGTTTTACAGAATCCCGTTCGTGTCGTCCCGTATGTCTCGGTTGGCACATTATATACGTCTATAGCGTTATATATCCTAACCTAAGGCAGGCTATAATCTCGGGTGCAGTATTTTACAACATTCCTGGCGTATAGGCCCCTACTTCACGGTGGGAACATTATACACGTCTATAACGTAACATAACCTAACGTAACACATCAAGCCCATCGCTGGTAATGTTTTACAGAATCCCGTTCGTGTCGTCCCGTATGTCTCGGTTGGGACATTATATACGTCTATAGCGTTATATATCCTAACCTAAGGCAGGCTATAATATCGGATGCAGTATTTTACAACATTCCTGGCGTATCGGCCCCCACTTCACGGTGGGAACATTATACACGTCTATAACGCAACATAACCTAACCTAACCCATCTAGCCCCTAGCTGGTAATAATTTACAGAATCCCGTTCGTGTCGTCCCGTACGTCTCGGTTGGGACATTATATACGTCTACAGCGTTATATATCCTAACCTAAGGCAGGCTAACATCTCGGATGCAGTATTTTACGCCATTCCTGGCGTATCGGCCCCTACTTCACGGTGGGAACATTATACACGTCTATAACGTAACATAATGTAACCTAACCCATCTAGCCCCTCGCTGGTAATATTTTACAGTATCCTGTTCGTGTCGTCCCGTACGCCTCGGTTGGGATATTATATACGTCTATAGCGTTCTATATCGTAACCTAAGGCAGGCTATCATTTCGGATGCAGTATTTTACAACATTCATGGCGTACCGGCCCCTACTTCTCGGTGGGAACATTATACACGTCTATAACGTAACGTAACCTAACCTAACACATCAAGCCCCTCGCTGGTAATGTTTTACAGAATCCCGTTCCTGTCGTCCCGTACATCTCGTTTGGGATATTATATACGTCTACAGCGATATATATCCTAACGTAAGGCAGGCTAACATCTCGGATGTAGTATTTTACAACATTCCGGGCGTATTGGCCCCTACTTCTCGGTGGGAACATTATACACGTCTATAACGTAACATAACCTATCCTAACACATCAAGCCCCTCGCTGGTAATGTTTTACAGAATTCCGTTCGTGTCGTCCCGTGCGTCTCGGTTGGGACATTACATACGTCTACAACGTTATATATCCTAACATAAGGCAAGCTAACATCTCGGATGCAGTATTTTACGCCATTCCTGGCGTATCGGCCCCTACTTCACGGTGGGAACATTATACACGTCTATAACGTAATATAACCTAACCTAACACATCCTGCCCGCCGCTGGTAATATTTCACATAATCCCGTTCTTGTCGTTCCGTACGTCTCGGTTTGGATATTATTTACGTCTACAGCGATACATATCCTAACCTAAGGCAGGCTATCACCTCGGATATAGTATTTTACAAAATTCCTAACGTATCGGCCCCAACTTCTCGGTGGGAACATTATATAGGTCTATAACGTAATATAACCTAACCTAACACATCAAGCCCCTCGCTGGTAATGTTTTACAGAATCCCGTTCGTGTCGTCGCGTATGTCTCGGTTGGGACATTATATACGTCTATAGCGTTATATATCCTAACCTAAGGCAGGGTATAATCTCGGATGCAGTATTTTACAACATTCCTGGCGTATCGGCACCTACTTCACGGTGGGAACATTATACACGTCTAAAACGTAACATAACCTAACCTAACCCATCTAGCCCCTCGCTGGTAATATTTTACAGAATCCCGTTCGTGTCGTCCCGTACGTCTCGGTTGGGACATTATATACGTCTACAGCGTTATATATCCTAACCTAAGGCAGGCTAACATCTCGGATGCAGTAATTTACGCCATTCCTGGCGTATCGGCCCCTACTTCACGGTGGGAACATTATACACGTCTATAACGTAGCATAACCTAACCTAAAGCATCAAGCCCCTCGCTGGTAATATTTTACAGAATCCCGTTCGTGTCGTCCCGTATGTCTCGGTTGGGACATTATATACGTCTATAGCGTTATATATCCTAACCTAAGGCAGGCTATAATCTCGGATGCAGTATTTTACAAGATTCCTGGCGTATCGGCCCCCACTTCACGGTAGGAACATTATACACGTCTATAACGTAACATAACCTAACCTAACCCATCTAGCCCCTCGCTGGTAATACTTTACAGAATTCCGTTCGTGTCGACCCGTACGTCTCGGTTGGGACATTATGAACGTCTACAGCGATATATATCCTAACGTAAGGCAGGCCAACATCTCGGATGTAGTATTTTACAACATTCCTAACGTATCGGCCCCTACTTCTCGGTGGGAACATTATATAGGTCTATAACGTAGCATAACCTAACCTAACCCATCTAGCCCCTCGCTGGTAATGTTTTACAGAATCCCGTTCCTGTCGTCCCGTACATCTCGTTTGGGATATTATATACGTCTACAGCGATATATATCCTAACGTAAGGCAGGCTAACATCTCGGATGTAGTATTTTACAACATTCCGGGCGTATTGGCCCCTACTTCTCGGTGGGAACATTATACACGTCTATAACGTAACATAACCTATCCTAACACATCAAGCCCCTCGCTGGTAATGTTTTACAGAATTCCGTTCGTGTCGTCCCGTGCGTCTCGGTTGGGACATTACATACGTGTACAACGTTATATATCCTAACATAAGGCAAGCTAACATCTCGGATGCAGTATTTTACGCCATTCCTGGCGTATCGGCCCCTACTTCACGGTGGGAACATTATACACGTCTATAACGTAATATAACCTAACCTAACACATCCTGCCCGCCGCTGGTAATATTTCACATAATCCCGTTCTTGTCGTTCCGTACGTCTCGGTTGGGATATTATTTACGTCTACAGCGATACATATCCTAACCTAAGGCAGGCTATCACCTCGGATATAGTATTTTACAACATTCCTAACGTATCGGCCCCAACTTCTCGGTGGGAACATTATATAGGTCTATAACGTAATATAACCTAACCTAACACATCAAGCCCCTCGCTGGTAATGTTTTACAGAATCCCGTTCGTGTCGTCCCGTATGTCTCGGTTGGGACATTATATACGTCTATAGCGTTATATATCCTAACCTAAGGCAGGGTATAATCTCGGATGCAGTATTTTACAACATTCCTGGCGTATCGGCACCTACTTCACGGTGGGAACATTATACACGTCTAAAACGTAACATAACCTAACCTAACCCAACTAGCCCCTCGCTGGTAATATTTTACAGAATCCCGTTCGTGTCGTCCCGTACGTCTCGGTTGGGACATTATATACGTCTACAGCGTTATATATCCTAACCTAAGGCAGGCTAACATCTCGGATGAAGTATTTTACGCCATTACTGGCGTATCGGCCCTTACTTTACGGTGGGAACATTAT
The DNA here is from genome assembly GCA_963969225.1 of Xylocopa violacea. Lineage (NCBI taxonomy): Eukaryota > Metazoa > Arthropoda > Insecta > Hymenoptera > Apidae > Xylocopa > Xylocopa violacea. The sequence goes on along the minus strand of CAXAJV010000008.1, from coordinate 13,931,201 downwards.
ACACGTCTATAACGTAACATATCCTAACCTAACCCATCTAGCCCCTCGCTGGTAATGTTTTACAGAATCCGGTTCGTGACGTCCCGTACATCTCGGTTGGAATGTTATATACGTCTGTAGCGTTACATATCCTAACCAAAGGCAGGCTATCACCTCGGATGTAGTATTTTACAACATTCCTAACCTATCGGCCCCTACTTCACGGTGGGAACATTATACACGTCTATAACGTAGCATAACCTAACCTAGCCCATCTAGCCCTTCGCTGGTAATATTTTACAGAATCCCGTTCGTGTCGTCCCGTACGTCTCTGTTGGCACATTATAAACGTCTACAGCGATATACATCCTACCGTAAGGCAGGCTAACATGTCGGATGTAGTATTTTACAACATTCCTGGCGTATCGGCCCTTACTTTACGGTGGGAACATTATACACGTCTATAACGTAACATAAGGTAACCTAACCCATCTAGCCCCTCGCTGGTAATATTTTACAGTATCCTGTTCGTGTCGTCCCGTACGCCTCGGTTGGGATATTATATACGTCTATAGCGTTCTATATCGTAACCTAAGGCAGGCTATCATTTCGGATGCAGTATTTTACAACATTCCTGGCATATCGGCCTCCACTTCTCGGTGGGAACATTATATACGTCTATAACGTATCACAACCTAACCTAACACATCAAGCCCCTCGCTGGAAATGTTTTACAGAATCCCGTTCGTGTCGTCCCGTATGTCTCGGTTGGCACATTATATACGTCTATAGCGTTATATATCCTAACCTAAGGCAGGCTATAATCTCGGGTGCAGTATTTTACAACATTCCTGGCGTATAGGCCCCTACTTCACGGTGGGAACATTATACACGTCTATAACGTAACATAACCTAACGTAACACATCAAGCCCATCGCTGGTAATGTTTTACAGAATCCCGTTCGTGTCGTCCCGTATGTCTCGGTTGGGACATTATATACGTCTATAGCGTTATATATCCTAACCTAAGGCAGGCTATAATATCGGATGCAGTATTTTACAACATTCCTGGCGTATCGGCCCCCACTTCACGGTGGGAACATTATACACGTCTATAACGCAACATAACCTAACCTAACCCATCTAGCCCCTAGCTGGTAATAATTTACAGAATCCCGTTCGTGTCGTCCCGTACGTCTCGGTTGGGACATTATATACGTCTACAGCGTTATATATCCTAACCTAAGGCAGGCTAACATCTCGGATGCAGTATTTTACGCCATTCCTGGCGTATCGGCCCCTACTTCACGGTGGGAACATTATACACGTCTATAACGTAACATAATGTAACCTAACCCATCTAGCCCCTCGCTGGTAATATTTTACAGTATCCTGTTCGTGTCGTCCCGTACGCCTCGGTTGGGATATTATATACGTCTATAGCGTTCTATATCGTAACCTAAGGCAGGCTATCATTTCGGATGCAGTATTTTACAACATTCATGGCGTACCGGCCCCTACTTCTCGGTGGGAACATTATACACGTCTATAACGTAACATAACCTATCCTAACACATCAAGCCCCTCGCTGGTAATGTTTTACAGAATTCCGTTCGTGTCGTCCCGTGCGTCTCGGTTGGGACATTACATACGTCTACAACGTTATATATCCTAACATAAGGCAAGCTAACATCTCGGATGCAGTATTTTACGCCATTCCTGGCGTATCGGCCCCTACTTCACGGTGGGAACATTATACACGTCTATAACGTAATATAACCTAACCTAACACATCCTGCCCGCCGCTGGTAATATTTCACATAATCCCGTTCTTGTCGTTCCGTACGTCTCGGTTGGGATATTATTTACGTCTACAGCGATACATATCCTAACCTAAGGCAGGCTATGACCTCGGATATAGTATTTTACAAAATTCCTAACGTATCGGCCCCAACTTCTCGGTGGGAACATTATATAGGTCTATAACGTAATATAACCTAACCTAACACATAAAGCCCCTCGCTGGTAATGTTTTACAGAATCCCGTTCGTGTCGTCGCGTATGTCTCGGTTGGGACATTATATACGTCTATAGCGTTATATATCCTAACCTAAGGCAGGGTATAATCTCGGATGCAGTATTTTACAACATTCCTGGCGTATCGGCACCTACTTCACGGTGGGAACATTATACACGTCTAAAACGTAACATAACCTAACCTAACCCATCTAGCCCCTCGCTGGTAATATTTTACAGAATCCCGTTCGTGTCGTCCCGTATGTCTCGGTTGGGACATTATATACGTCTATAGCGTTATATATCCTAACCTAAGGCAGGCTATAATCTCGGATGCAGTATTTTACAAGATTCCTGGCGTATCGGCCCCCACTTCACGGTAGGAACATTATACACGTCTATAACGTAACATAACCTAACCTAACCCATCTAGCCCCTCGCTGGTAATACTTTACAGAATTCCGTTCGTGTCGACCCGTACGTCTCGGTTGGGACATTATGAACGTCTACAGCGATATATATCCTAACGTAAGGCAGGCCAACATCTCGGATGTAGTATTTTACAACATTCCTAACGTATCGGCCCCTACTTCTCGGTGGGAACATTATATAGGTCTATAACGTAGCATAACCTAACCTAACCCATCTAGCCCCTCGCTGGTAATGTTTTACAGAATCCCGTTCCTGTCGTCCCGTACATCTCGTTTGGGATATTATATACGTCTACAGCGATATATATCCTAACGTAAGGCAGGCTAACATCTCGGATGTAGTATTTGACAACATTCCGGGCGTATTGGCCCCTACTTCTCGGTGGGAACATTATACACGTCTATAACGTAACATAACCTATCCTAACACATCAAGCCCCTCGCTGGTAATGTTTTACAGAATTCCGTTCGTGTCGTCCCGTGCGTCTCGGTTGGGACATTACATACGTCTACAACGTTATATATCCTAACATAAGGCAAGCTAACATCTCGGATGCAGTATTTTGCGCCATTCCTGGCGTATCGGGCCCTACTTCACGGTGGGAACATTATACACGTCTATAACGTAATATAACCTAACCTAACACATCCTGCCCGCCGCTGGTAATATTTCACATAATCCCGTTCTTGTCGTTCCGTACGTCTCGGTTGGGATATTATTTACGTCTACAGCGATACATATCCTAACCTAAGGCAGGCTATCACCTCGGATATAGTATTTTACAACATTCCTAACGTATCGGCCCCAACTTCTCGGTGGGAACATTATATAGGTCTATAACGTAATATAACCTAACCTAACACATCAAGCCCCTCGCTGGTAATGTTTTACAGAATCCCGTTCGTGTCGTCCCGTATGTCTCGGTTGGGACATTATATACGTCTATAGCGTTATATATCCTAACCTAAGGCAGGGTATAATCTCGGATGCAGTATTTTACAACATTCCTGGCGTATCGGCACCTACTTCACGGTGGGAACATTATACACGTCTAAAACGTAACATAACCTAACCTAACCCATCTAGACCCTCGCTGGTAATATTTTACAGAATCCCGTTCGTGTCGTCCCGTACGTCTCGGTTGGGACATTATATACGTCTACAGCGTTATATATCCTAACCTAAGGCAGGCTAACATCTCGGATGCAGTATTTTACGCCATTCCTAACGTATCGGCCCCAACTTCTCGGTGGGAACATTATATAGGTCTATAACGTAATATAACCTAACCTAACACATCAAGCCCCTCGCTGGTAATGTTTTACAGAATCCCGTTCGTGTCGTCCCGTATGTCTCGGTTGAGACATTATATACGTCTATAGCGTTATATATCCTAACCTAAGGCAGGGTATAATCTCGGATGCAGTATTTTACAACATTCCTGGCGTATCGGCACCTACTTCACGGTGGGAACATTATACACGTCTAAAACGTAACATAACCTAACCTAACCCATCTAGCCCCTCGCTGGTAATATTTTACAGAATCCCGTTCGTGTCGTCCTGTACGTCTCGGTTGGGACATTATATACGTCTACAGCGTTATATATCCTAACCTAAGGCAGGCTAACATCTCGGATGCAGTATTTTACGCCATTCCTGGCGTATCGGCCCCTACTTCACGGTGGGAACATTATACACGTCTATAACGTAGCATAACCTAACCTAAAGCATCAAGCCCCTCGCTGGTAATATTTTACAGAATCCCGTTCGTGTCGTCCCGTATGTCTCGGTTGGGACATTATATACGTCTATAGCGTTATATATCCTAACCTAAGGCAGGCTATAATCTCGGATGCAGTATTTTACAAGATTCCTGGCGTATCGGCCCCCACTTCACGGTAGGAACATTATACACGTCTATAACGTAACATAACCTAACCTAACCCATCTAGCCCCTCGCTGGTAATGTTTTACAGAATCCCGTTCCTGTCGTCCCGTACATCTCGTTTGTGATATTATATACGTCTACAGCGATATATATCCTAACGTAAGGCAGGCTATCATCTCGGATGTAGTATTTTACAACATTCCTGGCGTATTGGCCCCTATTTCTCGGTGGGAACATTATACACGTCTATAACGTAACATAACCTATCCTAACACATCAAGCCCCTCGCTGGTAATGTTTTACAGAATCCCGTTCGTGTCGTGCCGTGCGTCTCGGTTGGGACATTACATACGTCTACAACGTTATATATCCTAACATAAGGCAGGCTAACATCTCGGATGCAGTATTTTACGCCATTCCTGGCGTATCGGCCCCTACTTCACGGTGGGAACATTATACACGTCTATAACGTAATATAACCTAACCTAACACATCCTGCCCGCCGCTGGTAATATTTCACATAATCCCGTTCTTGTCGTTTCGTACGTCTCGGTTGGGATATTATATACGTCTACAGCGATATATATCCTAACCTAAGGCAGGCTATCACCTTGGATGTAGTATTTTACAACATTCCTAACGTATCGGCCCCAACTTCTCGGTGGGAACATTATATAGGACTATAACGTAATATAACCTAACCTAACACATCAAGCCCCTCGCTGGTAATGTTTTACAGAATCCCGTTCGTGCCGTCCCATATGTCTCGGTTGGGACATTATATACGTCTATAGCGTTATATATCCTAACCTAAGGCAGGCTATAATCTCGGATGCAATATTTTACAACATTCCTGGCGTATCGGCCCCTACTCCACGGTGGGAACATTATACACGTTTATAACGTAACATAACCTAACCTAACCCATCTAGCCCCTCGCTAGTAATATTTCACAGAATCCCGTTCGTGTCGTCCCGTACGTCTCGGTTGGGACATTATAAACGTCTACAGCGATATATATCCTAACGTAAGGCAGGCCAACATCTCGGATGTAGTATTTTACAACATTCCTAACGTATCGGCCCCTACTTCTCGGTGGGAACATTATATAGGTCTATAACGTAGCATAACCTGATCTAACCCATCTAGCCCCTCGCTGGTAATGTTTTACAGAATCCCGTTCCTGTCGTCCCGTACGTCTGGGTTGGGACATTATAAACGTCTACAGCGATATATATTCTAACGTAAGGCAGGCCAACATCCCGGATGTAGTATTTTACAACATTCCTAACGTATCGGCCCCTACTTCTCGGTGGGAACATTATATAGGTCTAGAACGTAGCATAACCTAACCTAACCCATCTAGCCCCTCGCTGGTAATGTTTTACAGATTCCCGTTCCTGTCGTCCCGTACATCTCGGTTGGGATATTATATACGTCTACAGCGATATATATCCTAACGTAAGGCACGCTAACATCTCGGATGTAGTATTTTACAACATTCCTGGCGTATCGGCCCCTACTTCTCGGTGGGAACATTATACACGTCTATAACGTAACATAACCAAACCTAACACATCAAGCCCCTCGCTGGTAATGTTTTACAGAATCCCGTTCGTGTCGTCCCGTGCGTCTCGGTTGGGACATTATATACGTCTACAGCGATATATATCCTAACGTAAGGCAGGCCAACATCTCGGATGTAGTATTTTACAACATTCCTAACGTATCGGCCCCTACTTCTCGGTGGGAACATTATATAGGTCTATAACGTAGCATAACCTAACCTAAGCCATCTAGCCCCTCGCTGGTAATATTTCACACAATCCCGTTCGTGTCGTCCCGTACGTCTCGGTTGGGATATAATATACGTCTATAGCGTTATATATCCTAACCTAAGGCAGGCTATCATCTCGGATGCAGTATTTTACAACATTCCTGGCATATCGGCCCCTACTTCTCGGTGGGAACATTATATACGTCTATAACGTATCACAACCTAACCTAACCCATCTAGCCCCTCGCTGGTAATGTTTTACAGAATCCCGTTCCTGTCGTCCCGTACGTATCGGTTGGGACATTATAAACGTCTACAGCGATATATATCCTAACGTAAGGCAGGCCAACATCTCGGATGTAGTATTTTACAACATTCCTAACGTATCGGCCCCTACTTCTCGGTGGGAACATTATATAGGTCTATAACGTAGCATAACCTAACCTAACCCATCTAGCCCCTCGCTGGTAATGTTTTACAGAATCCCGTTCCTGTCGTCCCGTACATCTCGTTTGTGATATTATATACGTCTACAGCGATATATATCCTAACGTAAGGCAGGCTATCATCTCGGATGTAGTATTTTACAACATTCCTGGCGTATTGGCCCCTATTTCTCGGTGGGAACATTATACACGTCTATAACGTAACATAACCTATCCTAACACATCAAGCCCCTCGCTGGTAATGTTTTACAGAATCCCGTTCGTGTCGTCCCGTGCGTCTCGGTTGGGACATTACATACGTCTACAACGTTATATATCCTAACATAAGGCAGGCTAACATCTCGGATGCAGTATTTTACGCCATTCCTGGCGTATCGGCCCCTACTTCACGGTGGGAACATTATACACGTCTATAACGTAATATAACCTAACCTAACACATCCTGCCCGCCGCTGGTAATATTTCACATAATCCCGTTCTTGTCGTTCCGTACGTCTCGGTTGGGATATTATATACGTCTACGGCGATATATATCCTAACCTAAGGCAGGCTATCACCTTGGATGTAGTATTTTACAACATTCCTAACGTATCGGCCCCTACTTCTCGGTGGGAACATTATATAGGTCTATAACGTAGCATAACCTAACCTAACCCATCTAGCCCCTCGCTGGTAATGTTTTACAGAATCCCGTTCCTGTCGTCCCGTACATCTCGTTTGTGATATTATATACGTCTACAGCGATATATATCCTAACGTAAGGCAGGCTATCATCTCGGATGTAGTATTTTACAACATTCCTGGCGTATCGGCCCCTACTCCACGGTGGGAACATTATACACGTTTATAACGTAACCCAACCTAACCTAACCCATCTAGCCCCTCGCTAGTAATATTTCACAGAATCCCGTTCGTGTCGTCCCGTCCGTCTCGGTTGGGACATCATAAACGTCTACAGCGATATGTATCCTAACCTAAGGCAGGCTATCACCTCGGGTGCAGTATTTTATGCCATTCCTGGCGTATCGGCCCCTACTTTACGGTGGGAACATTATACACGTCTATAACGTAACAGAACCTAACCTCACCCATCTAGCACCTCGCTGGTAATATTTTACAGAATCCCGTTCGTGTCGTCCTGTACGTCTCGGTTGGGACATTATAAACGTCTACAGCGATATATATCCTAACGTAAGGCAGGCCAACATCTCGGATGTAGTATTTTACAACATTCCTAACGTATCGGCCCCTACTTCTCGGTGGGAACATTATATAGGTCTATAACGTAGCATAACCTGACCTAACCCATCTAGCCCCTCGCTGGTAATGTTTTACAGAATCCCGTTCCTGTCGTCCCGTACGTCTGGGTTGGGACATTATAAACGTCTACAGCGATATATATTCTAACGTAAGGCAGGCCAACATCCCGGATGTAGTATTTTACAACATTCCTAACGTATCGGCCCCTACTTCTCGGTGGGAACATTATATAGGTCTAGAACGTAGCATAACCTAACCTAACCCATCTAGCCCCTCGCTGGTAATGTTTTACAGATTCCCGTTCCTGTCGTCCCGTACATCTCGGTTGGGATATTATATACGTCTACAGCGATATATATCCTAACGTAAGGCACGCTAACATCTCGGATGTAGTATTTTACAACATTCCTGGCGTATCGGCCCCTACTTCTCGGTGGGAACATTATACACGTCTATAACGTAACATAACCAAACCTAACACATCAAGCCCCTCGCTGGTAATGTTTTACAGAATCCCGTTCGTGTCGTCCCGTGCGTCTCGGTTGGGACATTATATACGTCTACAGCGATATATATCCTAACGTAAGGCAGGCCAACATCTCGGATGTAGTATTTTACAACATTCCTAACGTATCGGCCCCTACTTCTCGGTGGGAACATTATATAGGTCTATAACGTAGCATAACCTAACCTAAGCCATCTAGCCCCTCGCTTGTAATATTTCACACAATCCCGTTCGTGTCGTCCCGTACGTCTCGGTTGGGATATAATATACGTCTATAGCGTTATATATCCTAACCTAAGGCAGGCTATCATCTCGGATGCAGTATTTTACAACATTCCTGGCATATCGGCCCCTACTTCTCGGTGGGAACTTTATATACGTCTATAACGTATCACAACCTAACCTAACCCATCTAGCCCCTCGCTGGTAATGTTTTACAGAATCCCGTTCCTGTCGTCCGGTACGTATCGGTTGGGACATTATAAACGTCTACAGCGATATATATCCTAACGTAAGGCAGGCCAACATCTCGGATGTAGTATTTTACAACATTCTTAACGTATCGGCCCCTACTTCTCGGTGGGAACATTATATAGGTCTATAACGTAGCATAACCTAACCTAACCCATCTAGCCCCTCGCTGGTAATGTTTTACAGAATCCCGTTCCTGTCGTCCCGTACATCTCGTTTGTGATATTATATACGTCTACAGCGATATATATCCTAACCTAAGGCAGGCTATCACCTTGGATGTAGTATTTTACAACATTCCTAACGTATCGGCCCCAACTTCTCGGTGGGAACATTATATAGGTCTATAACGTAGCATAACCTAACCTAAGCCATCTAGCCCCTCGCTTGTAATATTTCACACAATCCCGTTCGTGTCGTCCCGTACGTCTCGGTTGGGATATAATATACGTCTATAGCGTTATATATCCTAACCTAAGGCAGGCTATCATCTCGGATGCAGTATTTTACAACATTCCTGGCATATCGGCCCCTACTTCTCGGTGGGAACATTATATACGTCTATAACGTATCACAACCTAACCTAACCCATCTAGCCCCTCGCTGGTAATGTTTTACAGAATCCCGTTCCTGTCGTCCGGTACGTATCGGTTGGGACATTATAAACGTCTACAGCGATATATATCCTAACGTAAGGCAGGCCAACATCTCGGATGTAGTATTTTACAACATTCCTAACGTATCAGCCCCTACTTCTCGGTGGGAACATTATATAGGTCTATAACGTAGCATAACCTGACCTAACCCATCTAGCCCCTCGCTGGTAATGTTTTACAGAATCCCGTTCCTGTCGTCCCGTACGTCTGGGTTGGGACATTATAAACGTCTACAGCGATATATATTCTAACGTAAGGCAGGCCAACATCCCGGATGTAGTATTTTACAACATTCCTAACGTATCGGCCCCTACTTCTCGGTGGGAACATTATACAGGTCTAGAACGTAGCATAACCTAACCTAACCCATCTAGCCCCTCGCTGGTAATGTTTTACAGATTCCCGTTCCTGTCGTCCCGTACATCTCGGTTGGGATATTATATACGTCTACAGCGATATATATCCTAACGTAAGGCACGCTAACATCTCGGATGTAGTATTTTACAACATTCTTGGCGTATCGGCCCCTACTTCTCGGTGGGAACATTATACACGTCTATAACGTAACATAACCAAACCTAACACATCAAGCCCCTCGCTGGTAATGTTTTACAGAATCCCGTTCGTGTCGTCCCGTGCGTCTCGGTTGGGACATTATATACGTCTACAGCGATATATATCCTAACGTAAGGCAGGCCAACATCTCGGATGTAGTATTTTACAACATTCCTAACGTATCGGCCCCTACTTCTCGGTGGGAACATTATATAGGTCTATAACGTAGCATAACCTAACCTAAGCCATCTAGCCCCTCGCTGGTAATGTTTTACAGAATCCCGTTCCTGTCGACCCGTACATCTCGTTTGTGATATTATATACGTCTACAGCGATATATATCCTAACGTAAGGCAGGCTATCATCTCGGATGTAGTATTTTACAACATTCCTGGCGTATTGGCCCCTACTTCTCGGTGGGAACATTATACACGTCTATAACGTAACATAACCTATCCTAACACATCCTGCCCGCCGCTGGTAATATTTCACATAATCCCGTTCTTGTCGTTTCGTACGTCTCGGTTGGGATATTATATACGTCTACAGCGATATATATCCTAACCTAAGGCAGGCTATCACCTTGGATGTAGTATTTTACAACATTCCTAACGTATCGGCCCCAACTTCTCGGTGGGAACATTATATAGGACTATAACGTAATATAACCTAACCTAACACATCAAGCCCCTCGCTGGTAATGTTTTACAGAATCCCGTTCGTGCCGTCCCATATGTCTCGGTTGGGACATTATATACGTCTATAGCGTTATATATCCTAACCTAAGGCAGGCTATAATCTCGGATGCAATATTTTACAACATTCCTGGCGTATCGGCCCCTACTCCACGGTGGGAACATTATACACGTTTATAACGTAACATAACCTAACCTAACCCATCTAGCCCCTCGCTAGTAATATTTCACAGAATCCCGTTCGTGTCGTCCCGTACGTCTCGGTTGGGACATTATAAACGTCTACAGCGATATATATCCTAACGTAAGGCAGGCCAACATCTCGGATGTAGTATTTTACAACATTCCTAACGTATCGGCCCCTACTTCTCGGTGGGAACATTATATAGGTCTATAACGTAGCATAACCTGATCTAACCCATCTAGCCCCTCGCTGGTAATGTTTTACAGAATCCCGTTCCTGTCGTCCCGTACGTCTGGGTTGGGACATTATAAACGTCTACAGCGATATATATTCTAACGTAAGGCAGGCCAACATCCCGGATGTAGTATTTTACAACATTCCTAACGTATCGGCCCCTACTTCTCGGTGGGAACATTATATAGGTCTAGAACGTAGCATAACCTAACCTAACCCATCTAGCCCCTCGCTGGTAATGTTTTACAGATTCCCGTTCCTGTCGTCCCGTACATCTCGGTTGGGATATTATATACGTCTACAGCGATATATATCCTAACGTAAGGCACGCTAACATCTCGGATGTAGTATTTTACAACATTCCTGGCGTATCGGCCCCTACTTCTCGGTGGGAACATTATACACGTCTATAACGTAACATAACCAAACCTAACACATCAAGCCCCTCGCTGGTAATGTTTTACAGAATCCCGTTCGTGTCGTCCCGTGCGTCTCGGTTGGGACATTATATACGTCTACAGCGATATATATCCTAACATAAGGCAGGCTAACATCTCGGATGCAGTATTTTACGCCATTCCTGGCGTATCGGCCCCTACTTCACGGTGGGAACATTATACACGTCTATAACGTAATATAACCTAACCTAACACATCCTGCCCGCCGCTGGTAATATTTCACATAATCCCGTTCTTGTCGTTCCGTACGTCTCGGTTGGGATATTATATACGTCTACGGCGATATATATCCTAACCTAAGGCAAGCTATCACCTTGGATGTAGTATTTTACAACATTCCTAACGTATCGGCCCCTACTTCTCGGTGGGAACATTATATAGGTCTATAACGTAGCATAACCTAACCTAACCCATCTAGCCCCTCGCTGGTAATGTTTTACAGAATCCCATTCCTGTCGTCCCGTACATCTCGTTTGTGATATTATATACGTCTACAGCGATATATATCCTAACGTAAGGCAGGCTATCATCTCGGATGTAGTATTTTACAACATTCCTGGCGTATCGGCCCCTACTCCACGGTGGGAACATTATACACGTTTATAACGTAACATAACCTAACCTAACCCATCTAGCCCCTCGCTAGTAATATTTCACAGAATCCCGTTCGTGTCGTCCCGTACGTCTCGGTTGGGACATCATAAACGTCTACAGCGATATGTATCCTAACCTAAGGCAGGCTATCACCTCGGGTGCAGTATTTTATGCCATTCCTGGCGTATCTGCCCCTACTTTACGGTGGGAACATTATACACGTCTATAACGTAACAGAACCTAACCTCACCCATCTAGCACCTCGCTGGTAATATTTTACAGAATCCCGTTCGTGTCGTCCTGTACGTCTCGGTTGGGACATTATAAACGTCTACAGCGATATATATCCTAACGTAAGGCAGGCTATCATCTCGGATGTAGTATTTTACAACATTCCTGGCGTATCGGCCCCTACTCCACGGTGGGAACATTATACACGTTTATAACGTAACATAACCTAACCTAACCCATCTAGCCCCTCGCTAGTAATATTTCACAGAATCCCGTTCGTGTCGTCCCGTACGTCTCGGTTGGGACATCATAAACGTCTACAGCGATATGTATCCTAACCTAAGGCAGGCTATCACCTCGGGTGCAGTATTTTATGCCATTCCTGGCGTATCTGCCCCTACTTTACGGTGGGAACATTATACACGTCTATAACGTAACAGAACCTAACCTCACCCATCTAGCACCTCGCTGGTAATATTTTACAGAATCCCGTTCGTGTCGTCCTGTACGTCTCGGTTGGGACATTATAAACGTCTACAGCGATATATATCCTAACGTAAGGCAGGCCAACATCTCGGATGTAGTATTTTACAACATTCCTAACGTATCGGCCCCTACTTCTCGGTGGGAACATTATATAGGTCTATAACGTAGCATAACCTGACCTAACCCATCTAGCCCCTCGCTGGTAATGTTTTACAGAATCCCGTTCCTGTCGTCCCGTACGTCTGGGTTGGGACATTATAAACGTCTACAGCGATATATATTCTAACGTAAGGCAGGCCAACATCCCGGATGTAGTATTTTACAACATTCCTAACGTATCGGCCCCTACTTCTCGGTGGGAACATTATATAGGTCTAGAACGTAGCATAACCTAACCTAACCCATCTAGCCCCTCGCTGGTAATGTTTTACAGATTCCCGTTCCTGTCGTCCCGTACATCTCGGTTGGGATATTATATACGTCTACAGCGATATATATCCTAACGTAAGGCACGCTAACATCTCGGATGTAGTATTTTACAACATTCCTGGCGTATCGGCCCCTACTTCTCGGTGGGAACATTATACACGTCTATAACGTAACATAACCAAACCTAACACATCAAGCCCCTCGCTGGTAATGTTTTACAGAATCCCGTTCGTGTCGTCCCGTGCGTCTCGGTTGGGACATTATATACGTCTACAGCGATATATATCCTAACGTAAGGCAGGCCAACATCTCGGATGTAGTATTTTACAACATTCCTAACGTATCGGCCCCTACTTCTCGGTGGGAACATTATATAGGTCTATAACGTAGCATAACCTAACCTAAGCCATCTAGCCCCTCGCTTGTAATATTTCACACAATCCCGTTCGTGTCGTCCCGTACGTCTCGGTTGGGATATAATATACGTCTATAGCGTTATATATCCTAACCTAAGGCAGGCTATCATCTCGGATGCAGTATTTTACAACATTCCTGGCATATCGGCCCCTACTTCTCGGTGGGAACATTATATACGTCTATAACGTATCACAACCTAACCTAACCCATCTAGCCCCTCGCTGGTAATGTTTTACAGAATCCCGTTCCTGTCGTCCGGTACGTATCGGTTGGGACATTATAAACGTCTACAGCGATATATATCCTAACGTAAGGCAGGCCAACATCTCGGATGTAGTATTTTACAACATTCCTAACGTATCGGCCCCTACTTCTCGGTGGGAACATTATATAGGTCTATAACGTAGCATAACCTAACCTAACCCATCTAGCCCCTCGCTGGTAATGTTTTACAGAATCCCGTTCCTGTCGTCCCGTACATCTCGTTTGTGATATTATATACGTCTACAGCGATATATATCCTAACGTAAGGCAGGCTATCATCTCGGATGTAGTATTTTACAACATTCCTGGCGTATTGGCCCCTATTTCTCGGTGGGAACATTATACACGTCTATAACGTAACATAACCTATCCTAACACATCAAGCCCCTCGCTGGTAATGTTTTACAGAATCCCGTTCGTGTCGTCCCGTGCGTCTCGGTTGGGACATTACATACGTCTACAACGTTATATATCCTAACATAAGGCAGGCTAACATCTCGGATGCAGTATTTTACGCCATTCCTGCCGTATCGGCCCCTACTTCACGGTGGGAACATTATACACGTCTATAACGTAATATAACCTAACCTAACACATCCTGCCCGCCGCTGGTAATATTTCACATAATCCCGTTCTTGTCGTTCCGTACGTCTCGGTTGGGATATTATATACGTCTACAGCGATATATATCCTAACCTAAGGCAGGCTATCACCTTGGATGTAGTATTTTACAACATTCCTAACGTATCGGCCCCAACTTCTCGGTGGGAACATTATATAGGTCTATAACGTAGCATAACCTAACCTAAGCCATCTAGCCCCTCGCTTGTAATATTTCACACAATCCCGTTCGTGTCGTCCCGTACGTCTCGGTTGGGATATAATATACGTCTATAGCGTTATATATCCTAACCTAAGGCAGGCTATCATCTCGGATGCAGTATTTTACAACATTCCTGGCATATCGGCCCCTACTTCTCGGTGGGAACATTATATACGTCTATAACGTATCACAACCTAACCTAACCCATCTAGCCCCTCGCTGGTAATGTTTTACAGAATCCCGTTCCTGTCGTCCGGTACGTATCGGTTGGGACATTATAAACGTCTACAGCGATATATATCCTAACGTAAGGCAGGCCAACATCCCGGATGTAGTATTTTACAACATTCCTAACGTATCGGCCCCTACTTCTCGGTGGGAACATTATACAGGTCTAGAACGTAGCATAACCTAACCTAACCCATCTAGCCCCTCGCTGGTAATGTTTTACAGATTCCCGTTCCTGTCGTCCCGTACATCTCGGTTGGGATATTATATACGTCTACAGCGATATATATCCTAACCTAAGGCAGGCTATCACCTTGGATGTAGTATTTTACAACATTCCTAACGTATCGGCCCCAACTTCTCGGTGGGAACATTATATAGGACTATAACGTAATATAACCTAACCTAACACATCAAGCCCCTCGCTGGTAATGTTTTACAGAATCCCGTTCGTGCCGTCCCATATGTCTCGGTTGGGACATTATATACGTCTATAGCGTTATATATCCTAACCTAAGGCAGGCTATAATCTCGGATGCAATATTTTACAACATTCCTGGCGTATCGGCCCCTACTCCACGGTGGGAACATTATACACGTTTATAACGTAACATAACCTAACCTAACCCATCTAGCCCCTCGCTAGTAATATTTCACAGAATCCCGTTCGTGTCGTCCCGTACGTCTCGGTTGGGACATTATAAACGTCTACAGCGATATATATCCTAACGTAAGGCAGGCCAACATCTCGGATGTAGTATTTTACAACATTCCTAACGTATCGGCCCCTACTTCTCGGTGGGAACATTATATAGGTCTATAACGTAGCATAACCTGATCTAACCCATCTAGCCCCTCGCTGGTAATGTTTTACAGAATCCCGTTCCTGTCGTCCCGTACGTCTTGGTTGGGACATTATAAACGTCTACAGCGATATATATTCTAACGTAAGGCAGGCCAACATCCCGGATGTAGTATTTTACAACATTCCTAACGTATCGGCCCCTACTTCTCGGTGGGAACATTATATAGGTCTAGAACGTAGCATAACCTAACCTAACCCATCTAGCCCCTCGCTGGTAATGTTTTACAGATTCCCGTTCCTGTCGTCCCGTACATCTCGGTTGGGATATTATATACGTCTACAGCGATATATATCCTAACGTAAGGCACGCTAACATCTCGGATGTAGTATTTTACAACATTCCTGGCGTATCGGCCCCTACTTCTCGGTGGGAACATTATACACGTCTATAACGTAACATAACCAAACCTAACACATCAAGCCCCTCGCTGGTAATGTTTTACAGAATCCCGTTCGTGTCGTCCCGTGCGTCTCGGTTGGGACATTATATACGTCTACAGCGATATATATCCTAACGTAAGGCAGGCCAACATCTCGGATGTAGTATTTTACAACATTCCTAACGTATCGGCCCCTACTTCTCGGTGGGAACATTATATAGGTCTATAACGTAGCATAACCTAACCTAAGCCATCTAGCCCCTCGCTGGTAATGTTTTACAGAATCCCGTTCCTGTCGTCCCGTACGTATCGGTTGGGACATTATAAACGTCTACAGCGATATATATCCTAACGTAAGGTAGGCCAACATCTCGGATGTAGTATTTTACAACATTCCTAACGTATCGGCCCCTACTTCTCGGTGGGAACATTATATAGGTCTATAACGTAGCATAACCTAACCTAACCCATCTAGCCCCTCGCTGGTAATGTTTTACAGAATCCCGTTCCTGTCGTCCCGTACATCTCGTTTGTGATATTATATACGTCTACAGCGATATATATCCTAACGTAAGGCAGGCTATCATCTCGGATGTAGTATTTTACAACATTCCTGGCGTATTGGCCCCTATTTCTCGGTGGGAACATTATACACGTCTATAACGTAACATAACCTATCCTAACACATCAAGCCCCTCGCTGGTAATGTTTTACAGAATCCCGTTCGTGTCGTCCCGTGCGTCTCGGTTGGGACATTACATACGTCTACAACGTTATATATCCTAACATAAGGCAGGCTAACATCTCGGATGCAGTATTTTACGCCATTCCTGGCGTATCGGCCCCTACTTCACGGTGGGAACATTATACACGTCTATAACGTAATATAACCTAACCTAACACATCCTGCCCGCCGCTGGTAATATTTCACATAATCCCGTTCTTGTCGTTCCGTACGTCTCGGTTGGGATATTATATACGTCTACGGCGATATATATCCTAACCTAAGGCAGGCTATCACCTTGGATGTAGTATTTTACAACATTCCTAACGTATCGGCCCCTACTTCTCGGTGGGAACATTATATAGGTCTATAACGTAGCATAACCTAACCTAACCCATCTAGCCCCTCGCTGGTAATGTTTTACAGAATCCCGTTCCTGTCGTCCCGTACATCTCGTTTGTGATATTATATACGTCTACAGCGATATATATCCTAACGTAAGGCAGGCTATCATCTCGGATGTAGTATTTTACAACATTCCTGGCGTATCGGCCCCTACTCCACGGTGGGAACATTATACACGTTTATAACGTAACATAACCTAACCTAACCCATCTAGCCCCTCGCTAGTAATATTTCACAGAATCCCGTTCGTGTCGTCCCGTACGTCTCGGTTGGGACATCATAAACGTCTACAGCGATATGTATCCTAACCTAAGGCAGGCTATCACCTCGGGTGCAGTATTTTATGCCATTCCTGGCGTATCTGCCCCTACTTTACGGTGGGAACATTATACACGTCTATAACGTAACAGAACCTAACCTCACCCATCTAGCACCTCGCTGGTAATATTTTACAGAATCCCGTTCGTGTCGTCCTGTACGTCTCGGTTGGGACATTATAAACGTCTACAGCGATATATATCCTAACGTAAGGCAGGCCAACATCTCGGATGTAGTATTTTACAACATTCCTAACGTATCGGCCCCTACTTCTCGGTGGGAACATTATATAGGTCTATAACGTAGCATAACCTGACCTAACCCATCTAGCCCCTCGCTGGTAATGTTTTACAGAATCCCGTTCCTGTCGTCCCGTACGTCTCGGTTGGGACATTATAAACGTCTACAGCGATATATATTCTAACGTAAGGCAGGCCAACATCCCGGATGTAGTATTTTACAACATTCCTAACGTATCGGCCCCTACTTCTCGGTGGGAACATTATATAGGTCTAGAACGTAGCATAACCTAACCTAACCCATCTAGCCCCTCGCTGGTAA
Organism: Xylocopa violacea; assembly: GCA_963969225.1. NCBI lineage: Eukaryota > Metazoa > Arthropoda > Insecta > Hymenoptera > Apidae > Xylocopa > Xylocopa violacea. The sequence goes on along the minus strand of CAXAJV010000008.1, from coordinate 13,912,918 downwards.
TGTTTTACAGATTCCCGTTCCTGTCGTCCCGTACATCTCGGTTGGGATATTATATACGTCTACAGCGATATATATCCTAACGTAAGGCACGCTAACATCTCGGATGTAGTATTTTACAACATTCCTGGCGTATCGGCCCCTACTTCTCGGTGGGAACATTATACACGTCTATAACGTAACATAACCAAACCTAACACATCAAGCCCCTCGCTGGTAATGTTTTACAGAATCCCGTTCGTGTCGTCCCGTGCGTCTCGGTTGGGACATTATATACGTCTACAGCGATATATATCCTAACGTAAGGCAGGCCAACATCTCGGATGTAGTATTTTACAACATTCCTAACGTATCGGCCCCTACTTCTCGGTGGGAACATTATATAGGTCTATAACGTAGCATAACCTAACCTAACCCATCTAGCCCCTCGCTGGTAATGTTTTACAGAATCCCGTTCCTGTCGTCCCGTACATCTCGTTTGTGATATTATATACGTCTACAGCGATATATATCCTAACGTAAGGCAGGCTATCATCTCGGATGTAGTATTTTACAACATTCCTGGCGTATTGGCCCCTATTTCTCGGTGGGAACATTATACACGTCTATAACGTAACATAACCTATCCTAACACATCAAGCCCCTCGCTGGTAATGTTTTACAGAATCCCGTTCGTGTCGTCCCGTGCGTCTCGGTTGGGACATTACATACGTCTACAACGTTATATATCCTAACATAAGGCAGGCTAACATCTCGGATGCAGTATTTTACGCCATTCCTGCCGTATCGGCCCCTACTTCACGGTGGGAACATTATACACGTCTATAACGTAATATAACCTAACCTAACACATCCTGCCCGCCGCTGGTAATATTTCACATAATCCCGTTCTTGTCGTTCCGTACGTCTCGGTTGGGATATTATATACGTCTACAGCGATATATATCCTAACCTAAGGCAGGCTATCACCTTGGATGTAGTATTTTACAACATTCCTAACGTATCGGCCCCAACTTCTCGGTGGGCACATTATATAGGACTATAACGTAATATAACCTAACCTAACACATCAAGCCCCTCGCTGGTAATGTTTTACAGAATCCCGTTCGTGCCGTCCCATATGTCTCGGTTGGGACATTATATACGTCTATAGCGTTATATATCCTAACCTAAGGCAGGCTGTAATCTCGGATGCAATATTTTACAACATTCCTGGCGTATCGGCCCCTACTCCACGGTGGGAACATTATACACGTCTATAACGTAACATAACCTAACCTAACCCATCTAGCCCCTCGCTAGTAATATTTCACAGAGTCCCGTTCGTGTCGTCCCGTACGTCTCGGTTGGGACATCATAAACGTCTACAGCGATATGTATCCTAACCTAAGGCAGGCTATCACCTCGGGTGCAGTATTTTATGCCATTCCTGGCGTATCGGCCCCTACTTTACGGTGGGAACATTATACACGTCTATAACGTAACAGAACCTAACCTCACCCATCTAGCCCCTCGCTGGTAATATTTTACAGAATCCCGTTCGTGTCGTCCCGTACGTCTCGGTTGGGACATTATAAATGTCTACAGCGATATATATCCTAACGTAAGGCAGGCCAACATCTCGGATGTAGTATTTTACAACATTCCTAACGTATCGGCCCCTACTTCTCGGTGGGAACATTATATAGGTCTATAACGTAGCATAACCAAACCTAACACATCAAGCCCCTCGCTGGTAATGTTTTACAGAATCCCGTTCGTGTCGTCCCGTGCGTCTCGGTTGGGACATTATATACGTCTACAGCGATATATATCCTAACGTAAGGCGGGCCAACATCTCGGATGTAGTATTTTACAACATTCCTAACGTATCGGCCCCTACTTCTCGGTGGCAACATTATATAGGTCTATAACGTAGCATAACCTAACCTAACACATCTAGCCCCTCGCTGGTAATGTTTTACAGAAACCCGTTCCTGTCGACCCGTACATCTCGTTTGTGATATTATATACGTCTACAGCGATATATATCCTAACGTAAGGCAGGCTATCATCTCGGATGTAGTATTTTACAACATTCCTGGCGTATTGGCCCCTACTTCTCGGTGGGAACATTATACACGTCTATAACGTAACATAACCTATCCTAACACATCAAGCCCCTCGCTGGTAATGTTTTACAGAATCCCGGTCGTGTCGTCCCGTGCGTCTCGGTTGGGACATTACATACGTCTACAACGTTATATATCCTAACATAAGGCAGGCTAACATCTCGGATGCAGTATTTTACACCATTCCTGGCGTATCGGCCCCTACTTCTCGGTGGGAACATTATATAGGTCTATAACGTAGCATAACCTAACCTAACCCATCTAGCCCCTCGCTGGTAATGTTTTACAGAATCCCGTTCCTGTCGTCCCGTACATCTCGGTTGGGATATTATATACGTCTACAGCGATATATATCCTAACGTAAGGCACGCTAACATCTCGGATGTAGTATTTTACAACATTCCTGGCGTATCGGCCCCTACTTCTCGGTGGGAACATTATACACGTCCATAACGTAACACAACCTAACCTAACACATCAAGCCCATCGTTGGTAATGTTTTAGAGAATCCCGTTCGTGTCGTCCCGTACGTCTCGGTTGGGACGTTATATACGTCTACAGCGCTATATATCCTAACCTAAGGCAGGATAACATCTCGGATGCAGTATTTTACGCCATTCCTGGCGTATCGGCCCCTACTTCACGGTGGGAACATTATACACGTCCATAACGTAACATATACGAACCTAACCCATCTAGCCCCTCGCTGGTAATGTTTTACAGAATCCCGTTCGTGACCTCCCGTACATCTCGGTTGGAATGTTATATACGTCTGTAGCGTTACATATCCTAACCTAAGGCAGGCTATCACCTCGGATGTAGTATTTTACAACATTCCTAACCTATCGGCCCCTAGTTCACGGAGGGAACATTATACACGTCTATAGCGTAACATAACCTAACCTAGCCCATCTAGCCCTTCGCTGGTAATATTTTACAGAATCCCGTTCGTGTCGTCCCGTGCGTCTCGGTTGGGATATTATTTACGTCTACAGCGATACATATCCTAACCTAAGGCAGGCTAACATCTCGGATGTAGTATTTTACAACATTCCTAACGTATCGGCCCCAACTTCTCGGTGGGAACATTATATAGGTCTATAACGTAATATAACCTAACCTAACACATCAAGCCCCTCGCTGGTAATGTTTTACAGAATCCCGTTCGTGTCGTCCCGTATGTCTCGGTTGGGACATTATATACGTCTATAGCGTTATATATCCTAACCTAAGGCAGGGTATAATCTCGGATGCAGTATTTTACAACATTCCTGGCGTATCGGCACCTACTTCACGGTGGGAACATTATACACGTCTAAAACGTAACATAACCTAACCTAACCCATCTAGCCCCTCGCTGGTAATATTTTACAGAATCCCGTTCGTGTCGTCCCGTACGTCTCGGTTGGGACATTATATACGTCTACAGCGTTATATATCCTAACCTAAGGCAGGCTATCACCTCGGATGTAGTATTTTACAACATTCCTAACCTATCGGCCCCTACTTCACGGTGGGAACATTATACACGTCTATAACGTAGCATAACCTAACCTAGCCCATCTAGCCCTTCGCTGGTAATATTTTACAGAATCCCGTTCGTGTCATCCCGTACGTCTCTGTTGGCACATTATAAACGTCTACAGCGATATATATCCTAACGTAAGGCAGGCTAACATCTCGGATGTAGTATTTTACAACATTCCTGGCGTATCGGCCCTTACTTTACGGTGGGAACATTATACACGTCTATAACGTAACATAACCTAACCTAACCCATCTAGCCCTTCGCTGGTAATATTTTACAGAATCCTGTTCGTTTCGTCCCGTACGTCTCGGTTGGGATATTTTATAGGTCTATAGCGTTATATATCCTAACCTAAGGGAGGCTAACATCTCGGATGTAGTATTTTACAACATGCCTGGCGTATCGGCCTCTACTTCTCGGTGGGAACATTATATAGGTCTATAACGTAGCATAACCTGACCTAACCCATCTAGCCCCTCGCTGGTAATGTTTTACAGAATCCCGTTCCTGTCGTCCCGTACGTCTGGGTTGGGACATTATAAACGTCTACAGCGATATATATTCTAACGTAAGGCAGGCCAACATCCCGGATGTAGTATTTTACAACATTCCTAACGTATCGGCCCCTACTTCTCGGTGGGAACATTATATAGGTCTAGAACGTAGCATAACCTAACCTAACCCATCTAGCCCCTCGCTGGTAATGTTTTACAGAATCCCGTTCGTGTCGTCCCGTGCGTCTCGGTTGGGACATTACATACGTCTACAACGTTATATATCCTAACATAAGGCAGGCTAACATCTCGGATGCAGTATTTTACGCCATTCCTGCCGTATCGGCCCCTACTTCACGGTGGGAACATTATACACGTCTATAACGTAATATAACCTAACCTAACACATCCTGCCCGCCGCTGGTAATATTTCACATAATCCCGTTCTTGTCGTTCCGTACGTCTCGGTTGGGATATTATATACGTCTACAGCGATATATATCCTAACCTAAGGCAGGCTATCACCTTGGATGTAGTATTTTACAACATTCCTAACGTATCGGCCCCAACTTCTCGGTGGGAACATTATATAGGTCTATAACGTAGCATAACCTAACCTAAGCCATCTAGCCCCTCGCTTGTAATATTTCACACAATCCCGTTCGTGTCGTCCCGTACGTCTCGGTTGGGATATAATATACGTCTATAGCGTTATATATCCTAACCTAAGGCAGGCTATCATCTCGGATGCAGTATTTTACAACATTCCTGGCATATCGGCCCCTACTTCTCGGTGGGAACATTATATACGTCTATAACGTATCACAACCTAACCTAACCCATCTAGCCCCTCGCTGGTAATGTTTTACAGAATCCCGTTCCTGTCGTCCGGTACGTATCGGTTGGGACATTATAAACGTCTACAGCGATATATATCCTAACGTAAGGCAGGCCAACATCTCGGATGTAGTATTTTACAACATTCCTAACGTATCGGCCCCTACTTCTCGGTGGGAACATTATATAGGTCTATAACGTAGCATAACCTGACCTAACCCATCTAGCCCCTCGCTGGTAATGTTTTACAGAATCCCGTTCCTGTCGTCTCGTACGTCTGGGTTGGGACATTATAAACGTCTACAGCGATATATATTCTAACGTAAGGCAGGCCAACATCCCGGATGTAGTATTTTACAACATTCCTAACGTATCGGCCCCTACTTCTCGGTGGCAACATTATATAGGTCTATAACGTAGCATAACCTAACCTAACCCATCTAGCCCCTCGCTGGTAATGTTTTACAGAATCCCGTTCCTGTCGACCCGTACATCTCGTTTGTGATATTATATACGTCTACAGCGATATATATCCTAACGTAAGGCAGGCTATCATCTCGGATGTAGTAT